>BTHU01000002.1:33821382-34151382 GCA_036184795.1 Tokudaia tokunoshimensis
TATAAGACTTTTAGAGGAGTGCATATCATATTTAAAGAAAGGTTCTGTCTCTAGCTGCTATGGTGTATAAAAGAGAAATTAGTGTTATACTTTCCTAGTGATGTGGAAGCTCAAGTCTTCTGAGAAGAACTGAACCATAACAGGACCTTGCAAGAGTGGTGCTGAGAGCTGCATATTTATTATGCAAACAGACCCTTTCATTCCCCTCTATTTAATACATAAATAAACAAGAAATTAACATCTAGTTGTGATATGATTTATCATTAGAGAGAGGAATTTCAAAGACCTAGAACAGTTTTTGCCTTTTGTCTACCACAATCTCCATTTTCAGGTTTTATCTTTAACTATATTTTTTTCTTTAAAAAGTTTACTAACAGAGTTAGGTGAGTCAATATTGCAGTCTGTTATTTTCTACATAATGGTGTGATTTCATTCTTAAGGAGGAAATTTTACTACTATAATAGATTCGAGAGCTGAATCTCTCATAGCTTTAAATAGGTGTCTTCACTGATGGGCTTAATTTGGAAACTTGAGCTAAGGACGAGATAGGACTATGTGATGCTACTGACTGCAGTACTACTAGGAGTTGTGACTATAGTAATGGTTATTTACTTCTGAGTTTAGATTGGGGCCAGTAATTTGTTTCTGTAAAGCTGAGATAGTAAATAATTTTTGCTTTCTGAGACATAATTGTCACTTGTACTTATTCAACTTTGCCCCATATCTTGAGAGCAACCACAGCAATACATAAAGAAATAGCTATGGCTGTGTCTAATACAATGTTAACTACAAAGAAATAGAGTATGGGCTGAATTTGGTTGACAAATTACAGTTTACTAATCTCTGGTATAGGCAAATCATTTGATAAAGGCCACACAATAAATATATCTAATTTTAGAGTCTTAGTATAGTGTTCAAGGGTAGCAGTTATATTTTAATTCATATAATAAAATTTCTGATGCAAGAAAGAAAGGTTAAGGTTATTAAATTATAGAAATATTAATTTTAATCTAAATACTTTAGATCAAAGGAAATAACTAAAAAGGTTTAAAATGTAAGCAGCCTAGAAAAAAAGGAAATATACTAATGAAAAAAATATTACCATATTTTTATATAAATACAAAGACTATCTTGGAGATCTGAGGTTTCCTACAGTATAGCAAATCATTCCATGGAATGTTGGTCAAATAATTATTTACCATTCTATGCTACCTTTTCAGTTACATATCTTTGAACCTCAGATTAGGCTTCTTGTACTTGGCAGCTATACCAAATTAGCTCTTCTTTCAGAGTTAATTATTTTCACCAATGGAACAATTACGAAGCTGAAAGAGGCCACGGTTCAACTTTAACTTGTATTTCTCCTATCCATTCTAGTCTCTGCCATGAAGTCCTACAAATATCTTCACTATCTTAAGGCCAATATCCATTTATTTCTGTCCATTTTCACACTGAATTTTTCGTCTGAGTCTCTGTTTCTTCCACCTTTTACTGTTCCAACAAGATCTTAGCCAGAAGTTGGGCCCAAGTGTCTTATCGTTCTGATTTATTCTGCACACGCTGACAGAGAAAGCACTGTTTTCCTCGGGCCTTGTTCTTTTCATGTATTCAACATGGTCTCAAACACCAATCCTGAAATTTATACATCTCCACAAAAATCACCCCAGGCTCCAGCTCACATCTCTGTGGTCTCAACCTACCCACTTTTCTATGAGCTTATCAGTTACATTTCTCAGCTCAAATGCTTAGCTTATAGAATGGATCACTTTGTGCGTTCCTCTCTCCCATCTGCTTATGCTAGTAAGAGGGGACAAGCCGAGAAAAAGCGCATCCTTTAAGCCTTACTTACTCTGTCAGCTTCTAATGATCAAATTTGCAATCAATTGCTTTCAGTCTTTAACTCCAATGTCTTGGCTGGAATTAAATGTTCTCATTTCCCTAAGAAATGCAACCTCCTTGGTTTCAGTATTGCTACCCTTTCAAACATCCAAGCTACTTTCTGCACAGCCATCTCAATGCAGTCTCAAATGATTGAGTAGCTGGATTAGAAAGTCTGATGTACTAAAAAACACAGAAGTGCCGATTCTACTGACTTTGTGGGCTGAATTTATGCAACATTACTTTAGCTACTAAAGGAAAGGATTTTATTTATTTATATTTTGATTTTGCCTGTGACCATATGGTATCAAAGATAAAGATGGTGAGACACTAATAAGCTAACCGTGCACAGTTCTGGAATCAATCATGAATAGAATATCAATGTAAGGAAATGTTTCTTTACTTCCACGAACAAAAGATACTTCTTTCCATCTCAAGTCCTATAGAAATACAACACAAGCTGCAAGGAAAAGAACTAGCCATAGACTGGAATAATAAAAAGAAGTCTTTTTGCATTGAAGTTGTTATCTTAAAGTTAAATCAGTTGCTATAATGTAACTGTCCTCTCTCTCTCTCTCTCTCTCTCTCTCTCTCTCTCTCTCTCTCTCTCTCTCACACACACACACACACACACACACACAGAGAGAGAGAGAGAGAGAGAGAGAGAGAGAGAGAGAGAGAGAAGTGTCAGACTGTGCCAATTTTAGAAAGCATTGTTTAAAGACTGGGAGAGAGGCACCAAACAGGAAGCCTCCAATTGAACACTCAAAAGTCAGGAGAAAGTGGTATTGAGAAAGCCAAAGACTACTTTCTGTTTTGCAGAGGAAGTAGGAAAGAATGTGAGATAGTGATAAATAAGTACTTATTAGGACCAGAATAGAACAGTGACTGTCAGATTTGAAAATGAAAAAGTCAATGACCATCGTAAAAAATCAGTTTCTATATAGCCAGTGTATCCAGACATCAAGAGGCCTGTGTTTACACTGTTGCTTCTGTGCCCCTGTGACATTCTGTGCACAGTCATTGACTACCAGGAAGAAGATGGAATTACCTTTCCATGAGGAAAACATGAGCCCAGTGCTGCAAGGCTTTGTGTTTTCAGTCTCAAATGGAGGAAATGAATCACTCAAGGTCAGGCAGCCTTTTATAGTGGAATTTTGAATTATGACAGCACTTCACATGGGTGCCTCTTTGTCTAAGTTAGGACTACTATTGCTGTGATGAAACATCATGACCAATAGGAACTTGGGGAGGGAAAGCTGTATTTGGGTTAGGAGTTCATATCATTTCATGGTGCAGAGGTTATGAAGGGATGCTACTTAATGACTTGATTTTAAAGGCTTGCTCAGCCTGATTTCTAATAGAACCCAGGACCAAACACCAGTCCATGACAGCACCACACACAATAGGCTGGGCCCTCCCACATAAATCTGTAATTAAGAAAATGTTCCACAGTCCTATCTACGGAGGCATTTTCTCAACTGAGTCACCCTCTTCTCTAACTTTGTCAAGTTGAAACAAAACTAGGTAGCACAAACATACACAACAGTTTTTCTGGTGGTATTCTATAAAATATACCTTTCATGTCTGACCATTGATGGCTTAGTACTATTTGTGAGTGTTTGTATATTAAAATTGAAAAAATCCTACATTCAAAGCAGTTTTTTTTTTCTTTTCCACCTACAAGGTTACTAGAGGAGGAAACCTCACCTTGTATTTGTGCAATAATTGGAACTGAAGCTTTTATATCCTGACTTCCAAATCCACCCATAGGCTGTACCATTTGCAATTCCATGTAGACCCAGAATTGTACAT
The DNA here is from genome assembly GCA_036184795.1 of Tokudaia tokunoshimensis. Classification (NCBI taxonomy): domain Eukaryota; kingdom Metazoa; phylum Chordata; class Mammalia; order Rodentia; family Muridae; genus Tokudaia; species Tokudaia tokunoshimensis. The sequence continues at coordinate 33,825,076 of BTHU01000002.1, forward strand.
GGATTCACACTTGGTTCAAAGGAGGAGTTGTCAGCGAATGATAAGGCTTTGCATTACTCAACTTCTTGAAGAAAGATTTGCAATGAGAAAAGTGACACTCAGTTCTATAATAGCTCCAGCAAGAGTCATTTATCTAAGATTTATGATGGGCACATAGGGTCAGACTTCTGTGACTGTGAGTAGCTCCAGACCCATAAACCAAGAAAGGCCATCACTTAGATCACACACACACACACACACACACACACACACACACACACACACACACACACACTATAGCAGCCAAAGAAAGATCTATCCCTTCAGAGAACTGTCTGTCCTTTTTAAATAAATGCTCCTGATCTCTAAACCTAGAGCTTTTAAACTGCATGTTTTCTAGAATCTGTGCCCATCCTGTGGTGGGCATTCTTGTGCTTTTACTTTAACTTTTAATAAATATTTAATTTTCACTATGAGTACGAGACTGTCATCTTGTCCAGTTTACTTGCCTATAACATCAGCTCCCCACACATCACAGACAACATCCCCTATAGCAGAAGATTACCAATGAAAGTTCTACAAGGAAAATGGAGTCATAAATATCACCATGCATATAATATAAGTAATAAACTACAATTGATATTTCAAATGAAGACTTCTTCTAAGGACGATCTAAAAATAGATTATTTCGAAAAGGAGTTTTTCTCAAGATTAAAAAAAATTCTTATTTTTTTACTGTAAAAACTAGAACTCAATGCTAAGTCTGCACAAACTTTTGAATCATCATTATGAAATACAAACGAGAGAGCAAACACATCTTTATAGGTTAAAGAAAGGTAGAAGTGTGTTCTATTACATATTAAACTATATTTTCAGCATTCATATTAACTACTTACAGTTTATATGAACAACAATAATAAAATACCTATATTCCAAGTGTTCTTTCATACATGGGTATGAACACTATTGTCAGTGCTTGGAATGTGAAATGTGATAGCTTTTCATCACACACTTCTGCAGGATTCCATGATTTGTAGCAGTGTGAACAATTCACACTTCACATACTGCAAGCTTTGATTAAATAAGTATTCATCTTAAAATCCAGTATCAATCATGATCAGAGCCTTGGTTAGCCTCTGCATTAGAAATGTCACTATTCAGAATTTCAAGAAAGCTATCCAGGTACAGTACATTGTATGCATGCACAAATGTGATGCATATAAGTAAGGATTATGAACATAGTGATTGTTAAGGTATCCAGTAAAGTGCTATGAATCATCACGCCGCATACACACACAAAAGACTTAGTTATATTATGATCTATGTCATAAATGAACCACACTTCTGATTTTCTTCCACCTATTAATTAGTGAAGAATCCAACAGTTGTGTGTTATTGTCAAAGAATAAAATTTCAAGAGCCAAGTTTCTGCTTTCTGGTATTAGTTAAAATAGGTCAAAGCTGTTTCTATCTACTGTCCTCCGCCCAAGCCTGATAGCAATGTAAAGTGTAACAAGGCAGGGATGAAGATAAAAGAAAGAATATTGGAGAGGAACAAAGCAAGTCAGCGTTGTTGTGCTGTCTCCCACCTCTTGCCTGCCGTCCAGGCCCGCAGCCTTCTTGTGCTCCAGGCACATCCTGTTGAATGCTCCAAGGAACTAACTGGCACCTGCGCCATTTGTGTGTCTTCCACCTATAGGAGAAGGATAAAAATCTCAGTGAGAGGAAGCAGAGATGGTAGGCAAATCATAGAGACAATGTAATGTTAATAAAAAGCAGGTTATTTACCCATAGTCCATTTTACCTGAGTTGAATTTTCCCACTCATTAAACCCTTATAAAAACAACATAAAAAATTTCTTTCTATGGTACTAGAGACAAGACTATATCACTGGCAAGTTCTGTAGAAACAGACTCCACAGTGACAGAGGGCATTTGGACGTCTTATTCATACTACCAAGAGATGCCCTAGTTGGCACCAGAAGTGTTACATTGCACTAAGTAAACTCCAGGCTTTCCAGGAGTCTCCTGTGTATTGCCCTTTGGATGATCACTGCAGAGATAACAGTAAATCACAATATCCAATAACAAAAACAAATTCCAAAAATCAATGTGTTGGACAAATAGTAAGTAATGCTCATAATATAGACACATAGTAACAATGTCTGTCATCTTTGAATTAATGATATGTGTGTGAAGATGACAAATTTACCCTAATCTCCACTTAAATAAGTATATTGTGATTACACTTCTCATTAATTAATGTCACAGTATATGGCATTTCATTGGTTGTAAGCCCTGCAATCATGCACTTCAGCAAGGTTTAATAAGGACAATTTTAGTCATAATACCAAGAGGGCCTATTTCTGCAATAAAATTTTGATATTATACGTAGCTTCAGTGACTTCAAATTTCCAGGAAGTGAATATAGACAAATAGAAAATAAACATCTCACTAACAATGCAGAGGAACAATGTCACTTCCTGAGCCATAGTGCTCACACATTGAAAAGGAAGTATTCTTTGGAAACAAGGGAGACATTCTTGGTTATTCCCATCTGACGAAGATATTGCTCCCTAAAGAACACGATGTGTCTTGTTCTTAAATCATTTCTGCATTTTTTTTACAACTTATATCGGCATAAAGCAATCTCCCCACCTACTAGTGCTGCCTCCAAAGTTGGGAAACTGACAAATATATTTGCCTCGTGAGAGGTAACTTGAGAAGTGGAGAAGGGCTGAGAAATAAGGGTGAGGAAAGGTGGCTCCCGTAGCATTCTTTTTTTTTTTTTTTTTTTTTTTTTTTTTTTTTTTTTTAAATTTAATTTTATTTTATTTTTTTAATTTACATTCCAAATCACTTCCCCTTTCCCGTTTCCTCCCTCCCCGAAAGTCCCATAAGCCCCCTTCCCTCCCGTAGCATTCTAATGAGCGGCTGGAAGGTGTACCAGCCTGAAAGATGTGGTCAGAAATTACCAAGAGCTCTGCCTACCTCCTTTCCCTCCCTCACCTGTAGCTGTGACATGTGGGAGGGGCCTCACAGGCCTTCTCTTCATATAGTGGGTCTGAGCATTCCCTGCCGCCATTGGCTGGCAGCTGAATGATGACTCGATGTCGAGACTGCTTCCTGGCTCCAGAGTCCCCTGCGAGGAAGCAACATTTTAACCTTCGTACATTGCACTGATAACAGACTTTCTCAATACCAATTGCATTGACAAAAATTCCCTGCCTCCAGCAACACGTACTGTGACATAACCGAATTGAGAGGCCTTATTTCATTTAATCTTCCGCTATTTGTCTCTTAGACCACTTATATTGAAAACCCAACTTACACTTTAAAATGTAAAGAATGAAGGGAAACAGTTCCACAGTCAACTAGTCCTTCTACTGTGCATGTACAAAGTGATTGTTCTTTCATATTACTCTGTCCCCTTGAGAAATAGGACAGATTTAATTAAATCCTTCCTTTTATAGTAAGTTTATCTTATGTCATCTCATGTAGCCGTGTTTGTCACATGGGACACATGCACTTGTCATGAATCTTCCTTAGGAGGATATATTCAATGTAACAATGCTATTTCTTTGTTATTCTCTTTATCTGAAATGTGTAGCTTATTCCAGTTCTTTATTATCCATGTTAGGCTGCCTACATTCAGGCCACACTCTGGGCATTGTGCTCTCAGTAGAGAAACAACAGGGATTTCCAAAGAAAGACTCTTAGGGAAATGTCAAAAATAGCCATAATTACTGTAAGTAAATAACTCCAAATGACTTCTAAAAATTGGGAGAAGGGTAAGCTTTACTTTCAAGAAAGATGACAGTATGAATGCATTACTGCCTGAATGATGCTCAAATTTGTTTTTTAGATTATAAGTACAGATAAAGGGTTTATGAACTTTGATGAATTATATGTCAATTTTTCATATGCATATCTTTTAAGGGTGAGTAGCTTACATGGTACAATTTCTCTTAGAAAAGAATTATGTAGTGAACTATGTCAACAAATAATATAATTCTTTCTGCATTCACATGATTTTGTAAGATCGTTAAATATTTCATACACAGACTACATGAACAGCGAGGTTATTACAGAGTTTACAACCTTTAAAAACTGATTTTTAATCAGAAAAGAAACAAAACATTTCAAAAGTCATTATAAGATAAAATGATTTGAAAGCGAAAATTTTCTCATAACGGTATTCTTTTTCATGAACTCAAGGTGTCCCTTAGAACAATGGTAGGCAAATGGTAGCAACCATGCTTAGAGGGGACTCTTGTGCCAGACAGAAAAGTTGATCAGGTCCCAGTGATCTCCGAATGACTGTGCTGGAGAAGCCCTTCGAAAGCAGCAATAGAGAGCTGAGTTTAAAGCCAGAACGACTAAGTTAACATTCTTGATAGCTGACTTTGGGAGTCTTTTTAAAAAGCCTTTCAGGAGCTTGCGATGAACAGTTGGGGAAAGGAAAAGCATAGATGGCTATGTGCTCCTTGCCCCAATTTCAGTTTCTGTATTGGTGTAAATTGTGAGGATTATTCCCATTGTGTGTGAATCATGTTTATAACAACAATTATTATGTTAATGAATAATTGGAACACTAGTTAATGGAGTAGGGAATTGGGGACTGGGATTGCTGGCAAGCAGGAATTGAAATATTTGGGAACACTGGTGGATGTTTAATTGTAACAATGTAAATTTGAATACCAACTCTGGAGTTTTATAAATTTAATATGATTTATCCAGAGAAGGTCTAGGAAATGTCTGTAGTAATTTCTTGCTACTAATACTTCTTTATTGTATTGTTCAAAGGAAGTCTAGCTGCAAGCCCAGGTGATGAATACCTCTAACTATTCAGAGACAGGAGCATTTTCATTTCTCTTGATGCTTTTCAGAATCCATGGTGCATCCATTTTTCATTTTGGTCACTGGAATCTCAGAGCTAATTTTCATCTCTATTACAGAAGCATACATTAACTTTGAATTATTTTTCTGCTATTTCTCTTCATTCCTTTTGTACTCTTCCACTTTAGTACTTTGTTCTCCCTTTCTATTATTTTCAATATTTCTTATATTTTAGAATATGCTTAGGATCAATATTTTTAAAAAGAATATGAATATAATACTTCTGATTATTTGGTTAGCATCTGAGGCAGGATTTATTGTCTTCCTTCCATCTCTTCCTCCTTCTCTCTCTCTTAGTTTATCTTCTTCATTTGAAAAAAGATCACCAACATATGAGTCTTTGTTTCTCTGATAATCAAAATATTTACAGGAAGCCACTCTTCATGCTTTTTAATTTGCATAAGGAAATCAAACACAGAATTAAGGCCAAGGGAATGGACATTGGCACACACAATGAGGTCAGCCATCAATGGTAGCTTATACACTTAAGCATTAACTTTCCAGACGTCGCCTGGTAAAAAGGATGGTCCAATTCACATGTTGCTTTTTTCAATTTTTTTTCTAATTTTGAAACACATATGTTACCTAACATACAAGTTTATAATATTCTTCTGGTATCCTTTTTTTATTCAGACTATACATACACATGTACGTTGCAAATCAAAGCTTTGAGTATTTTTCTTCTTTAATTTGCTGTACAATGATATTCTATTTATTCAGCAATCAAGATCTTTTATCTCATGCAGCCATAGGATAAATGTTGTGTCCTGATTAGACTGGAACACTTCAAAGCTGTAGCACTCAGAGAGGAAATTTAATGATGTTACACAGGAAATATTATGACAACCATGTTTCTTCTCTGATTATAGTTAAGTGCCTGTTTGTATGTTCACTTTAGGACTCAATAAGGATATAAAACTTTATCTGTAGAATCCATAGGGGATAAAAGGAAACTTAATCACTAACTTCCTATAGATTAGAGTAACAAGTTATATCCAGAAATGATTTATATTTTACAGTACCCATTTTCAAAATTCATGAAAACAATTTTTGAAAGTTAACAAGTACACACACATTTGAGGACCAAACTACCCATGAATTATTTCTGATCTTTATTGATAGTGTTTTGGGAGAGAAATGAATAAAATTTCAAATGACTTGTTTTTATTCTTCCTTGAACTCTAATTCATTTTGTTCCATTTTCTGCAACACCACCTTGTCACTTTACCCTTAACCTGATTTTAGAAGAAGGACTGCTCCAAGTTCTAATAAGTACATGTAATATGTAAAGTTAGGCTTTACCTGAAAAATTATATTCAAAAGAAGTATTGCATTCCAGTATTAGCTACTTTTTGTTTTTACCTCTTACTGAACACAAAAGAAATTTTAATTATATGCTTGTTAGTACAACTTCAGCATCACTTGAATTAGTGTCATTTTATAATAAAATAGTGAAAAGTTAGTCCCAGGTCCTTGTTTCATTTTTCTCATCATAGCAAAGGGCTAGCCTAGTCATCTGTAATCCCAGCCTCCTTGTGCTCAGTTACAGCAGTCAGCAAGGAAGCAAAAAATGTTTCTTGGGGAACACAAAGAATCTTTTGCTATTATCTTTCTACTATCCCTCTCCTTTTATTTCTTCAACACACACTTTTGGTTATTACTTTTAAATCTAAGAGCAGAGGTTTATGGCCTTTGAAAATATTTTGTTCTAGGAGACTTAGCATATAGCTTTCACTGAAATTGGGTAGAGCTGGTTTGCTTTCCAAGTGAGTGAGCCTTTGCCCGGCCAAGTAGATTTCTACCTATGTTTGTTATCCATCACCAAATGAAGTCCCTTGTTTCCATGGCATTCGTGTATGGAGGGGATCATTCTCACCATAGAAGCTTCAAGGAAGAACTGTCACCTAGTGGCAACTTGAGTTCTTAGCTTAGAATAATTAACTATATATGATCAAGGGATCAATGTAATTAAACCCACCATACCTCATATTATACCAAGCATTCCTTCATTATCATACAGATCCACAAGACTGTCCACAGGCATAACAATTACAATTACAATTCTCATTTCTCTCTGCCCTCCGATGTTTCTTTCTGTACTACATTTATTTGGAATATCTGGTTTCTCATCTTCAATTTCTTCATTAATTTTTCAACACTTTCTTTGACAGATGCTATTTAGTTGAATTTAGCTATTCCTCCTTCTTTCTCCTTTCTTCTACCTTTACAATTCTCCAACTATCCTAAGCTTCTGACATTAACTTTCGCAACTTTTGGTCTACTTTGTAGCAGCAATGTTCAAGATATTTCACAAATTAGTCCCCTTGACATAGCCTTCACTACAATCCTTTCTCTTTCTACTTCTGTTACCACTTTCATTTCTTTGATAGTAACCGGTTTATCCCATTCTAGACACTGTATTGAAAATTATTATGCCTCCACTCACTTATGGCCTTCTCTGTATCACATCAGTTACTTGGTCTTCTGTTAAGGCAGTGTTATTATCATCTGTACATCTATATTTTCATTTACAAATATTTTATATACTGATCACTTTCCCAACTTGACAGTTCACCTAATATTTATCTTAATAAAATACTTTGAGTTTGATGGGTCTGACATATATATATATATATATATATATATATATATATATATTATAGCACTTTGTCATGATCTGTTGATGATTTTATGACCTCATTTCCATCTTAACTCAACCAATATTATCAAAAGTACTTATAGCTCTCCTTGGCATCCTATCTTTTTGCTCTTGCATTGTCTTGAAACAATCTTGATCCAGTTCAAAGCCAATTATTTTCTTTTAATTTTTTCACATTAAAGTTGATATTATGAAGTTACACTGACAGCCCTGTTGAGGAATCTCTTTTTAAGTTCGTGGCTAAATGATAACTGGATACTGCCTAGACATTCTGCCATAGAATATTAGTTTGTTTGCTTTGTTGTTTTTCAAAGTGAAGTTACTTCTCTTTACTCTCTACTTTCTTTGACTGAGCCTCACGCTCAGTGATGATTCTTTCTTTCTAGAAATTAAAGAATTAGAAAATTAGTTACCTCACACATCTCACATCTCTAGGCTGTGCTCCTGTTAACTGCTGAAACCTTACATTTGGAAATATTATAGTTACTGGGAAAACATTACAGAGTGAAAGATGAAAGATTGCTTTTAATGAAGTGTTGAAGCACTGAAAATAATAACTTGATTAGGAAACTCTTAATTATTAATATTTAGTTCAAATTTTCTAAGAAAGTTTTATTCTATTGTGATTAAATGCTTTTCCCAGAAGTTTCTCAGAAAGATTGCTTCCAGTATACCAAACTAAAGCATTTGCCCCATAGTAAGCACATGCAAAGGTACTGTGCCTATCCTACAGGAGTGTGTAACTATTATAGACTAAGCCAAAACCTGAACCCAAACAAAAGAAAACACAAGGTTTTACATGTAATGTAATATGGTGTAATGTAATGTATAACCTTCATCTGTAAGGTAATGAACAGCACCAATGATGTCAGAGATCACAGTCTATATAGTAAAAGTATGTTACTTGATAAGGACCAAACCAACAATACCAGATTTTCTGTGGCTTTTAGGAAAATAAAGAAATGAGGTCTTAAAAATCTATTTTTAAGAAATCAGAAAATGGCATTGCTTTTTATAAAATTCATGTTACTAACATATTTCTCTTTTTTTACAGTTAAATTAATGTTTATTGAATTGTTACTATTTTTACAAAAGCTAATGTGGATGAGAGTTATAGCTCACATGTCAGGACAGCTAATGGGCTTGTCCTTCAACAGCACAGTAACAAAAAATTCATGTGCTATATATATATATCTGTCATGCCAACCCTTGGGAAGCAAGACCAGGAACATCAAAATTCTAAGATTATCTTCACCTAGTTAGTAAGTTCAAGGCCAACATGGAGTAAGTGACTATCTCTAAAACAAACAAACACAACAAACAAACACAACAAATTAATGTCATTCACATTTCTCCTCCCAAAGCTACTAAGAGTTTAGAAAAAAAAAGAATTAAAAAAGTATCTTTTTGCTCCATTAGCAGTTTAATTCGATGTACTATTTCAATATACTCTATAAAACATAAAGGCAAATTTCCCAGATATGGTGATATACATCTCTAATTCCAGAAACTGACCCATTAGACAGGAAGATTCCACAGACTATGCCAGCCCGCTCTACAGACTGAGGTCCTATCTCCCAAGTACAAAATTCGCCAAACTTATGTCTCAACTACACACAATGATAGTTTGCAAAATAATCAATTATGACATTCAGAAAATTAAGTGGTTTAAAATAAAATTCAGCAAGTTAAAAAGGTCATTAAGCTAGAAATTAACTCTTAGTCGCAAATCTCCCATGAGAGTCAAGATATGTGAACACAAAGAAATCCTCAACTCACTGTACATGTTTAGAGAGCACACAAGAAAACAGGAGACAATGTTGTCTTTCACACAGAGAAAATGTGCTGTTACTGTGTAAGTAGGAGGGAAAGTGTGAAAATTTCTCTCTGAGGGGAAGTCAAAATACCATGTCCTGAAGGGAAATGAAAGATTTATCAGGGGACCTTCCCTGTTAATAAAAAGTCTTTACACATCACAAAGCCAAAAAAAAAAAAAAAACCAAACCTGTCAGCGAACAAATAGTGTTGGAAATGCCTCATGGCACATTAAGTGTTGGCAGGGAGAGAGCTTGGCCAATTTTCTCTTTGCTTTATTCCCATCCTTGAGCCACATAATTGAATCCTTAGCAAACTTAGTCTCAGGCTATTTCTTGCCTGTGAGTAGTTTAGAAGCTGTGTGGACTATGGGCACTGGAAACTCTCTTAAAACTTCAGAGGGCCAGTATATATTCTTTCAGAATTTATGCAAGATAAGATTTTTTAATAAGATCTAGAATCATTTCAATCTGATGCATATAATGAAACTTTAAGGGATTTTCTAGCTAAAAACTTACTGCCTGTCAGGTAGTCTAACAGTATTATTCCTAAGGAGAAATCCAAAGGGTTTGACATTCATAAAAAGCCAGGACAACATGGCCCTATGTAAGAATCACAAACATTGCTCATCCAGAAGTCAGATATTCTGCTGAATAAGGGTTCTGGGTGAAGAACTTCCATAATCAGTACTCCATACCTTCTTTGCATGAAGAGGGACATGGTGTCCAGTCACTGTATGGGGTCACGATACAATCCTTCCTACAAGGAAGCAAGCAGGGCCTCACTGTTTCCGGCCGAAGGCTTTCAGGACACCTGGAACAAGCAAAGAAAATTTTCAACCTTTAACAAGCCACAAAACCAAGTATCCTAATTTCCTTCCAGTTTCTGTGGCTGTATGAATTATGGTCAGCTCATGAGCTTCTCTTATCCAGCTTTCAAGGCTGCTTTTCAGAAGCACCACTCAGCTAACTTAATTCTCTCCAACTATACCTGGACAAGAGTATACAAATATGTAGGCTTAATGACATTCATGCTATCTAGAAGAAATATAATCTCCATATCCTTCCCTTTTGGACAATCTCTCTACTAGTAAATATGTATTTTCTAATATACATAATAAAAATTTGTGGGATTTCAAATGATCAGTGTTAGGGTTCAATTCCTGTATCTGTAACTAAATATTTCCTAACAGGACAAAAACTATCATAACAAATATTTCTTAATAATAATTATTAGTAGTAGTATTACAATCCTGTGTATGGATGCATGTGTGTATACAGAATGTGTGTGGGCATGGACATGTTACAACTGTTGGTGGTTTTAGAATTGAACATAGCCCATCAAAATTGTTTCTCTCTCTCTCTCTCTCTCTCTCTCTCTCTCTCTCCTCTCTGTCTCTGTCTCTCTCTCTCTCTCTCTCTCTCTCTCTCTGTCTCTCTCTCCCTCTCTCTCATTCTCTATTTTTTGTGGCAGAATCCTTCTATGTAGTGCTGGCGGGCCTGAAACTATGAAGACTAGGCTGGCCTCAGACTCATGGAGATCCACCTGCCCCTGCTTCCTGAGTACCTAGATTACAGGTGTCTGCCCTCAGACTTGGTTGCATATTCATCACCTTAAAAGAATTAAATTGTGAGTAAAGTAGTTAACACCATTTGTTTCCAATAATTTTTATAGCATTTACTGACATTTCATTTTCAACATATTCTGTAATTAGTTGCCTACATGTCCTTTCTCACGCAGAAATATGATGCATTTTTCCATTGTAAAAATGTGAATGTTTAAAATGTTGGACAGCAAAAATATTTAAGTATGAATCACAAAAATTGATGTGATTTTACAATTTAGAATTTTATAAGACTGGACTTATAATTTAACTTGAAACCATCCAAAGAATTCTTTTGGGATTATGGAGCTACTGGTCAGTAATTATTATTGAAATCATTCTTTTAAGTGAGGCATTTTATAACTTTAACAATGGGAGGCCATTAGTCAACTGCGTGCTCTTCAAATATGTAGCCTGAAATAAATCAATGGAATTTACAGTGTTGTCATTGACCCTCCACATATTCTTTTAGTTTGGAAATAGCCACAGCAAGATACTTGGCTAACTGTGGAGAGCAAAATTACCAACAACAAAGTCACTAAATGAACACACGAAGATAAATTATACAGCCTAGACTGCATCCAATAAAATGAATTCTGACTTCCTTTGGTGAGGCAATTGTTTTAGTCAACATGCTGCTGTTCCCTGGAACTGTTTGTATTTAGCATGTGTGGTTTAAATCAAAGAATTGATTCCTCCCTCCTCCCAATCTTATTCAAGGTCAAATTAAACAGATGCGATAGGAGTTGAAGTTTGTTACTTGGGAGGATAGATAAGATCAATAACATTGATTTTGCCATCTCCCAGTAATCTATTTTATTAAGAAGAGTTTAAAACAAAGTTCCTATTTGCATTTTTGTTTCAAATGGCTTTCATTGGAAAGCATTCACTGAATTTAACCTAGTACTTAAGGAGAAAGGCAATAACATTTTCTTTTGAACTTAAATGTGTTTGATTTAATTTCCTACAATTATAAGGGCAAAGGAAACCGACATGATTTAACAAATCTATGCGTGTATTTAGATCATTGAAAAACAGCTGTAGCCAGATAGTAAGTTTTTACTGGATTACTGTAGTGATCTGATATGATGCACCAGGACACATTTTTTATTGAATGACCTCATGAAACTGGATCCACCAGATCTTTTACACAGAGGCCTTTGTTCACATATACACCCTTTACTCCGGGACAGTATTTTATTTTGTAGTAGCGCTAAGTTGCCTTTTGAAAGACCATTAGCCTGCAAACAGATAGAGGAAGCCTTTACAAATTGGCATAATATTCCTCCTCCCGGCCTAGTGAGCGCTTCTAGCTCTTTTCTAATTTCAGTAAGAACCAGGCTCCTCCAGGACATGGAACTTTCACCCCCACTGCTGCTAACACCATTGCATTTTAATATATTGCAAATTAATTTCCTGAGTCAAATTAATAACAACCTGGGTGTAATTCACATTAACATATTGGTTTGGGGGTTATCATACAAAGTGTGAATAATGGTCTCTTTGGTATATATTTTCTACTATGTTCTGAAATATCGAATGATATAAATAACTACCTCATGGAGCTAAATATCTCTAATATCTGGCATGCTAGTCAGATAAAAGTGCTTAATGGGTCTCTTGTTTATACCCCTGGGGGTTTTCCATTATGTCAGATAAATTATTCTCATCCCCTTGGAAAATTTCCTAAAACAAAACTGAAAATCACATGTCTGGAAAGGTCCAGATAGGGAGAAGGGTATGGAATGGAATGGGATTGTGGGGTTGCTGAAAGAGCATATGAAGAAGAGAGAGAAGCCAGGATGTTTTATATGTATCCACAACATTGCCAAAGAGGTAAAGTCACTGAAGACAGCAAAGGAAGTGGTTTTCGTTTTTAAACAGCATTTCCCAGAGTTTACTAAGTGACTACATCAGGTATTTTTCATTATATAATCTTTTCAGCTGACTTTGAAATCAAAGCTAATAATTTGGAAAACACAAGGCCACTGTTAGACCTACACAAAACATGTTAGTTTCACAATCTAGGTTCCATATAGCTAAAGATATTTGAATTACTAAGAAAGTTATGCTGTTTCAAAAATTAAATATAATGTTTCCCCTCAAAAGAATATTTATTTTTAGAAAACATATTAATTTTTTCCTAAGAATTGATTATCCCCTTTATACTATTATTTGTTTTTTGTTTATCATTATCATGAGGCACTCTTAACACCTCAGGTCTGTTTTTTTTCTCCTTCCCACTAGCAAATTGTTCTTCTTGTTACCATCTTCGTAACCCATAAGAAACTGATGGGTTTTCTACCTATCATAACAGCTATCTTTTCCCAAGGCTCTCTGTTGTAAGTAAACGGTTATTCATTTTTACCACAGAAAAATGTTTGACCTTACTGCCAGTGATATAGTATTATATGGGCAAATGGAAGGCAAATCATAGATGACTTTTACTCAGTTAAATAGATTGTTAGCCTCCAAGCCTAGGGATATAGAGGCGGTCATGTATGACCTCCACGGCTAGGACTTTGCATCCTGTCATTATTGATCAGACAAGCCTAGAGCGAGTACCTCTTTCTTTACCTCAATAAAAGCAGACTGTGCTACAAGAGAATTGGAAGTGGGGACCAGATAGAAAGGTTTCTGCAGAATTTATGGATCCTAGGTACAAGACTCAGAAGTAGTTGCAGCTGTATCAGCAACTAACACTGCAAGCAAAAAAATCTTCTTATGAGGACAGGTATGACAAACATCAGAAGACGCCATTTAATGAAGCAAGCAGAGTCCAGCCAGTCCTCTACATGGTTGACCACAGGATTTACCACTGCCATTCTCAAGTTCTTACTTCTTGGGTCCTACTTGGCCCACGTTGACTCTCACACAGATGACTTTTCGTGTCTGCATGCCCACAGAACACGAGGCCTCCCCATTCCATGTTGTGGTCGTATTGAAGGATGACACCGATGTGTCCTCTATACACTGACCCCAGGGACCAGTTTGCCAGTGGTACACAGTGCAAGGGTGCTCATTGCAGCTGCGCACTTCTTGCAAAGCACTGCTGTTGGGGCAGCGAATTCCACCTACAAAAATGGACAATGGCAACAAATTAGATGGAAAGCCAACAGGAACTTCACAGTTCTCTGTTTCCAGGAATTTGCAGGGCTGATAACAATGATGCTTAAGACTTAGTAAGCATAGAGCATGGAACCAGCACACTACTACAAAAAGGTAAATTACTCTTCTGATGGATCTAGCTTAAAACACAAAACATACAGTATGCATATTAGATATCGAAGAAAATCCAGAACCTTAAGGAGAAGCCATTGTCTTTGAGAGAAACCTAACATTGGGTGCAAGGAAGCACACAGTATTGTTAACCTCAAGCAACTGACAACTTCATGCTGTGGATAATAATGCCTGAATGATTTTGCAAGTGCCATCTTCTAAACTGAGTCTTAATCCGAGGTTTACTTGAGTGTATTAACATTTAGGCTTAGCAAGTGAGTATGTTAAAGCTGGATAAAAGCTTAGGATCTTCTGGAGTACTATTGAAAAACGGCAGGGTAGTAATACTTGTTTAAATCTATGATGTCATTGGTTGTGCAGTTTCCCCTCATTTTATGTGTGCCAAAGAATAAGAAATGGTTTAAAATTAAACTAGTAAACAACACTTTCTACTGAACGCTAATTTTTGTATACTTATTTAAACAGCTTTCTATGACTTAAGTCCATGTTTGTTTGTTTTGTATTATGTTTTTTGCAAACTTCCCAAGAAAAGATAGTTTTAAACTTTTCTATTTAGAGTTAAGATCACTCCAGTCAGTTCAAACTCATTCACATTGAAATCTATATTCTTTATAGTATCATCATTTGTGACATCAAAGGTATTGGTGATAGCAGATACTTTTAATTAAAACTATTACGTTTATTTGTGTGTGTGCATGTATGAGTACATTGGGTAGGGGGCATGAACATGCCATGACATGGGGACCAGTCAAAGGCAACATCATGGAAGTCAATTCTCTTTTTCACCATATGGGTCCCAGATTGAACTTAGGTCATCAGACTTGGGGGCAAGTGCCTTACCCACTTAGTCATCTTATACCCCTCACATAAGTATTTTATAAAGATTTATCCAAGGACCTGGAGAGATACAGCAGCCGTTAAGAGCAAATACTGGTACTGGAGAAGATCCAAATTTGGTTCTCAGTCTCTATATCAAGTAGCTCACACCTGCCTATAACTGCAGCTCCAGGGGATCCAGTGCCTTAGGACACCACTCACATGTAAACCAACTTCCCCAGCCCATACATATAACAAATATAAACAGTTGTCCATTGTAATTGACAGAATTCTCTTCTAGGATAATAATACCTGCCTGTAGATTTTGATGCTGTTATATTCTTTTCTTGTTAGAACTGGGGGAAATAATCCATGACCTTCTTCACATGCTAGACAAGGCTTCTATCATGGAGACACCCAGTCCCTTTGGATTCTTAACTGCACCACAAGATATATTAAAATCCTTAATCAAAAAACTAACATTTCCTTTTTTCTCATGTTATTTAGCAGACTTTGATTGTCTCCTCTTTCACATATCTGAGACTGTTTTTTACGACCAGAACAGCAACGCTTACTATCACTGTAAGTGGTGGTAACTGAGTCATAATTTTTGCTTAGCTGCTGCGTTTCAATAATACATGCAAGGTACAAAGAAATAATGCTGAGGCTGTTAATGGTAAGATAGGAACATCTTTAATTAGTGACTGTGATGTTAAGGTTAACATTCTGAACTAGTTTATGAGCCAGCCCTATTGTATGAACTCGAGAGGTGGAGTCTTAATTTGAATTTACAATTGCCACGTGAATAAAAATTACTAGGTATATAAATGCAAGCATAGAAATGATGTGGTCACTGTACTAATAAGGAATTTAGGAAGATGATATATTCTTTTAACTGATTGTGAAAATAGAAAGAGATGTATTGTTAAAGTCAGGGCTTAGTGAATTTCATTACTTACTTCATTGATGATTTGATTCTAGTGGCAACACCAGAGATGCTCTCCAGGGATGACAGAGCAATATTTGTAGCTTCCCTCTGATCAGCAGTTTAATCACTTGGCAGTTTGTTAATAACAATTCAGAGTCATTTATGCACTGTTGAATGTGGTTCTAACATCAGACTAGCCTGTACTGGACATTTTCATTAGTGTCCCTGCTTTATGAAGGTGAAGACATCTGTCACATGTCATACGCTGTCTGTTATCTAGCTGGGTGACCCTGGCAGCCCCTGCTAGGAAATTTAGGAGTTGAATACACTGAATTCTAAACCATGCTAATTGGATTGGGGAGAAATAAGTGGGTGTACCTAGATCCTTCCTCTGGGTGCTGGATGTATTCAACATTAACAAATGTACCTAATCCTACATACATTATTATATGCTATATAATAATGTATGTTATATATAATTATATACAATTATTTACCAGTTCCTTTATATGTAATAGTATAATTGCTGATCAAACATTAAATTTCTGTGCCTACACTGTTTTCACTGTGAGAAAAAGTAACATGTTGAAATCAATTTTAAGGATCTGAATTGCTTTTGACACTTGAATTGACTGGCTGGCTTTAGAGGAAAAATGACAAGAGAAAAAACAAACTTCTACACCATCAGCAAAACATGTCAAGAAACTGCAAGATAGCTGTTAAGTTTATAGACATAAAGGCTATTTATTTTCTCGCCCTAATCCACATTAAAGCCGCATCAGCAGTTTGAATGAGATGTAGGATCCTCACACAGATAAGCCCCAGGGTGGTCTTAATTATTACAATATTGTAAGTTTGAAAGTCTAGTTTGGAGAAGTGGTCACTGCATTGGTTGGGGAACAATTTTATGTTAGAAAAACTGATAAATATAATGTTGAAAATATCTATTACTTCTGGGAAGATATGATATTCCCTTTGGGAGCATTTCCACAGTCATGGAAAGTTATAAAATGTAAACTATGACAAAATTAGTAATAAGTGTGAAAATGCCCTCTTATTTGTAAACTGCTTTACACTCAAACTGCTACTTAGATCTTCTATCATTGTGGCAACAGGAAAGACTTTACTGGACATGAAAGAAATTCCATTCTATAAATAAACCTTTAGAGGAGAGTTGGAGGAGCTGCGAGAGGCAAAGACTGAGAAAAAAAAATCTACTTTCAATAAAGGGAAGAAACAAACTTTTGTGTACATATAAATGTTCCCGCTATTAGATAAAACTACCATATTAAGATGAGATGCACTGGGCTAGGGAGATGACTCAATAGTTATGGATACGTGCTGTTAATGTGAGGGCTTGAATTCAAATTACAGAATTGATATAGAATCCTGAGTTCAGCTGCATGATTTGGCAATTTCAGCATTGTGAGGCAAGAAACTGAGTCAAGAGGGTGACAAGGGCTGCCTTGTCACCAGCCCAGCTCTAGCTTTGTCAAGAAACCATCTCAAGCATATAAAAATAGTGATAATGCAGGAGACCTGATATTCTCTTTGGGCTTCTGTGTGCATGCAGAGCCTCACACATCCAAACAAAAAACTCACATACACATCAAACACATATATTCTGATTTTTTTCTGTGTATATAGAGCATATGTGTGTGGTATATGTACACATGAAAAAAACAAGCTATGTGCAAATACCTGTGTACATATACCACATACATATGGTCTATATATACACAGAAAAAAGCTTACTTATAATGCATATTGTCAGAGTCACGGAATTGCTGTTTTTGGTTTTGATGTATTTTCGATGAATAGGATAGACTTAAAAAGAGCCCTATTCAATATGGTAACTGGATACCTAGATATGGAGCATAATGTACAACATTTAAGTGTGGGGTTTCATGGGATACAAGAGGGATTAGAAGCAGTTCATTATAGTCAAGGATTTTGTGATTGGTGAGAAAAAGAAGTAGGAGGCGTAGAATGAGTGAGACAAACATACATGAGAGGAAAATTTTATGTTGAATGTCAGAATTATGTTAAGATGTAATATGATAAAGATTGAAAGAAGTAAGATTCGTTATGTTTTAGAGACTTAAAAGGTCTGGAAGAAGGAGGAATTTAGATGAACTAAGAAGAGCTAGAATTCTAAAAACAAAGTTTCTGAGGTAAGAAAGAAGAGATGATTTTATCTAAATAAAAGTAAAAACAAATGCAAAAGAATTTACCCAGGTATGACCTTGGGAAGGTCATGTTGATGTGTCAGTCAGAGTGTAGCATTCATATGAGAAGGTAAATGGATGCAATATAAGGAAGGGGATGGGGTGTACGTCAGGAAGACGTGACATCTGTGCTTCTACTCTCACCTTCTGTTGCAGTCTAAGCCTGCTCTTGGCCAACCACTGCTGGCATCAAGATGCATGTGTCCAGGACACACCTTTAAAGAACTGAATCCTAAAGGTCATTAGCAGAAATAGGAAGAAGAGTTCTTATTGTGCAGCTTTCTCACATCCTCTGAAACAAGGGGACGAGGAAGTGCTACCATCTATTTAGACACCAAGTGATGTTCATATCTACACATATCCTGGATCTGTGGAATTTTGTTTTTTTGAATTCTCTAAGACACACAGCTGCTCTGTGGCTCTAATAATCAAAATCACTAAACTGTAAAACATGAAAATATTACAGTTCAGAAAATAGAGCTATTACTTCTTCCAAGTTTTTCACTGTAAAGTATGATTTCCGAAGGCTTCTAATTATTTGAGAAAATTGGCATAATTCTGTTTCAATCTGCATCTATTTTCTGCACATGACAGATATAAAGGCACACTAACATTTGGCTGAGGAAGTTATATCAGGTCATTTTGAATGTTGCAAACAGATATTTTCTCACTTTTCACTAGTGAGGATACATGCACATCATTGTTAGTTTCATAAGTGAAATTTGTTGAAATTTTATGTAAGTAGAAAACAAGAAGTAAAAATCTGACCCCTGGATGGATGGTCTCATGTCGCTTCTCATGAGTCAGTCAGTCAGTCAGTCAGTCAGTCAGTCAGTCAGTCTGTCTGTCTGTGTTCATGTGTGTGGAGGTGCATGTGTTTGTGGAAGTCAGGGGTCAACACTAGGAGGTATTCCTCCAGAGTAGTCTACCTCGTGTTTGTGACAAACTTTCACTGAGACTGATGCTGAATGCCTAGGTAAGGCTGACCATCCAGTAGGCGATGGACAGCCATCTGTCTCTGCCACTCTATCTCTGGGAATACTGGCACACTCCATAACACCTACATTCATTTTCATGACTGTTGGGGATGACCCTCATCTTTGCAGGGCGAACACTTCCCCACAGAGCTCTCATTAGCAACCTCTTGCCTCTATCTGGTTTACGTTAAAGAATTCTAGTCAACTTTTCCCTATATTCACTTCTAGGTGCTTCCACTTGTGACTTGGTTTCCTAGTGATATTTCATAATGAATTGTTATAGATGTTTTTGTGTATTGTTTATACTATGCTATATAATGTTATCTAATATTGTATGGAAAGAAAATATATACTATTTTCATTCTTTTATTTTCTTTTAAATTCTTTTAACTTCATAACTGTGGCACAGAATTATTTTCCTTGACCATTTGTAAGAAACTGATGAATGAAGCTTAGTGCTCTGGAAAATTTGAGGTACATTTCCTATAAGTAAAGATATCCCCCCCCATACATAAACACATCTAGTACCTTCAGATCCATCCAAACTTTCAACTATGTCCCAATAGGATTTAATTCAGAATCAAATATCACATTTAGGTGTCTTGTTAATTGTTTCCTTTAATTGGAAATATTTCTTCTCTATTTTCCTAATTTTTATAGGCAATTCTGGAGATTTCATGTTCACTATCTTTAATTATATAACAATTTTCTGATGCTTTGTAAGATTCTGTGCATGCAATTCAGTCAAGGTATCCCAGGAGTAATGCCATGTTGTTATTGCAGAACACAGAGAACATGAGATTTTGAGTTGCTCCATTACTCACAATTACGTGCATCACTAGATTAAGCAAGATTTCTTTCTTTTAAAGACTCATCTCTTTTTCATTTATATGCGTGTGCCTGTGTTTGTGCATATCATCGTGTGTGTTTGTGCCTGGCAGGCCATGAGGGAGTTTCAGTTTCTCTAGGGCTAGAGTTACAGGTAGTCATGAACTGTCCAATGTGGATGCCAGGTCCTCTGCTCCTCTGGAAGAGCAATAAGTGCTCTTAATTGCCAAACTATCTCTCAAGCCCCTCCCCCCCCCACTATAGCATGATTCCTTCCAGATGGGACGCCCAGAGATGGAACTGCCTCTCACTAACTGGAAGCAATTACTCCAGAGCAGAAAGTAGGCTGTCAAATAAATACAAACAATCATCTCTGGATGGTGATGGTGGTGGGGCTTCTCAAAATAAGGGCTTTCTCAGAATCTTACCATAGCAGACTGGGATCAGTATAAACCAGACTGAAGTTTAGCCAAGGTCTTAATTATGTGTACCTCCTGACTAGCCACAACTCTTGCCCTGTTTAGTCCTCATTTATGTTAATGACCAGAAACATCAGCTAAAGATTATGTCCCTTGTCTTCTTGATGTAGCTACATCAAGAAGTTTCCTATATAATCTTTCCATTTTTCTGAATGCAGTTTATTGAAGTTATGGGATACTGTTTGACAAGTCACAAAATATAATTTTCTTCTGAAGGTTTCTGTTTTGTTGTTAAGATTCCTTGACGATAAGGCCACCTTCTGGCCTAGAATTTTAGTAAGCTATGGTTACCATAAAATAGAATTAGAAGCCAAGACCTAGGACTGGGAATACAGTTCACAGGCAGAACACAAAGCTGTATTTCAATCCTTAGCACAAATGCCTGACTTTTTGCTGCATAACAAGGACTGCCATACCCATGCACTTGCCCTGCGCATAAATGTCTTTAGAAAATTATATAATCTCATCTCCAAATACTATATATCAATTTTATCTTGTGTTTTCCTATAAAATTATCACAGTGTTTTCCATAAAAATTTCTGCAACACATTCCAAGCTCTAATTTTGGTAGACTAATAAAATACCTACTTGTGTAAAATATCGTTGATAAAAAAAGCATAATTTAAGACTTCTATAGATGTAGTTTTCTCAGAAAACAAATAAAACCCACTTTGAAAAATTTAGTATTGTAACAATCTCATTTCCCATAAAATAAAATGTTATTTTCATATCAGCAAATAACAGGTACTAAAGTCATTTAATTTGCAGATGAGATCTTCCTTAAGTGTCTCACAATCATACTGGAGTTCGTAAATGCCATTGACAGAGACACAGAGTAAGATGTTTACTTACAGAAATTCCAGTCTGCTTCCTACTCGTTTAGGTCCATGCACTTACAGTATGCTACACAAACATCTACAACTGGCCAGGGTGCCTGGCTTATGATGCAGCTACTAGACTTAATTAAAAATTATTGAAGTCTCACCCTTTCTAATTAAGTGGGTGATATGCATCAAATACTAACCATGAATTTCTGCCTTTAAAATATTCCAGACCTTTCTGTGTGAACTGTCCCATCTACAGACGTAATGATCTGTTGCAGTTTTGCAGACTCAGCCAAATCCTTGCTATGTGGCTCGAGGGGTGAAAAGTCACTCATTACTAGTCACAGAGCAAATGTCTGCAGAGTATAATGGGTTTACAGGAAGCAGGGTGACCACAGATCTAATTTTAATGAAACCTGAGATGTAATCTGAGCTGATGGAGTTTGAAGTCTGAAGGTAGTTTATTCAAGCTGGGACTGTTTTTGAGAGCATAGAAAAGTAATATTTTCTCTAAAGTTTCTATTTTTTAAAGGTTTTCTATTTTCCTTGCAGTTATATTTGTATAATTAAGATTTTTTCCAAATAATTACTTATTATATATTATAAATTGTACTTCTCTATTGAAGCCAAGGTAGTTATGTAATATTCATAGTTATTATGTAAAATAAAAGCAAGTATGATTAAATAAGATTAGGAGCTATTATCACCAAATCACTGGAAAACAACAACAAAGGGGGGGCAGAAATAACTTAATGGATGAAAAAACAATTAATTTCAGGGATTCATAGATGTGTACGCTTACTGCAAAGAGATATTGTGATCTCTTAGTCCCAAATGTGAATAAAGGTCATTTAGTGTGGGATGCTGCAATGCCACAACCTCATTGCCGAAAGACAGTGTGCCTTGGTGTGAAATAATTTAGCTCCTGTGTTCTTCCCCCTCCTCTCCTACTTTGCAGAAAGACAAGAGTGTGACATTGTCTCACCCAGTCACACAGAGGACAGATTAGCATTTGAGCAGCTCAGAAGAGACTAGTGTCTGTAATTCTTGGAAATGAAGCATGCCCATGAGATGTGATCTGTGACAAACATGCCTTATTCACCCTTAGGGTGAATCCAAGCTGGAGTCCTGTGGATCTCAGAGCCTGTGCTCAAGAATATGAATGGTAGACGACACACACAATGTCAGACAAGCAATATTCATGCTAAAAGTTAAAATAACCATTGGACTTAGAACAGGGTCCCCAATGGAGGAGTTAGAGAAAGGGCTGAAGGAGCTGAAGGTCTTTGTAAGCCCATAGGAAGAACAAAAATATCAACCAATCAGACCTTCCAGGGACTAAACCACCAACCAAAGAGCAACCCATGGCTCTAGCTGCATAATGTAGCAGAGGATGGCCTTGTTGGTCATCAATGGGAGGAGAGGTTCTTAGCCCTGTGAAGGCTTGATGCCCCAGTATAGGGGAATGCCAGGGCAGGGAGGCGTGAGTGGGTGGGTGGGTAAACACCCTCATAGAAGCAGGGGCAGAGGGGATGGGATAAGGGGTTTCCAAGGGGGAAACGGAAAGATGATAACATTTGAAATGTAAATACAGAAAATATCCAACAATAAATAAATAAACATATTTATTACACATACATGATAATTTTATGAGATATTACAGTGTCAAGGGATAAAACCAACTACTGAAATAGAAGAAAAGCAATGAAATGCTTGGATATTTTTAACCCATTTCTTGGTATATTGTTTTTTGTTTCTTTGTTTTTCCTTTGTACACTTTGGAGTAGAAAGAGCTTGAATTATTAGGTGAATAGGGGATAAAAGCAAATGCTTTTAAAAACAACCCTTTTGTCCTCTATTAAAGACTACTTTCAAGATTATTTACTAAGAATAGAATCAAACCACATAGAGACATATTAAATATTCACTGCTGGATTTCTGTCAACTCATTTTCATAAAATGTCATCATATACAGGCTACACAATTTAAATGGCCATAAATTTCCAGAAAACAGTCACATTTGAGGATGGAGACCTTACCTTCTTCACCTGCGTAGGCCAGAATGGACCGAGCTCGGATCTGTTTCCCTTCTGTGGTTTTCCCAGAGCAGGTATGTGAACATGAGGACCACATGGACCATGCACTGAGCACACAGTCCTTAGGGCATGGAGCATCGCAGGCCACAGGGATAGGAAAGATTGCATCTCTGCATAGCTGTCTGTCCACTTCTTCTCCTGGGAAATACATGACAACCAACAGTTTAATTTTATTAAGTTCATTTAAATGAGTACTTAAACATAGGCAGGTGTCTAATAAAATCAGACATTTTTTGATTAACTCTTAAATTAAAAATGATATAAAAGTGCTCGCTTCGGCAGCACATATACTAAAAATGATATAAAAAAGACATGGTTGTCATGGTGAAATGTTAAAAGTATAGAAAAATATAAACATATAAACAGACACATAAATCGCCAAGTAAATGATTTTTTTTAAGTTTTCAGAAGCATAGACATAGAAATCAAGATCATTACTGAAAGTACAGTATCTCCTTATAGGTGAGTTTTATAATTATAATATTAATGTACAATGAACAACATTATAAAATTATGTTGACTTGTTCAAGAATATTTCTTGTTCAATTCTGAACTATGATTTACCAACAGTGGTAGATGGCTATAGCGTGTGTCAATATTTTCATGAACCAACTCACGGCCAATTCTACAAATGCTTTTGAGTCAGCCAGAGAAGTTTTTATACAACAATCCTTGTTTCTCTGGTTTGGAAATTATTTTTTCCATTGGAAGTAGCAAGAAAATGTAAATGATAGAATAGAATTACCATGCCTTGCTTAAGATGGCCATACAGGGAAAGGGAAGAATGGAGATAAGACAGAGCATGTGCTGAAGTAAGAATATGTATGAAACTGCCTCAAAGTCATTGGCAGTTTCTTTGAGTCTCCAGCTAAAGAACTGCTTGCTTTACAGTATAAAAATACTCTCTCTTTTTGCCACAAAATTTTAGATGTTATTAAAAACTAATTTTTGTCATTTGAATAGGAAATGCTTCCCCACAGGCTCATGACTGAATGATTGGTCCCCAGCAGGGGGAGCTATATTAGGAGAAGGTATCTGGCTTGAGGAACTGTGGGACCTGGAGAAAGGCATGTCTTTAGGGCTGTACGCAATCTGCAGTTCTTCTCTGCTTCAGGTCCACCATAAAATGAACAGCCCCTTTCTCCTTGTGATGTGGTATTCAGTCTCATAATCAGCCCCGAGTCAGTGAATTAAAGGAGCATGGATTACAATACCTAAAACTGTGAACCTAAGGAATTAATTCTTCCCTTCAAGTTGTTTTGTTATATGATTTGTACACAGTGATGAGACGAGTTACTAATACAACACTTAATTAATAGTTGATGAATAAATGAAATGAGACAAAAACAAAAGTTCAGAGGAAGGGAAAGTATTACTGTTAATAAAGAACAAAGAGAAGCAAGGAACTATGAGAAAATGGGGTTGAAGGAGAAGTGTGATACAAGTCACACTCTGACTTTATTACAAACTGTGATACTGAGTTACAAATATTTCTGTTATTTGCCATAGAATCTATCACCAATCCTGGATCAATTCATAAAAATCATAAGTGTTGCATTAGACATTGAGGGGAGGAAGGTTACTGACCAGGCCACTCTTGACAACCATTACACAAACAAACTCAAGTTAATTTTCTCTAGTTGAATGTAAAGAGTGTTGTTATATTGCATACTCTTTCAGTCACATACTTGAAAAATGAGACAGAAAATCAGAAGTCAATTGAAAATGTGCTAACATTTTAATAGCTACCACTTCAAAATGCATTTATGCACTAATAGCCACTGGTATGTAAGGTCTTAAATCATTAGACTTCTTCACTAGTAGGAGAGGTTCATTAGAATTACAACTTAGGCAACAGGGTTCATTCTTTATGACTCTGATTTGCGAAATACTGCTATTTCTAGCTGTGGAGTTTGACATATATCCCACTAGACAATATGATTAATAGGAAGATAGATATGTTGGTGATAAGTAGGATAGAAAATCATTATTTTGAATAAGGCAGTTAATATTTTATAATTGATGTAATAATAATGACTCCTTTTTTTTCTATTAAACTGAACTTTTGTAAGATTGAGGAGATAATTTTTGTTGTAATGTCTCCCTGTATACTTTCCTCTCTATTATTTTCTTGTGTTCTGTGGAATGACAGAAAACTTTGAAACTGAAGCTGATAATCAACAAATATCCCAATTCTCTATCTAATCTGATAGTTTCCAATCCTTGTCACTCAAAAAAAATATCATTTTGCAGCAATTGGGTGTTTGTGCCAATAATACTATTGCAATGGATGTCCTGGCTTGAGAGATGGGTTTCTGTTAGCTAGAATATAACCAAAGGTGTTAACAAAGTGACCTTCATGTGTCAAGTCGATCTTACCTTGTATCAACTAGTTCACTCATCCTGATTTTCTTAGGAAGAAGGGTTTTTGGCATTTAGATGTCTTTTCTATATAAAGTTTTCTTCAAGATTCTCTGGTGACGTCTGGGGAAGGGAATTAGGCTGTACACAGTCATGTCCATTCAGGTCCTAAGCCTGGTTCATTACTACTTTGACATAGGTATCTCTGTATAAAAGGAATTCTATTCCTATGGCATCATCCTTCATAGCAAATGAAGGGCTGGAAGTCTTTGTTTTGATTAGGAAGGAAGACTGAATCATACCCATGTGATGAGGGCACTTTTGCTTGTCTTTCCAGCTAACCTCACTTTCTGTTTGAGCATTTATTTTAAAACACAACTATAAATTCTTTCTCTCTCTCAGTGAAATCTATGTAATTCTCCTAGCTATTTGCTAGTATTGAAACTTAAAAATTATCTTTCTCAGAGAGCTGAGAACCATCCTCGCTAAATGTTACCATAGTGCCCTGGTCTCCTACCCCTATGAGATGGGAGGGTGTTTAACTTCCTTGTGTGGTGGTGTGTAAACACAGATGGCCCATAGAGCAAAGCACTGAAACTCAGGAACAGCTTATTCTGAGAGTCAGATTCCATTGATCAAACATCTCCACAGGGCTCTCTGGTACCTTCCCATGAGCCCAACCTACCATTTAAAACATTGTTAGTCTTTTGTTTCTGCCAGTTTGATTTCAGCCTCTTCCCATTTTAACTGTATAAAATACGCTTCTTTTTTCCTTTTTATTATTTTCTTCTATATTACATCTCCACTGCAATTTCCCCTCCCTTTCTTCCTCTTTCCCTCCTTCCTCTTTCCTTCCCTCCCTCCTTCCCTAAATCCCTCTCCTTCACCTCTCCTTTCATCCAGATCCACCCACTTTCACCTCCCCTCAGATAAGAGCAGGCCTCCCAGGGACATCAATCAAGTAAAGAGTAACAGGCTAGAGTAAGATCAAGCACATTTTTATATCAGGGCTGGAGGCAGCCTTGGAGGAGGAAAGGGGTCCCAAGGACAGGTGAAAGAGTCAGAGACAGCCCCAGCTTCCACTCTTAGGAATCCCACAAGAACACCAAGCTATAGAACCAAAACATATGATCTAGGTTAGACCCATAGAGGCTCTATAATGTCTGTGACCACTTGAGTCCAGTTGATTTTGTGGGCCATGTTTTTGTGATGCTCTTATTCTCTCTGGTACCTCCAGTTCTTCCCTGTCCTCTGTAGGATTCCAAAGTTCTGCCTAATATTTGGTTGTGGGACTCTATATCTGTTCTCACTATTGATACAATTTTTACTGCACAACTTCTTTATGTAACTCAAGATATGAAAAATATCTCTAGCTTCCTTTTTATCCTGTTATATCCTACCTGTTGACATTTAAATATCATTAACCAACATAGTTTCTTCAAATATTAAGTGATTTTTTTTCTTCCATCTTTGCTTTTGTCCTGAGTTTCTCACAATGATATCCTCTCTCTCACCTGTCTCAATTTTGTTATTATTTCAAATCCCTAAAAAGACCACCAGAAAAGGGGTCAAGTATCTTTGAATCCAATGGTACTATCCCTCTGTTGTCTTCAAATTTGTAATCCAGGCTTTCCTGTGATCGTTATGACCTTTGTCAGCTTTTATTTAAAGTTAGAATCTATCTTAACCAAGTGTAGTAAATGACTTATGAATAAATGATGAATGCTGAGATAAAAATGGAATTTTAACTGAATTTCCTTGTTGTTTGAATTTCAGTTCCTATGATATCATTTGCTCTCTTAGTAAGCAAGGTATAACAATCATTGCTGACCTGGCTAAGAATTCTTGTGTTAAGGAGGAAAAAAGGTATGGTTGAGATCTGCAAGTTTAACATGATGATCCCTTGACTTTTGCTGTTTAATGTCAAATGCTTTGCTAGATTTTTAGTGCATGCTTTTTATATACATTTTTTGATGTGAAGACTAAAAGCCTATGTCTTTTAGAAGAAGTGGGAAGTATTTTCTTCATAGCTATTAACTGAAGTTAGTACTTGATTTTTGCTTTTTTATGCTGGGATTGTATCTTTCTGAATGTCACAGATCTGTTTACTTTGTTTATTTTAAGTGATTAAAGTCTCTGTCTCTCAGTATTCCCTAGTTGCCTGTAATTCTTTATTTAGTACTGAAGCTTCATGAGCTATCCTGTTTCCAAGTTAGCATGCTGTTTCCTTTGTTCAGGTCATATTTATGCAGCCATGATGGTGAGACCTCATGGACATTGTTTTGGACATTCATAGGAAACAAAAATCTTGCAAGCAAACTCTCTGTTCCTTTTACTCTTGCAATCTTCCTATCCCTTCTTCCACAATAATCTCTGAGCGTTCGGTGTGGGAGATATATTATAGATTCATTATTTGAAACTGGGATCCACAAATTTGCATTTCAATTGGTTGTAGTTTTCTGTAATGGTTTTCATGTGTTAGCAAGAAAATGTTCCCTGTTGAGTGGTGAGGACTATATTTATTTGCAGGTATAAGGATAGATTGCCAGATTGAATTAAAGCTGGATTAGTAAAGAGGAGATGGTAGGTTCTCCAGGTTCCATTATTTATCGAGCCATGAGTAGTTGGGTAATTTTCCTGTACCAAGCACCATCTTCCTCCTTTTGAACATTCATACAAGAAGTCTACTCACTTTCTTTGAGTTAATTTTGTATCCATTAACTTTGCTGAAGGTGTTTATGAGCTGCAAGAGTTCTCTGGTAGAATTTTTTTTTTGGGGGGGAGTCGCTTATGTATACTAGCATATCATCCACAAGTTGCAAAATTTTGACTTTTTCCTTTCCAATTTGTATTCCCTTTGTCTCCTTTAGTTGTCTTTTTTTTGGGGGGGGTTCGAGACAGAGCTTCTCTGTGTAGCCCTGATTGTCCTGGAACTCACTTTGTAGACCAGGCTGGCCTCGAACTCAGAAATCCACCTGCCTCTGCCTCCCAAGTGCTGGGATTAAAGGCATGTGCCACCACCGCCCATCCTTTAGTTGTCTTATTTGAATATTCTCGGTGCCTTTAGATAGTTGGCTGATAACCCAGAGCCAGAAAGGCATATATTGTATGTGCTCACTTACAAGTATATATTAGCCATAAAGTGCAGGATAACCATTCTACAATTCATAGGCACAAAGAAACTAGGTAATGAGGGGATGGATGTGTGAATCTCACTCAAAAGGGGAAACTAAATAGTCATCTGAGGTGGATAGGCAGAGGGAATGATGTAGGAGAGGAGATGAGGAGGGAACCAGGGAGGGTGATCAGGGGTGGGAAGAAACGTGTTGAGAGATGTCTGGGAGTGAGATTGGAAATCTAGGTGGGGAGGCTTCTCTGACTAGCTAGAAGCTTGGGATAGAAGAGGATATGGGGAGTCTATGGGGGTGACCCTATCTTAGATTCTGATCAGAGGAGGATATCGAGACTGAAATGGCCATCTTCTGCAGCCAGGCAGGATTTCCAGAAAAGGGAGAGGTCATCAATGCACCCACAAAACCTTCAATCCAAAATTTGTCTTGCTTACAAGATGCTCAGGCATAAACATGGAACAGAGACTGAGGAAACAACCAACCAATGATTGCCCCAACTTAAGACCCACCCCATGGGAGATAGCTAATTCCTGACACTATTAATCATACTCTACTATGCTTGCATAGCATATCTGTCTCTGAAGAGGCTTCATCCAGCAGATGCAGAGTCCCAAGGCCCAGGGAGTTTGTGGAAGAGTAGGGGACAGAGTGAGCAAGTTGGAAGGGTCAAAGACACCACAAGAACACCAACATAGTCAACTAACTTGGGATCATGGGGTTTCACAGAGCCTGGGCCACCAACCAGAAAGCATGCAGGAGCTGGACCTAGACCTTCTACATATTTTTAGCGAACATGCAGCTTGTTGTTCACGTGGTTCCTCTAACAAATGGAACAGGGTCTGTCTTGGTCTCTGTTCCCTGTCTCCTGTCACTGGATCCCCTTGTCCCTACATGGAGAGCCTGGATGGGAAAGGATGTGCCTAGATCTGCTAGTACTAGATGCTTCAGGGTAGGGTGGTACCCAAGGAGGTCACCCCTTCTCTGAGGAAAAGGGGAGGAGGCAATGGGGAGATTTGTAGTTCCACTGTGTTCTAATTAGCTTGGACTAACATGCTAAACATATTTTTGTAATCCTATTCACAAGTAGACTTGTACAAAAGTACTTTATTGGTAAATAGCATTGTACTAGACTCATAGCATAAGTTGATTTTCCATCATTAGTTTTACAAAGATAATAAAATGGTAAGTAAATGAAGAAAATGCTAATTTGTCATACATTATTAAATGACATATTCAGTTTTTAGAACAATTTAGATTCATGGTATAGTAATCTTTTGGATTTATTTATTTATTTATTTATTTATTTATTTATTGTTTTGACATAAGCACTAAGCCTCTGAGCTCCTGTTTTATCAGCCCTTCACTGGTTGAAAGTGATACTGTAAGTTAGGATGATTCTCTCACAGTTATCAAAAGAACCATGAAGACACTGGCTAACTATAATATTCAATAGTATATTATTTATGGACCAGATAATTAAGTTGGAATTTTAGAAGCTCTATGAGGTGAAATAGCTGTGCAGAACTATAGTCAATTATTGTACTCTCTGGGGCATCTTCAAGATAAGAAAGTCTGTACATCTTTGACTTGCTCAAAAACTGCTGCACTAAACTGATCAACAAGAATTATAGCCTCAAATAAGAGAAGTAATATATTGTGGACTTCTTTAAGAGCAATCAATACAATTACCAAAATCAGTCATTATAATATATTGGCTTAACTTAATAAAGCTATCTTAAAAAAATTGTGCTCAAAAGTAGCTGTATCATAGAATTTAATTTCCTTTTGATGACATGCAAATTCCTGGTTATTTTCTATTACCCATGTTTCTACCACACTAAAACATATTGTAGGTACTAGATTAGTTAGTGCCTCAAAGAACCAAGTAGGGTCCTTTGTGGATGAGGGATTATGGAGTGGCTATTTTTTCCTCTTATTGAAAATAGATTCTTTCCTCATAACTATATATTCTTTATTCCTCTGAATTCCTCCCTACTTCCCCTCAAATCTAAATCCAGGGTAGTTATTTTTTAAGGACTTAGTTACCATTATTTGTTGTTGTTGATGTTTCCCACAGTTTTCATATACCCTGAACATGATAACCAGTCTTTCCATCACACTGCTGTGACTAGATCACAGCCAGTAATGGCTCTCTGTCCTTCACCTAATCAAGCACGCATTCATGCCTGCTATATTCTAAAGTATTCCACCATAAGCTCCCCTTGGTATAACCTTTCTAGTGAATCTATTTTCCTATTTATATATATTTAGAGAACAAGGCTTAGTAGGTCCTACAGCTTAGAAAAATGCCATTATAATCCTATATGGTTAAATTTTCAAGATCAAACACTTAAATAATCATTACCTGCTTATTTTCTACATTTCTTTTGGATACATAATTCATGGCTACAAAAGTAATACATATATGAAATCTGAATATGGTAAAAATTATATACTGTACCTATACATATATACACATGCATATACACATAGTATATTATATATATATATATAAATATAATATATTTATATATAAATAATATATATATATATATAAATTACAGAATTAATTGTTTTTGAAACAGGACTTCTGGAACTCACTCTGTAGACCAAGGTGAATTCAAACTTCGATTAAAGGTGTACATTACCTTATCAGATCAGGCACTACAGTGATGATTGTTTTTTACAAACTTAAAATGTATAAACAAATCTGTGGTTTTAACAGGAAGTTCTATGAAAAAATAGAACTATGCTTAACATGGTGATCTTGCCAAAATTCATAAGAAATATGACTTAGAGTTATACATACCACATAAACACATACTTAGTAAGACAATACAGCTTGGGCTAGCTTATTAATACAAATCTTGAATTAATGGAGTCTGACTAGACATGGATGATGGGGAAACTGTGGAATCTGAGTCGTATTGTATCGTAAGAGACTCTTCATGAATGAAAATGAGAAAGAGTTCAGTATAAATGCAAGAGACTGATTTTCCTGAAAAGTCTTGCAAGCAGAATTCAAAGAATTAACTACCTTTGATAAACATTTATAAAACTGTCTTCTTTACCTTCTGAGAGAGACATCATGTGAAAGACTGAAAAGTTGACACTTAAGACCAGGCTAAGGGCCATAGCTGAGCACTTGAAATATGTCTCTTCAATCTTTTTAGCTATAGTGCAATAGTTGCCAGTGAATCTTGGTATTTTAATGATTTGTCTCTGTGCCATGTCTTCATTGCTATGACAATCACTCAAGAGAAGGTATGTTAAGGGAAGAATGATTTATTTTGTGTCATGGATTCAGAGGTTTCGTTCTATAGTTCCTTGGAATCATTGCTTTCTGTGGCAAGTTAGTCATAATGGCATGGAGCATGTGGTGAGCAAAGTACTCATTCATGGTAGACAAGAGGCCAGCAGTGAAACAGGATCTGATACCACCTAATGCATGCTGGGTTATTTCCTTCATGCTACTTTCTACCATCTTCCAAAATAGTGACATTGAATAGAGGCCTTGTCTTAGCACATGAGCTATTATTCAGGGATATTTCAGATAAAAAACATCACAAATTTCTGAAATATATTCTCTTCCAAATTAGAAACAACACGTGTTTAAAAAAAAAGGTGCTGACAAGGATGGAGAAAGAGGAACACTCCTCCACTGCTGGTGGGATTGCAAGCTGGTACAACCACTCTGGAAAGCAGTCTGGCGGTTCCTCAGAAAACTGGGCATGACACTCCCGGAGGATCCGGCTATACCACTCCTGGGCATATACCCAGAGGCTTTACCTGCATGCAATAAGGACACATGCTCCACTATGTTCATAGCAGCCTTGTTTATAATAGCCAGAAGCTGGAAAGAACCCAGATGTTCTTCAACGGAGGAATGGATTCAGAAGATGGGGTATATTTTTGTCTGATATATGGAAATTTATATAGGTAATACCAAATAAGCACAAGCAGTTTGCCAATTTGGATAGAAAGCTACATCAAACCAAACCATAGCTACCGAATATTTTTAGAAGCAAGATTGGATTTTCTATGAATACATTCAAATATCTATAAAGGAAAACTTGATTAGCCTGTCCAAATTGGAATTCAGAAACAACTCAACACATATCAAA
Organism: Tokudaia tokunoshimensis; assembly: GCA_036184795.1. Taxonomy (NCBI): domain Eukaryota; kingdom Metazoa; phylum Chordata; class Mammalia; order Rodentia; family Muridae; genus Tokudaia; species Tokudaia tokunoshimensis. The sequence goes on from BTHU01000002.1 coordinate 33,858,062, forward strand.
AGTAAAGCTTAATGAAAACAAATATTCTAGATATTAAAGAAAAATTTGTCACTCACATATTTCAAATCTGTTAAGGAATTCTTAAATATTTCCTTCTTCTGGATCCAACAGAACACTACACAATTGGGTGGATGATGAAGAATTTAGGACATTTTGGTTTTATTTGTTTTTGTTTTTGTTTTTGGCTGTGCAAGCTTGAATAGTTCTGTGTATTCTGCTTTGAGTGTTGCTGTTGGGTGCTGTGAGGGGACCTCAAGCAAGCATGCCTTTCAGGAAAATATTTCCCCTTCTGGTTTCCCTCTGTGCCTAGAACTGCCCTGTGCCACAATTCTCCATACCCTAATATAGCAGGGAGAGAGATAGTCTCCCAGGAGGGCTAGGACACCTGTAAGACCAACACTTCTGCTCAGAAGGACCCGACTGGAGCCCTCAGGACACAAGAACTGAGGAACAGCTTGGGACAGTATCCTTCCAGTTTCCATCTGTGCCTGGAGCTGACCATGTGCCACAGCTCTCCATACCCAAATTCATCCCAGAGAGAACTGGTCTCTCAAGAGTGCTGACACACAGGCTTACAAGAGGGACAAGCAACAGTCAGGGACAGGAAGACCAACTAACACCCGAGATAGCCAGATGGCGAAAGACAAGGGCAAGAACATAAGCAACAGAAACCAAGGTGACATGGCATCATCAGAACCCAGTTCTCCCATCACACAGCAAGTCCTGGATACCCCAAGAAAAGCAAGACTCTGATTTAAAATCACATCTAATGTTGATGACAGAGGAATTTAAGAAGGACATAAATAAACACAATAAAGAAATACAGAAGAACACAGTAAACAGGTAGAAGCCCTTAAAGAGGAAACACAAAAATCCCATAAAGAATTACAGGAAAATAAAACCAAACAGGTGAAGGAATATAACAAAACCATCTAGGATCTAAAAGTGGAAATAGAAACAATAAAGAAATCACAAAGGGAGACAACCCTGGAGATAGAAAACCTAGGAAAGAGATCAAGAGTCATAGATACAAACATCACCAACAGAATACAAGAGATAGAAGAGAGAATCTCAGGCACAGAAGATACTATAGACACAACAGTCAAAGAAAATGTAAAATGCAAAAAGCTCATAACCCAAAATATCCAGGAAATTCAGGATACGATGAAAAGATCAAACCTAAGGATAAGAGGTATAGAAGGGAGCAAAGATTCCCAACTTAAAGGGCTAGTAAATATCTTCAATAAAATTATAGAAGAAAACTTCCCTAATCAAAAGAAAGAGATGACCATAAACATACAAGAAGAAGATCATGGGCAGATGTCATATAGACCCTAAGAAACACAAATGCTAGCCCAGGTTACCAGCAAAACTCTCAATTAACATAGATGGAGAAACCAAGATATTCTATGGCAAAAACAAATTTATACAATATCTTTCCACAAATTCAGCCCTACAAAAGATAGCAGATGTAAAACTCCAACACAAGGATGGAAACTATACACTAGAAAAGGTAAGAAAGTAATTTTCTTTCAACAAATCCAAAAGAAGATAGCCACAAAATTTCCACCTCTAACAACAAAAACAACAGGAAGCAACAATCACTATTCCTTAATATCTCATAACATCAACGGACTCAATACCCCAACAAAAAGACATAGACTAATAGATTGGATGCATAAATAGGACCCAGCATTGTGCTGCATACAGGAAACACACCTCAGGCACAAAGACAGACACACCCTCAGAGTAAAGGGCTAGAAAACAATTTTCCAAGCAAATGGTCCCAAGAAACAAGCTGGAGTAGCCATTCTAATATCAAATAAAATTGATGTTCAACCAAAAGTTATCAAAATATATAAGGAAGGTGATCCATGAATTATTTTGAAATACTGATGAATGGAAGCTACTTTTTTTATCCACTCATTATATATGCATACATACTTACCAGTACGTATAAAGTAACTGTTACTATTCTAACCCAAATTCTTGTGATCATTTTAATAATTGGAATATTTATACATAAAAATTAATTGAAAGAAGAGATAATTCTGACTCAAGTTTCCATTTTAACTTATCTCATATAATGATTTTATAAATATTTTCCACTGTTGATCTTAAGCCCTAAGTTAAAGAGACACTCACCAGAGATATTAGGAAAACATTCCGGGGTCTTATTTCATGTTCTTTTTTTTTTTTTTTAATTTTTTATTCTTTATTTACATTCCTAATGATTTCCCCTTTCCCGGTTCCCCCCTCTCTGCCCCCTCCCACTTCTCTGTCCTGGTGTTCCCCTACACTGCTACATTCAGTCTTTCCAGGACCAGGGGCCTCTCCTTCCTTCTTCTTGGGAATCAATTGATATGTGAATTGTGTCTTGGGTATTCCGAGATTCAGGGTTAATATCCACTTATCAGTGACTGCATACCATGTGTGTTCTTTTGTGATTAGGTTACCATCCTTGGGATGATATTTTCCAGTTCTGACCATTTGCTTAAGAATTTAATGAATTCATTGTTTTTAATTACTGAGTAATATTCCATTATATAAATATACCACATTTTCTGTATCCATTCCTCCATGAGGGACATCTGGGTTCTTTCCAGCTTCTGGCTATTTTAAATAAGGATGCTATGAACATAGTGGAGCATGTGGCCTTATTGCATGCTGGGGAGTCCTCTGGGTATATACCCAGGAGTGGTATAACAGGGTCCTCCGGGAGTGTCATGCCCAGTTTTCTGAGGAACCGCCAGACTGCTTTCCAGAGTGGTTGTACCAGCTTGCAATCCCAACAGCAGTAGAGTTTTCCTCTTTCTCCACATCCTCACCAACACCTGCTATCTCCTAAGTTTTTGATCTTAGCAATTCTGACTGGTGTGAGGTAAAATCTCAGGGTTGTTTTGATTTGCATTTCCCTAATGACTAAGGATGTTGAACATTTCTTTAGGTGCTTCTCAGCCATTCAATATTCTTCAGGTGAGAACTCTTTGTTTAGCTCTGTACCCCATTTTTAATAGAGTTATTTGGCTCTCTGGAGTCTAACTTCATGAGTTTTTTGTATATATTGAATATTAGCCCTCTGTCAGATGTAGGGTTGGTAAAGATCTTTTCCCAATTTGTTGGCTGCCATTTTGTCTGATTGACAGTGTCCTTTGCCTTACAGAAACTTTGTAATTTTATGAGGTCCCATTTTTCAATTCTTGATCTTAGAGCATAAGCTATTGGTGATCTTTTCAGGAAGTTATTCCCTGTCCCCATGTGCTCAAGGCTCTTCCCCAGTTTCTTTTCTATTAGTTTCAGTGTGTCTGTTTTTTTATGAAGGTCCTTGATCATCTTGGAGTTGAGCTTAGTACAACATGTTCTAAAGAGAAACTATATTGAGGTTTTAAAACAATGGCATCATCATAGGGACATTTGGGAGAAATATTATTTAGATTAAAAAGCACTTCAGTAGGTGTTAGAAAAATTATTTAGACATGAATCACTAAAGTATGTATGCTGTCCTGTGAACACACATACACATGCATACTTTTGATTTAAAAAATTTTTATAAATATTGTTTCACTCCAAATCTGAAAGCAAATAAGATATACCTTGGAGGAAGATTTTGCTCTTATAGAAGATAGTAACTTCTTTCTAAGTTTTAGTTAGAGAAGTTTAAAATACTAAATCATTTAATGATATACTTATGGTAATCTGAATTTCTTCTGTTTGCTCATCCAGATAAAGAAGATTTTTACTTTTAAAAATAAACTAGTTTTTTGTTTTTATCTTACTTAAATGACCAGAGCTGTTGTCTCTTCAATACTATGAATAAAACTGGATATAATTATCATTATTAAGGTGATGGACATTATTTAAAAATTAATCATCACAAGAAAAATTATATCATTGTTTATAGTCCAATTTTCTTAATGCACTAGTTACTCTTATAATGACAAAAGAAAACAAATAAGCATGCATCAAAACCTAGGAAAATCTTACATTTTCCTGCTGTCAGTCTTCATAAAAATGAAATTCTAAGCACTATCCCGAACAATCTGTTACCACGACACTTGTCAGTTCTAAATCTACTGGTTATATAATGGTGTTTATTTGTAGGCGAAAAAAATGTTACACGTTTGAAGTCTTATTGTGTTTAGGCTGTGAACTGCTACAGCAAATCAGGAGAACATCATTTGGGGGAATCATTCTGGATGGAGTATTTGGAACAAAACATCTAAGAGAATATTTCTTGTCTTAAGTTTGCATATATTGAGAGACAGAGGTAGGATTTCCTGCCCTCTTACTGGTCTTCATAGTCTATGCTCTGTCCAGTCATAACATGATAATCTCTAGGCACAACCATTTAGTAAGCAATTGAGCAAAGTTGAGAAAAATAAATATATTTTACTTAAAACTTTATACTAGATAATTTTCCAAAATATTTTTTTTTCTTTTAGCGCATGGCCTGCTTTCAAAATGAACCAATTCAATGTGGCATAATGCAATTTGGAAATCATCAATACTATGACTTTGGGAAATGAGATCACCACACAGAGAGAACTTTTTCCAAATGAATATTTAATTTCTTTAGGAGTTTATTCTTCTGTGGAACGTAATTAATCTTGACATTTCAGTAATGCTTTCAGGAGCAGTTTGACCTTTGATACAGTTCTTTTTGCAAACTTACAGCTTGAGAAATTGACAGAAATGCTGCGTTTATGTTAAAAGTTAAAAGCCAAACAAAAACCTGACTTACAAACCATGGCTAAGTCAGATGACATCTCCTTCTTTAATTTAATCTTTCATTTTATTTTTAGCATCTGGTCTATATGTGATGGCTTGCTTCAGACTTTTCATAACCACAGATTTAGAGCAAAGGCAATCACAAGGTAAATAAATTCTAGCAAGGCTCTGAGCCATTTGTGAATAAGAAGCAAAATGTTAATAGTCATAGCTAAATATGCAATTAAAGAAAAGAGAAATAGAATTCACATGTGAATAGTCTTGCTAAAAAATAGGTTGTTGTAGAATTTCTTATCACATTCACTTTCAAACTTATAGCACTTTCATTCCCAATTGTGTGGTAATTGCCAAAAAAAAAAAATCAATGAAAATAACTTCAAATCAATTTAAACATGTTCAGCTGTAAAACTATATCTTCCAGTATTGTGTGCCATGATATTGCTCTTCAAAACCACTAAAAAAAAAAAAATCAAAACCACTAAAAATATCAAAACCACTCTGACCCAGAGAGTTGTTTGGCTTATGTGCACCTGCAATTGATGGACTAGAGGCTAGAGAGAGCTTATGTGATCAAATGCAGGGAGAATATGTAGGCAGAGTGAGTTCCAGAGATAATATGCTAATACTTTTGAAGTCTTTATCCTGAGGGTAGGAATAATAAGATAACTGCACTTGAATTTGGATGGACTTGCAAATCCAGTAGGGGGATGGAAGGAGATAAAATGCACAGAATGAAAATAATAGTATCTGGAAAGTTTACAATTTTAGGCAAATTAAGTTATTTGAGAGTCAAAGGTAGGAATGATAGATGCCTAAACACGAGAACATTAGTATTCAGTCTTGTAATAGCCTGTTTAACTTTGAATTTTAGAGTTCAAAGAATAAATGCCATGTTCATTTATAATTACTACAATTTCATCATCTCCATTCTAAAGGAGATTAATATAAAATCATAATTCGGTAATAATAATTGCGGACATATTTTGTTTACTGCTGTGTGATTGGCACTATGTGTTTTGTGACTTTCAGCTGATATAATTTTCCAATAACCCTATGAGGCAGATACAGTTATTATATTCACCTATACTGACACAATGCTGCCTTTCTTAACAGAGAAAACTTGTTTGACTTATGTGACTACTGTGTGGCTTTCAGGTAGAATATTATAGTATAGGGAAAAGAAGAAAGAAAAGACGCAAATGATTATTCAGCTTAAGGATTAAAAAGTGAAGCCTGTGACAACAAAAGAGAAATGGTCTATGTCACACCCAGTGATGGCAGGGCATTCATTTAGTGAGCGTGTGGATCCAGTAGTAACATTTCTCCCTTAGAAGATTATTGTCCCATGAATCACTGTCAGGGTGCCTTGTATTGTACAGTACCAATGAGGAAACATATCATGCACCTCAGAGATACAGGTCTATCTCAGAGACCATTGTCAAATTCAGTGTGCCTGTCGCAGTCTCATCCAGGTCAATGGCTGTTAAATAGCTTTAATTGGTTTATCCTAGCTTAGGAAGAATGCATAAAGTTTTAGAGGCTGACATATATATATACATATATATATATATATATATATGAAGTATACCTGTATATTATGAATATCAGAAGATTAAATTTTTTGATAAAATGAGATAATGAATATATTGTGACTCATTCTATTAATTATTCTATTTATTCTCTCCAACCATTTTATAAGTTAAGGTTTACTAAGACCAAGCATCCATTTCCATTATTTGTCATGAGAATCTAATAACCTTTCCCCTGTTTCAACTTAAAGTAGTAATATATTTAATATACTTTGAAAATCTCAACTAAAATTTATGTTTCCAAAAATTAGCATTTCATTACAAGGGCACATTTATTTTTAGCTCAAAAAGTTGAATGACATTCTTAAAAAGATACAAATGGTTCTTATATTTGAATTAAGCCTAAAAGACTTTTCAAAAAATAGAAACACTTAAGTTAAAAGTGTGCATTTATATGTGCATTTAAAAATAAATGATTAAATACATTAATATACTTATATAACATAAAGGTTACATAAGTTCCGAAGAATAATTCTTTCAGTAAAGTCTGTGCAGTGAAAAGTTACAGGAAATTTCATATGCTTAAATGGGATGTGGGATTCAAAATAATTAGACAATGAGTCTTGTGGGGTGAATTGAGCCAGATATAAGTGAAGAAGTAAAAAAAATTGAATTAAATAAAAATAATGCTTGTCATTTGTGCCATTATTATATTTTGAGGACAAGTACTTTGGCTTGATTTATATATCCTGAGGCTTATTACCCAGTTTTTTCCTGATGGTGGGGACTTGGCAGGATGAGAGACTGGACTGATAAGATAGAGAACGTACAAGCAAGTCACTAAGACTAAAGAACATTTGAAGCAAACGGAAACAGTATGGGATAACATAATCTAAAAGAAGTTAAGCCAACCAGGAGCAATAGTCCCCAGCAGGGACTAAGAATTGGATTGTTCTCAGCTTTGGAATTTTTCTGTTATTTAAATGCTTTCTTATGGAGTATGTGGTTTCCTACTAATTAGAAACTCATGTTACTTCAATGTGGCTATTATTATTTGGCTGAATCTTCTACTCTGCAGCCAAACAATAATTTTAGAGATAATTTCTGTTGTTTAATTCTTTACTGCAATTGTCCATCAATCTCCACATAGTATAAAGTATTTCTCCAATGCCAAAAGGCTCTCTCTGATCTGAGTCTTAGTCCCCTCTATTATTCTGTTATGAGCACAAAGGCTTTCATATAGATAAACACCATGACCAAAAGCAATCTGGGGAAAGACAGATGACCTACACATTACATTCATCATTGAAGGCAGTCAAAGAAGGACCTTGAGGAAACACCTTGTAGGTAGGAAATGAATCAGAGCCCAGGGAGGAACACTATTGACTTGATCTTGGTGGCTTGCTCAGCCTGCCTTCTAATACAACCTAGGATCATCTGTCCAAGCATGGCATTGCCCACAATGCCAAGAACAATCATTAATCAAGAAAATGGCTCAGAGCTATGACCACAGGCCAATCTGATGGAAGAAAAGCTTCAGAAGAGGTTCCTCATTTCAAGGTTACTTATTTTGTTACAAGTTAGCAAAAACTAACCAACACAGCTGACGGTAAGATTTGCCCATTCATGCAACAGCAGCACAGATGCTATGTAGGTAAACAGTCCCACTATGATTAGACCTAAGACCTGTTTTTCAGGACAAAGTACATACTTGGTTCTGGAAAACAGGCCAAGAATCCATGGATAGATCACAGCCCTCAGTGGTGAAATGAAACTTATTATGATGAACATACATAATGTTATATTGGCCTCAAAATTTATATATTTGTACCCACAGATTAGTGTGGCTCTTATATATTATTTGATAATGACTCAAACTGAACTGGTCAAACATAAAGAATAAATTCTGTATAGTTCTCAGTTACAAAAGAGATATCTACAACATAAGAATACACACAGATGAACAGGCATGCACACACACACACACACACACTCACACAACCAACAGTATGGTTCAGATGATTGTGGAAAAGGGGGTAGAACAATCATAAGGTGTAGGTCAGGCAATGTTGGAGGAAAACGGAATCTCCTGGACATGACAGAATTATTGCACTCATGAACTCATGGTATCTGGGGTTGTCTGTAAAAGATCGATCTGGTCAATGTTCAGCCGTGGAGAGAGAAGTGATTTACAAGCCTCCCCAAGAACTGAGGAGCTATGGAGAGTTGATGACTTTTTAAGGAGGAAGGTCAGTATTTTTGTGGGTGTGACCACTGATACGTGGACCATTCTTCAATGGATGGCCCAATACTCCCAGCATTATATGAAATTGATAAGTTATAACATATTAAAACGTGGACATGAAGTTCAGGTGTAGTAGAAAGGTGTGGTAGATCTGGATGTGTGTGGGTTAATATGATTGAAATATATTTTATGAATTTCTCAAAAAAATCAATAAAATGTAAAATGAAATATTTAAATATTATGAAAGCCCTTATTTTTCCATTCACATATTCAGTGCAATTTAGGTCTTTGGTAATTTACTGAGTAAAAAGAAGGAAGTTAATTTGCCAACTAATAACTCAAAATAGTAGTTACCTGCAGAGGCTACACAGGATTTCTCATGTCAACAATAAGTAATGGAAGGGAGTATGTGTGAGGTCTCATGAAGCCTTAATCTTCACTAGTTATCTGTTAGTTATTAGATTCTGACAGAGGAACAATTACCATCTTCAGTCCACAGGGCTCCAATGGATAGCTCCATACTGGAACATTTGTTGATTTTCTACTAATATACTAGGGATGACTATGTAAATATAGTCATAACTCCCCAGATGCTATCTTCACAAATGATAAATTTGTACTGTGTACTTTGCTGCTGTGATCATAGGCTCCAATACCATATCCCATTAAAAGAAGACTCTCCTGACTAGTTGACTATGCCTGATTGTAGAAATAACTTCATTCAGATGTCAAAGACATATAAATATATTGCTTTAGTGTAAAATCCTATAAACAATAATTTAATTTTTAAATTCTTATCTTGAAAAACAGGCTACTTACTGATAATTTGCTAAATCTCTATAAATTTCTTTACAGGTAAGTTGAATTTAAATTATAATCTTGACAAAATTAAATATAAAAATTTAATTAAAAACAGGCTATATTTAATGATTTTTTGAGTAATTGCATGTGTGTTTAATAATTAATTTGAAATTGAGAATATAGTATAATCATTTTGTTATGTCTGTTACACACTGTATAAAAGGACAAGTTCATTCTATTTATGCCACTATCTTGTACCAAAATTATAGTTCTGACCATGTAGATAAAGTCTTCAAATTATGCAAATGAGTGAAATACAGAACCAAATATTATAACATTTTCCCACTGAAATCATTATCTTGAGAGGCAGACTGTATTGCTGTATAACTCATCCATGGAGTCAACAACAGAAGATAAAAATGCTTTCATTTCATTATTAAAAAAAACTGTAAACTCTGTTTTAAAATCTCTTGTACAATAAAAGTTGAAAACATCTTTTCCATCCATTGATGGTTTGAAGGAGAAATTTCTCCCAAGTGCTCATGTATTTGAACATGAGTTTATGGCACTTTTAAGACATTGAACTGGAGGGAGTTAGTAACTGGGGCAGGTTCTTGGGAGTTTATAGACTTGCTCCACTTTTGATTCCCTCATTCTTCCTGGTGTCTGAGGTTGAAGATGTGATCTCCCAGCTTCCTTTCCTAGCTGCCTTCTTCCATGCCATTATACTGATTCCCTGGTACCATTATTCAACATAAATTATTTCTTGTAATTGTTTTAGTCCTGGTATTTTACCACAACAAATAATAAATAATACATCTCTCAAAATAAAAATATACCTTTAAGAAGTAAAAGCTCCGAATTTAATGGCAATCTGTAAAGAAATAAAGCACAGGAAATCATGTAAGAAAAGTTGATAATCCTTACATATTCTGATCTCTCCTTTTGGCAGGCTCTTTATTTTAAGCCTCTCTTAGGACTTCTGTAAATTTGAGTTGTCAGTAGGCAACTATATAGGTTTAAACACAACTTCATAAACATTTTTTTAACAGAGTATCTGCTAGATCTGCCACTCTGGCCACACTGTCTAAGTTATTATTTTAAAACTGTTGATACCTACTTCTTAGCTTTCTTTTTATCTATAATATCTACTTTCATAGCTCAAGTCAGAAAGACAGACAGTGAACAAGAAAATACAGTATGTGAAAGGTTTAATATATGCTATGATAAAGATGCAAGATAACCAGTCTGAGATGTAATGGGGAAAGGCACTAGGTTCTGACTGTGATTCATGGATGTGATGGTGTTCAATGTGCCTCTTTTTTTAATTAGATATTTTCTTTATTTACATTTCAAATGTTATCTGCTTTCCTGGTTTCCCCTCTGAAAACCCCCTGCCATCCCCCCTCCCCCTACTCACTAATCCACCCACTCCTGCTTCCCTGTCCTAGTATTACCCTATACTGGGCATCAAGCCTTCTCAGGACCAAGGGCCTCCCCTCCCTTTGATGTCCAACAAGGCTATCCTCTGCTATCAATGTGCCTCTTGAAACATGAAATTTCACAGAGATATAAGGAGGGGAACACAAAAGTTGGTAGAAGATCAGGTCTGCAGATTGTGTGATATGAGACTCATGAGCATTACCTAGGTATTTACAGGGATGTTCTACATATATTGGATACATCATAGAACATAGAAGACTGAAATTCTTTCTTTAAAATTAAAGCAGCTATTATCCTAGTAGAATCAAGAAAGGCAAGCAGAAAAGTATAAAAGCATGTATGTTTTTCCCTGAAATTCAATCACAAACCCAGATGTCCTTCAACAGAGGAATGGATACAGAAAAATGTGGCACATTTACACATTGGAGTACTACTTAGCTATTAAAAACAATGAATTCATGAAATTTTCAGGCAAATGGATGAAGTTAGAAAATATCATCCTGAGTGAGGTAACCCAGTCATGAAAGAATACACATGGTATGCACTCACTGATAAGAGGATATTAGCCCAAAATCTCAGAATACCTAAGATACAGATCACAGATTACATGAAGCTCAATCAGGAAGACCAAAGTGTGGATGCTTCAGTCATTCTTAGAAGGGGGAACAAAATACTCAAGGGTGGAATATAGAGACATAGTGTGGAGCAGAGACTAAAGGAAAGGCCATCAGAGACTGGCCCACCTGGGGATCCATCCCATATACAGTTACCAAACCCAGACACTATTGCGGTTGCCAAGAAGTGCTTGCTGATGGGAGCCTGATATGGCTGTCTCCTGAGAGGCTCTGCTAGATTCTGACAAATAAAGAGGCAGATGCTCACAGCCACCCATTGTACTGAGCATGGGGTCACCAATGGAGAAGTTAGGGAAAGGATTGAAGGAGCTGAAGGGGTTTGCAACCCCATAGGAAGAACATTATTAACCAACCAGACCTCCCAGAGCTCACAGGGACTAAATCACTAACCAAAGAGTACACATGGAGGGACCCATGGCTCCAGCTACATATGTAGCAGAGGATGGCTTTGTCAGATATCAGTGGAAGGAGAGGCTCTTGGTCCTGGGAAGACTGGATGTGGCTGTGTAGGAGAATGCCAGGGCAGGGAGGCAGTAGTGGGTGGGTGGGTGGGTGAGCACCTTCATAGAAGCAGGGGGAGGAAGGGTGGAATAGGGCATTACTGGAGGGGAAACCAGGAAAGGGCATAACATTTGAAATGTAAATTAAGAAAATATCCAATTAAAAAAAAGAAATATTTTCTATTCATATGCTGTAGACCCAGAACTTGAGGTTCTTTGGAAAACTAATACTTATTTGAACATGCCCACTAGTTTCCAGAAATCTACAATCTAGTGGACAAGAAATGATGTCAAAATAGGTTATCAGATTTGTATGTCTGGATATAAATAAAATTAAACACTGGGAACTGGGTTAGGGAATGATTTTACTCAGTCTTTTTCTAACTCTTCTGCTTTCATTATTCTTATACATTAGTACTTTTTCTATTGCTGTGAATAAAATATCATGACCAAAAAAGAAGAGTTTATTTGGTCTATGGGTCTCAACATAGACATGTTGGGGTGGTTAATGCTTCTAGTGGCACGGGAGACATTGTAACAGATAACTTAAACAGAGAACTGAGAAGTATTCTCCAGTGTACACAGAAAGTAGAGAGAGAAAAGAAGTAGGGGGAAGTTATAAACTTTCAGTGTTTCTACCAGAAATGTGCTTCCTCTTGTATTTCTTCACAGTCTGAACATTCCAAGACCTCCCCAAACAGTGCCACCAACCAGGAACAAAGTGTAGCAACTGATGTATTCAATTTTGGGCACTTCGAATTGATATAATTAATGTTTTTAGCATGCTTTGTATAGATTTATTGCAATGCAGCTTTCTTTTTTATTATGCACATAGAAGTAGGGTCCCTATGTCATCAGTCTTTAGAATGTTGATTTTGTTAGACAATAGCAAACTTACTTTTTTTTCTATATTTTTTTTAATTTACATTCCCAATGATTTCCCCTTTCCAGGTTCCTTCCTCCTCCCTGAAAGTCCCATAAGCCCTCTTCCCTTCCCCTGTTCCCCATTCAACCCCCTCTCGCTTCTCTGTCCTGGTATTCCCCTACATCCAGTCTTTTGAGGACCAAAGGTCTCTCCTTCCATTTTTTTGGAAATCTATTGATATGTGAATTGTGTCTTGGGGCTTCTGGGTTAATATCCCCTTATCAGTGACTGCATACCATGTGTGTTCTTTGTGATTGGGTTACCTCACTAAGGATGATATTTTCCAGTTCTGACCATTTGCCTAAGAATTTCGTGAATTCATTGTTTTTAATTGCAGAGTAGTATTCCATTGTGTAGATATACCACATCTTTGGTATCAATTCCTCCATTGAGGGACATCTGGGTTCTTTCCAGCTTCTGGCTATTATAAATAAGGCTGCTATGAACATAGTGGAGCATGTGTCCTTATTAGTCATTAGGGAAATGCAAATCAAAACAACCCTGAGATTCCACTCCTGGGCAAACTTACTTTTATCCAGTAGTTTTGAAGAGTCTACTTGCTCCAAACCCTTACTAACTCTTGGTTTTTCTAATGATTCAATTTTAACTACCCTAGTGAATATCCATTGGAATTTTGGGTTTAGTTGGTATATTTAATTTATTAACAAATATATATTTTAATGTACTTATTTTAAAATCTCTTTTTAATATCCTAACTTTGCTATTGTAATGACTGTTTCTATTGATTTGTAGCACTATTTACAGTCTTTGTGTGCATGTATAGGCAAGTACACAATCGTGTGTATTGAGGCTGGAGGACAACTTCAGGTGGTACAAGTACCATTTAACTTATTATTGTTTTGTTATATTTTGAGATGCATTTTCTCAGTTTGGAATTTTCCAGATGGGTAATGCAAGTTCCATGGATCCTCTTGTTATCATGGTTTTCTAGCATGCATCCCCAAATATTCATCACCTTCTTAACTCTTCAGCATGTCCATCCATTTTTATAAATACTTTACAAATTTTTAGTCTTTCTGAGAAGCAGCACTTGTCCTGATTATTATTATTTCCATCATTATCTTTATTAGGAGTCTTTTGTACGACATTTCTAAGATATTTAACCTCTGAACCCTCAGTTTATTTTTCTATAAAAACAGAATTAAATTATCACTTTTAAATTTTTCCAAGCAATAAAGGGTATCACCAAAGCTCTTCAAATTTATTAACAAACTACATTCACATTAAACTTTCAGAAGAAATTGGATGTATAGCTATAGTCCATTCTTCAGAATCAAAAAGGTTTCACATTCCTTTACCATTTCAAGCTATTTTGTGCCTTTGGACCTCCTTTTAGGGCCTCCTCTAATTTTTAATGTATTGTATTCTTTAAGCTATTGAACCCATTGAATCAGTATGGACCATGATGTCAAATATTCCTGACCACCATAATTGAAAGGTATTGCTAACTCTGAATAACATTTACTGTTGCAGTCTGAGAATCCGCAGGGATGAGAGTTAATGGACCTGAGTTTTAGATTTTTTTCTAGCTATACAATGTTTATGTTTATTAATTCCATGAATCTGCTTCTTTATATAACAAAACCAAATTCTCTAGTGATCTGTTTTAAGGGTTAAATATGATTGATATAATAGCTGAACATAGCACAGAAAACTTAAAAACTACAATCATTTGCTATTCGTGATATGATTCATTTAAGGTTAATTATGTACATTTTGTTTTCAGGCAACTTTATCCCATACAGTTTTTATGTTTTATTCATTGTCATTTTTGTCTATTAATGTTGTAAGTCCTTAATCATCATACAAATCATGCAAAGATATTTGTATAGACTACAATATGCTGCAAACAATAAGTATTTTTAAATGTTTTTGATTGAATCATATTAATATATCAATATGTAATATTTTTGAAGTAGACAGTAAATATTTAGTAAAAGGTAACAATTTTATCTTAAATCTAACATGATCTACCCTTCACCTTTCATTAATAAATGTGGTTCCATGTGAGGTATGTAAAATAAGTGACCATAAGCATATTGATAACACTTCCCCACAGAAGACTTCTGTACATAATACAATCAAATGTCATTTTGGCATAAAAGAAAAAGTAAGACTGATGACAGGTAGAGGTCTCAGTAGGTCGGGAGGATCAATTTTAGTCATGGAAACAGCAGGAATCAATATGCAGACCATCAGTCAACAAATACACTGAAAGATTTTATAGGGAACAAGAATGCTGACTGTGCTATTTAGAAAATGGTAACTGACAGATATTGCTCTTCAAATGTCATCATTTAATACCCCTGTAATTCTACTACAGAATTATCAAAACATAACCAATGAACCAGGTATGGAGAACACAAGAAGTTACTGTACTGTACATTTAGATTTTTCATACTGCTGAATGTGTCTAACCACAAGCATAATCAAAGACTACTGGAGAAGAGTCCTCAGCCTGAGCTGGCCTTTGGATCTTTCTACAAATAATTCTTTAAGTCACCTTTAATTCTCTTAGCTCCTCTAAGACTTTCACATGGTGTTACATTCACACAGCCTCATGCCCCCAAAGAATCATATGCAAGCACATTTTTAAAAGTGCATATTGGCTAGCATTACATCTCAGAAAGAAATTTCTAAAGACCCTGAGTCCAAAAGTTTAAGACATGTGCATAAAGGTGTTTTGCTGTTGTTTTGATTTTGAATGCATGTTTAATAGCATAATGTTCTCATTATGACTTTTCCTTCAACTCATAGATTTGTGTTGATTTGTCTCAAAATGCATTAGGCTGAGAGATATATGAGGGAATTTAATGTGTTCATTAATTCACAGGTTACCTGTTTTCTCAAAAATATATTTTAATATGACTTAATATATGCATTAGCTGGTAGTAATCAAAAAGAGGCAAGCGATGAATCTATTTTTTGAAAAGTAGAGACAGAGGGATTATTTGTTTAAATGGAATCTTGAGGATTTCATTGTGTTACAAGCACCTCAAAAACCTTAACTCTCAGGTTTTTAGTAGTCAATACAGAGGGAGATTAATTGCATAATTTATCACAGTTATTTTCAAGAAAGGTAAAAGTGTTCTTGAGTATAAAACACTATCAAATTTATCACCACAAATTATATTATACAGATATTCTATAATGTAATAAATAAATGTTATCATAATTTTCAATGCACTTTCTGTGGTAGTGGTTTCAGAACAGACACAATAAAGAAAATGCTATTCACTGTGAAGATGGTTGTTTATAGGAATTCAGAATATGCTGCCTAATGGAAATATTATGTCTCACTTTTATATTCATACAAATCCTTCCTGATATAAGATTGAATGACATTTCTAATAGGATATTTTAGTATTTCTAAAAATTTTAGGACCTAAATCCAGACAAATATCTCTAAAATTAAGAAAGGTAGAATTAATATGAGAAAAATCTTCATAAAAGAAACTTCTATGATACAGAGGGAAAACTCTATGAAAGGAAAGAGCCATTCTCCAGATGAGCTCATTCACAACACCAATCCTCATAGACAAAATTCTCAGAAGCCCATAAATCATAACCTACTTCCCATTCTTTCCTTAGAAAGTGCATATTTCCTCACAGGCTACTGGACACACACCCAGCAGAAGTAGGTTTCTCTTGCCTAATAAGTATCTAGCAGAGATCGATATATCTTAAAATATTCATGAGTAAATGTTCCCTGCATTGATTTATACAACTTTCTACATAATCTCATGTCTGTAGATAAAATTTAATAAGAACATACTGTTTTCCAATATTTTGCTCATGCAACTATAAGTTTTTGTTTTCTTTCCATGTTTCTTAATTTAGTTTTTTCTTCCATTAAATAATTGAGAATTCAAAATTGGCTTTAAGTTTTCTTATGAGAAGCTACTTACTCTTTGTCATGATTTTGTTTTTGGATTTGTTTCCATCATAGCATAAAACACTTAAAAATGAAGGTATCATTTTTCTTAATAGCCAAATAATATTCTATTATACAAAAATAAACCTAGATTTTCACTATCTATTCTTCAGTTGACAAACATCTATGCTATTTCTATTTCCAGTAACTGTGAATAGAACAGGATGAGCAGAAATCTCTATCATAGAATATAAAGTTCTTTGGACATAGGACCAAGAATAGTATAGCTGAAGCATGTGTTAGATCTATTTTTCGGCATTTTGAAGAACATTGAGATTCAGAGTGACTGCCCCAGTGTGCACACTACTAGCAGTAAATGAGCATTCACTTTTCCCAACATTCCCCTCAACATTTGTCATCATTTATCTACTTATTTACTGATTTTTTATTAGCCATTCTAAGTTGGGTAAGATGAAATCTCACAATAGTTTTAGTTGTCATTTCCCATAAAGCTAAGGATTTTGTCCATTTTTAAGTGTTTTTTTCGGTCATTTGTCTTTGTACTTCATCTTTCAAACATTTTCTGTTGAGTTCCATGACACATGCTCAAAATGGGGTTATTTGATTTTAAAGTTTGCTATATATTCTAGGTTAAGCTTTTGTTTAGTGTATAGCTAGTGTGGCAGTTTAAATAAGAATGATTTCAGAGACTTACGTATGTATTTCAGTGTTTAGGGAGTGGCATTTTGAATGGAGAAAAGAGGGAGGGAAGGGGGCTTGTGGGACTTTCGGGGAGGGAGGAAACGGGAAAGGGGAAATGATTTGGAATGTAAATTAAAAAAAAATAAAATAAAAAAAAATAAAATAAAAAAATGTTCATCTTCAAAAAAAAAAGAAGGTGTGGCCTTGTTGGAGTAGGTGTGGCTTTGCTGGAGAAAGTGTCAGTGAGGGTGGGCTTTGGAATTTCATGTGTTCAATCCAGGCCCAGTCTTTCTGTCTCTGTCTCTCTGTTTCTCTGTCTCTCTCTCTCTCTCTGTCTCTCTCTCTCTGTCTCTCTCTCCCTCTGTCTCTCTCTCTCTCTCTCTCTCTCTCTCTTTCTCTCTTGCTCTCTCACTCTCTTGCTCTCTCTCTCTCTCTTTAGCTCTTTCTCATCTTTCTCTGTTCTTCCTACTGATAGGGAAGTAGAACTCTCAGCTACCTCTTTGCATCTTTATCTGCCTGATTGCCAACATGCTTTCTTCTGGGATGATAGTGGACTATACTTCTGATATTTAAGCCAGCACAAATTGAATGTTTTCCTTTATAAAGGTTGCTGTGGTCATGGTGTCTCTTCACAGGAATAGAGCATTGACTAAGACAGCTGGTAAAAATATTTTCCTTTTGTAGGATGCCACTTCCCTCAAGTAATAGTACCATTGCTGTGCAGGACCTCTGTAGTTTTATGAGATCCCATTTATTATTTATTGATCTTAATGCCCATGCTTTTTGGATTCTGTTCAAAAAGCTTTTTGAAATATAAACTTTCGGGGAGGGAGGAATCAGGAAAGGGGAAATGATTTGGAATGTAAATAAACAAATTTAGAAACTTAGAAAATAAAAAAAAAATAAAACAAGACCCAGAAAGATAAGTCCTACATGTTTTCTCTCATTTGTGGATGTGAGGTTTAAATCTTTTTTTAAAATTAGATATTTGCTTTATTTATATTTCAAATGTTAACCCCTTTCCATGTTACCCCACTGAAAACCCCCTATCCTATCCTCCCTCCCCCTACTCACCCCCCCCCCCCAATTTCCTGACTTGCATTTCCCTATTCTGGGGAATTGAGCCTTCACAAAACCAATGGCCTCTTCTCTCATTGATGTCTGAAATGGTCATCTTCTAGTACATATGTAGTTGGAGCCGTGGGATCCTCCATGTACTCTTTGGTTAGGGGTTTTGTCCCTGGGACCTCTGTTGGTACATATTATTGTTCCTCCTGCGGAGCTGCAAACCTCTTCAGCTACTTGGGTCCTCTCTCTAGCTGCTCCATTGGGGACCCTATGCTCAGTCTATTGGTTGGCTGTGAGCCATGGGTGTTTTGATCCACTTTCCAATAAGGATAAAAGTATCCACATTTTGGTCTTCCTTCATCTTGAGCTTCATGTGGTCTGTGAGCTGTATCTTGGGGATTCTGAGCTTTTGGGCTAATATCCACTTATCAGTGAGTACATACAACGTGTGTTCTTTTGTGATTGGGTTACCTCACTCAGGATGTATGCTTCGTTTGGAATGGCCATAGAGGTCTGGAAATTGTGAAGGGCCCAGTGGGAGAGGTTTCTAGGGAGGGGAGATAAAATGCATTGTTATAAAGAATTAATGGGAATAAGAGAACAGAAAGGAATGAATTGGGGTAAGAGTGCAAGGGCAGGGCAGAGGAGGGAATATGGAGAGGGATAAGAAATATTAAATATGTTTTGGAAAAAGTCATATGAAAACCACTTTAGAATCTCTTTAAAATATACATAATAACATACATAAAAAGAATTGAAATGCAGTTATGTAATAATGGGGAATGGTGCCCCTACTAGACACCAGAGACTAAGAAATAAAGAGTTCAGTGTAAGGAATGGGGTGCTTCTTTTGGGGTTGATAGACAGTGGCCATCTTATAGACCCCCAAATATTACAAGATATGTGTTGCCTCTACTTTTGCTTACCATAAGACCTTGGATGAAGACACCATATACTTGATTCACAGAATATAGAGAAATCAAACTGGTACAGATCTGGATGATTCATATCTGCTAACTTGGTTTGACAATGCTAGATGGTTCTGTGGATGCTACTGAGGGAGAAAAGCCATGAACAATCTTTCCCAGATTTGAACACTGAAAGCCATAATAATGACCAGCCTGGCAAAATATGTCCATTGCTGTAACAGTGGCAGAAATGGTCTGATAATAATCACCTGCTTTCTGATTGCATTTAAGGTCTGTTCTAAGATAGAACTCATTCCTGGCTTCATTATCAGGCCAGAAATTCATAGCTAAAAAGGGCATAGGCCCTAGGAACTAACCTATAACTATTATTATACTCAATGGACATAGTATTAAAACAAATTCTAATGACTTATCAATATACCCATAGATTAATGTATCACTTGGCATTCATGAAAGTAGAGTCTATTTGCAGAAAATGGTGTTTAACATAGAGATCCGCAAATGAACAAGGTGCATAGAATTAAAGATTGTAACATGATCAACTGTAATTGGAACTTTTACACCAAATATCTTCATTGCAAGGCTCAGGGATCATGGAGGAATAGAGGATACAGTATAAAAGCCAAACACAGTGGATAATTAGAAGGATACAATATATTTTGGACACAGCAGGATATATGAACAGCATATATGAACTCATGGCAGTTCTGACAGGATATATAAACATGTAGAATCTCAAGCAAGACCATATCCCAGCATGGAGAGGATGCTAGTCATGAAGTACTCCCTAACTAAGAAGCTATTATTAGCTGCTGGGGAAAAGAGTACAATTTTCTCAAACAATGTAGCCTAATTAAGCTGACTGCATACCAGTGGAAGGAAACATCCAAGAATATACGGTCAGCAAAATTTGGACTGGATGGGTTTTAATAAAAAGGACCAAAGGTGTTAGGAAAGGTATGTAGATATGGAAAGAGTTGGAAGAGGGAAATAACATAATAAAACCACATTTCATGCAGTTCATAAACATTAATAAAAGCATATAAAATAACGGTATCACTGCATTGCAAATATTTAACTTAGAAGAGCAACACATATAAACTGTTTCTTTGGTCATTTTTTCATTATCCTTTTCCTGATAATCTACATTAAATTTGTCAAGGAGATGTCCTATTTAAGGATTCTATTGGTGTAATAAAATGTCATGACCAAAAATAAGATTGGGAGTAAAGGGCTTCTTTCACCTCACAGATTCTAGTTCATCATTGAGGGAAGTTGTAACAAGAACTCAAGAAACCTGGGGACAAGGGACAGATACAGAGGCTATGGAGGAGTGTTGTTTACTGGCTTGATCATCATGGCATGTATAGCCTGCTTTTTTATAGAAAGACCTTGAGGTGGCCCAACCAACTTGCCTTTTCCACATATACCATCAATAAAGGAAATGCTACAGACTTAGCTATAGGCCAGTAGGTGGCACATTTTTTCAATTGAGGTTCCCTCTTCTCAAACAACTATAGCTCATGCCAAGTTGACATTAAAAAAAAGCAGTGCAGGTAGGAGTGAATGAGATATTTTTTAAATTTCTTTGGAGTTTGAACTATAAAAAAATAAAAATGTACCAGTGGTGGACAAACTCAGCTCAACTATCTCAATGCCTGAACTACAGAAAACAGGGAAAATGGTGTTTTATTTACAATAAAATTATTTTGACATAATCAAACTTGCTTAATATTTAAACACATATGAATATATTAACTTCAGTTCTGTATTAATGCTCTTCTTTGATGGATGGAGATTCACAAAGTTCAATACATTATTGGAAAACTATTAAATAGCATGATTATAACTAAAATTGTTTCTTAATCTCTAAAAATAAATTTTAAGTTATAATAGTTTTAATTTTTCTTTTAGAAAAATAAGTAGTAAATGAAAAAATAGATACTATATGATACAAACAATTACAAAATTATAAATCTCATCTATTTTCTTGCAACTTTATAAAATTTTTATATCATGGTTAAGTAAAATAAACTGTGAAATAAAGAGATTATAAGTGATAAAAACATGATTTTTCCCTAAATTTATTTAAGATATCTAAATCTCTGTTAAAAGAATTACAAAAACATGAATTTGGAACTTGAGACAACAAAACTATTTACTGAATTTTTGAATATCATGAAGAGGGAAAAATATCCATATTAATATTAAAACTAATAATCAAAATATCTGGTTCTAGTTAAAGAATAGACAAAAATATGAAATTAGTATAAAAGACAGACCAGGAGGCTAGTCTCTTCTGTGACACTTTAAAAATGTAGTAATTAGCATTACTAAAATGCTTTTTAAGCCATTCAATAACCCAGAAGGATTTATTGACTATAACAATCAGAAATACTGATAGTAATAACAGAAATAAAACCAAAGAGAATGAAAAAATCTGCTCTTAAGAGACTGTATCTTTTGGTAGAGGATAATTACAGAGGATAATTGTTACAGAAAATAAGAAAGAATTACTAGTAACATGTTTATCCATTCATCCATTGATAAAGAAAATTCTTAGGAGATTTCAGAGCAAAGTACTATACCTTAATTGGATGAAAGTAGTGAACTTTGTTTTCTTTTGTTGTTCTTTTTGTTTTGTTTTGTTTTGTTTTAGAAAAGGTAAGGTAAGTTTAAATAATGTTTAAAGGGTTCAAGATATATAAGCAAAGAGAAGGAAGAAAGATTTATCAAGAAAGAGACTTGATGTGAGATAGGGGGTCAAGACAAAGACAACCAGCAGGTCCAGAATAGAATGCAGAGGTCCAGTGAGGCAGCAGACAGGACAGAAACAGAAGGGCCAGTGGAGCCTGCTGAGTAGACCTGGAACTCCAGGGAAGAATTGATTTTATTCTTTGGCAACCATGGTTTCCTACATGGAGGACAAAGATGTCAGGGCCCTACTTGGGAAAGACAAGTGGACAGAAAGAATGTGGAGGCACAGAGAATAATGCCAGGAGGTGTGCTTTCAGTGGCAGGACTATAGGAGTGACAGTTGACTGATAGGGTTTTGAACTGTGTAAGCAGCAGATATAGGAGAGATTTTTCTGAAGGCACGACCAAGGCCTGGACAGCAGATAGCATGTGGAACACAGAAGAGAGGAGCCGAAGTAGTATTGGGGATTTTAAGCCTGAATGAGAAAGGAGAAAGCTAGTGACTTTAGCAGAAATCAAGACAAAGAAGACAGAACATTTGGCCCAATTCTAGAGTCTTAGTGTGGTCTTGAGAAGAGCTCTCTTAACCACTGACACGTTAATTAATAAACATGTAATGTTAAGATTATGAAGTATCTTCTCTCAGGACTACCCTCAGATGGCACAGAATTAAGAGACCTCTGAGATCTGAAAGCTGCAAGAACATTTGGTGCATCAAAAATAAAATACAAAAACAGATTCAATCTTTTATTGGTAGTAATACTGTATGCTGTCAGGATTTGTAATCACAAGAAAATAACCTTTCTATAGAACTAAAATATTGTTACCTACATTAAGTTATTTCTATTGTTCCTTCTCCTTTCTTGTATTTCTTTTCGATCTTCTTTTGGGAACACTTCACCCTGTTGTTTCCACATGCGTTCTACAGATTATATTTGAGAATATATATTTTGGGACTGTAATTCTTTTAGTATACATTGTTGTAGTGGCTTGTGCTTGCATATATTGAGTTTTATTCTCAGGACCAAAACCAAACAACCAAACACCTCCTCATTTAGGGGCTTTATTGCTCAATTCAGATTACTAAGAATGATACTGGTTGTCATAGCTGAGATTTATCACTCTAAGGATCATGATAGTCTACAATTTCTTCTTCCCTGGGCATGTTCTCCTTGTCAAGTTTTCTATAACACAGGCACTAGCTCTTCAGTTTCTAAATATTCGTTGCATGTTTCTCAAAATTTCAGGAGTACTGGTTTAGTGCTCAGAATCTGGTCCTCAATGGCAAATGGTCTGTCAGTGTGTGGTAATCCAGGGGCATCTTGCATGTCCTATGATGTAAATATTCCATAGTCTTGCTGAGCAACTCACCAGAATGGAAGCTGGACTTCAGATATTCACCACCTTTTCTTCTTCTTGCACAACTGGGGTCTGTTTTTTTTTCTTAACTGTTTAAGCTGGCACAGGGTTAATTGTACTGCTTTAGGAAAAGCCTGAACTCCACTTACTAACAATAAAACTGTGTATTTCAGGGAACCTTAAGCAAAAAACAATCCTCTTCAGAGGAATGATCATCTGATCTGGATGGGAAGACAAATAAATAGCAAAATACATACTCAAAGTATGCAATAGAATGAATTGGGTTTGAAAATAGTTATAAAATTACAGATGTCCAGCCAGCCCATAAACAGTTCTCCCGGGGCTGAACTCTGCAGAACATTTGGAATAATTCTCAGAGCTCCTATTGTAGGTGTAGGAAGTCAGAGTAATAATGGGAATCACTGTAGGTCAGAAAAATTATTGCCATTCTCTTATGTGATACAGGGTAAAAATGGAAAGAAATAAACACGTATTCAAGGCTATGGTTAACTCATACCTTGAATCAATAGAAAGTGAAATTTAATAAAAGAGGAGTCCAAAAAAAGAATGTTCATTGTTCTCTCTCACGACTTTGTCAAGTGATTACAGGATTTTTTTTTTTTAACAGAGATGGCAGGGAGACTGCACTGCCTTTTTTTCCATTTTCACAAAGAGATAAACACTTCTGTTTTCTGAGAACTGACAGGCACATTCTTTAAACAGATTATCATGTTTTCACATTTAATACTATTCTTTCTATTGACCAAAGCTACATTTTAAGCCATCATCAAATCCACTTTTAAAAGGATTATTTTTGGGTTTGGTTTTGTTTTTTATTAAATTAGAACAAGAGGATAATGCAATGGAAACAAAGGCAAGGCTTCTTTTATGACTCATACATACTTTCCTTTGTCATTTTTCCCTGGATGCAAAAAATGGATCATAGTGTGTTCACTTCACTTGAATGGCTCTATGTTGTTTATTTTAAACCCATACTACTAAGATATACTTCAAATAAGTATATCAAACTATTAGAAAACGTAACTATCATAACATTTTCAGCTCAAATTGAAAATATAAGAATATTTTTTTAGAAAGAAAAACAGTGTGAGCAGTCAGAAAATTGTCATTTTCAATAATGAATAATTCCAAGAACACAGAGCAGAAGCAACTCACCACTTATATATATAACAGAACTGATATAATTGGAGTATTATGTAAGAGTTTGATGAACATAAAATATAATTTAAAATGATAGGTTATTTGATATTGCATGTATGCTTTTTTATTATTTATTTTATTTTATTTTTTTAATTTACATTCCAAATCACTTCCCCTTTCCCGTTTCCTCCCTCCCCGAAAGTCCCATAAGCCCCCTTCCCTCCCTCTTTTCTCCATTCAACCCCCTCTCGTTACTCTGTCCTGGCATTCCCCTACATCCAGTCTTTCCAGGACCAGGGGTCTCTCCTTCCATCTTCTTAGAAATCTATTGATATGCGGATTGTGTCTAGGGTATTCTGAGATTCTGGGTCAATATCCCCTTATCAGTGACTGCATACCATGTGTGTTCTTTTGTGATTGGGTTACCTCACTAAGGATGATATTTTCAAGATCTGACCATTTGCCTAGGGCTAATATCCAATATATACAAAGAACTCAAGAAGTTAAACTCCAGAGAGGCAAGTAACCCTATTAAAAAATGGGGTACAGAGCTAAACAAAGAGTTCTAACCTGAAGAATATCTAATGGCTGAGAAGCACCTAAAGAGATGTTCATCATCCTTAGTCATTAGGGAAATGCAAATCAAAACAATCCTGAGATTCCATCTCACACCAGTCAGGATGGCTAAGATCAAAAACACAGGAGACAGCAGTTGTTGGCAAAGATGTGGAGAAAGAGGAACACTCCTCCACTGCTGGTGGAATTGCAGGCTGGTACAACCACTCTGGAAAGCAGTCTGGCGGTTCCTCAGAAAACTGGGCATGACACTCCCGGAGGATCCGGCTATACCACTCCTGGGCATATACCCAGAGGCTTTACCTGCGTGCAATAAGGACACATGCTCCACTATGTTCATAGCAGCCTTATTTATAATAGCCAGAAGCTGGAAAGAACCCAGATGTCCCTCAACGGAGGAATGGATTCAGAAGATGTGGTATATCTACACAATGGAATACTACTCTGCATGTATGCTTTTAATGTGAAACTTTCCGAATAGGTTCTTGAGTTTGAACACCTAGTCCCTACTGGTGGAAGTGTTTTCAGAGTGATACTCTTAAATGTGCCACTACAGATTTGTTTCAGCCTCTTGTCACTTCTTGTCCAGTTTCTGCTTCTTGAATAAGGACAGAGTGTAGCTAGTCCCATGATGGACTGGATTCACTCTTAAACCATGAGACAAGATAATTTCCTGACACAGTAATGTGTCAGCATATATAGTCTTATTCTATGTAAGCATATACATTCTTCTGTGGCTGTCACAGATGTATACACACAGAGCTCAGATATTTCTCAACTATCATGAGAAGTATTTTCACCTACACTATGTTATATCATAGGTATTCTACAGAATAAATTAGAAGTCGGCAATTTAACTTGTGTCTTTTTTTATTTAATTGCTGAATAGCTTAATAGCAATTTGAAACATTCCTTCCACTGGTTATAACAACTTATAAAATATTTCTCCTATATAACATAGACTCTAAAACATATGGCTGTAGATCTCTGCATTGTAAACTGAATATGTGATATTGAAGCAAGAGAGTACCAACCAGCATGACCAATGGAAAATAATCTTATTATAATGAAAAACTTGGTATTATTCCTTGATTAATTTTTTTAATTCCTAAAGTTTTTGTTTTTGTTTTGCTTTGTTTTCTAAAGGAGGATCAAGACAGTTTGTTCCAACTTCCCTTTTGCTCTCCTATGACTGGAGCTCTGTTTAAGAATAACTGGATATGAATAACTCCCAATAGTCAAACATATCTGATTTGCATAAAATGACATGGAAATGCTGTCCTCTTTGATAACTCTTGTCCTCCATAGAAACTCATTCATACTTCTGCATGACAATTATGATACATCTGAATACTTGTAGCTTATTATATCTTGTGAAAGATACTAAATGTTTTTGTACAGCACCAATTTTAGCCTACAATATGTTAACCTTCTTAAGAGTGTGTGTACCTTTAGTTAACATGAGTCATCTTGTTGTGTGTGTGTGTGTGTGTGTGTGTGTGTGTGTGTGTGTGTGTGTATTGCACAGTTTCACAGTTTACATAGTCAGTGTCTCTTAACGGTCCGTGAGGCATGATTCTAGGGTGGTGCTATCAGGAGTTTGTTTGTTTGTTTTTTCTTCTTATTTATTTTTTATTAGATATATTCTTTATTTACATTTCAAATGATTTCTCCTTTATTGGTCCCCCCACCCCGAAAATCCCATAAGCCATCTCCTCTCCCCCTGTTCACCAATCAACCCTCTCCTGCTTCCCTATCCTGGTATTCCCCTACACTGCGGCATTGAGCCTTTCCAGGTTCAAGGGCCTCTCCTTCCTTTGATGTTCAACAAGACCACCCTCTGCTGCCTATGTGTCTGGAGCCATGGGTAACACCATATGTAATATCTGGTTAATGTTTTTGTCCCTGGGAGCTCTGAGAGTACTGACTGGGTGACTCATATTGTTGTTCCTCCTATGGTGCTGCAAACCCCTTCATCTTCATAGCAGCCCTATTTATAATAGCCAGAAGTTGGAAAGAACCCAGATGTCCCTCAATGGAGGAACGGATACAGAAAATGTGGTATATTTACACAATGGAATACTGCTCAGCTATTAAAAACAATGAATTCATGAAATTCTTAGGGAAATGGGTGGAACTAGAAAATATCATCCTGAGTGAGGTAACCCAATCACAAAATGAGTTTGTTTTTTGCTGTGTCTTAGTGGAGAATGTTAGGGCATTGAACTCAGACCTTGAAGGGGATGGGGGCCCGCGGTTTTTCTTTCTTTCTCTCTCTTTTATTGCCTATTCATGATTTGAATGCAGCATTTTTATCTTGTTGTCCACTACCTCCGTCAGAGGTAATAGGGCCTCTGTTAGTAAACATTGTGAGTCAATATAAGCTTCTCTGTTTACAGGTTGATTATTTTACGTATCTTATTACAGTAAAAGAAAGTTGACTGACAGAGCTCACATGTGGGCCTACATTCAGTGCTATAATCACTAGGATCCAGAAAACTGACTATCAAAAAACATGATCAAAGTATAAAATTTTGTTAGAGAAAGACTTCAAAATTCAGGGACTTTAACAGTAACTGGCATCCTGTTTATTTTTTACCCCCCTGAAAAAGCAGTCTCTATTAGTTCCAGTGTACTGAGACTTTACAGTAATGGAATTTGAAGGTGTGTCCAGGTGTTAATAAGGTGTGCAGTTTGATGCCAAGTTTCATCTGACATCTGACAGGCAAAGCTGGAATTTGCAATGAGGGCAATAACAACAAATTTACGTAAAGAACAATTGAGAGTCATTTCTTAAAAGGAGGTGATGTCTAGGGGTAAAAGAAAGAAATTAGCAATGGGCCAGAGGTTTATTGACAGCCTATTATGTGGAAATTATAGTAAGAAATGGGGATGGAAAGATAATAAGTTACTATCTAGCAACAACTAACAGTACTATAATAGACACGTAGACCAACTGCTTTCCAAATGTTACAAAGTATACAGTGTGGGATAAAAGGAGGGATGCAGTGGACAAATAGCAGGGGAAATGACAGAGAGCATTCTGCAATTACAAAATTGCTTTGAACTTCACAAAAGAGCTATCAGGATGCCAGTAAGAGATTGTAAAACAGCCAAATTGTGTAATATAGCAAGGAAGGATTCACAGTAAGCATCCTAATGGTAGCATAAAGAACACTTGATCCCATGACAGCAGTAACTCCGGTAACTTCCCTGGTTCTCAATTATAATAATTCTTTCAGATCTGCATCCTGGATGGCACTATTATAGCTCTCATCTAAGACACTATCTTTTCTCACCTGGACTAATGTTATGGCCCCTCATTCTTTCTTTTATGCTCATTAAAGCTCAATCTCAACAGAATCATATGAGTGATTATTAGGGAAGATGTAAAAGGCTACTTTTTTTCAGACTCTGGGAATCTCTATCTTATGAAGAAAGCCCTGGAATGTTTCCTGTCTCTGCAATATTTCTAAATCTGCCCTGCAAGTCATCTCTCACTAAATAACTTCACCACAAGCACACTGGGTTCTTTGCTGTTTCTCAGATATCCAAAGCATTTGTTATCTCACAGTGTTGCAATGGAGGTTTTCTTCCCTGCTCTGTGCCTTGTGCTACCTCCCTCATGGAATTTGTCTCCCTATCTACTTTATACCCCCCCAACACAATCTTCAAATTTATTGACAGGATTATGTTGTGGTAACATGTACTAGGCTGGTAAAAATAGAGAAGAAATCAACTGTGAAAAGAATGACGACGGACTTAATGTTGGCAGACAGTGGGTTTGAAATGCCTGGAGTAGTTGAATGTGGCTTCTGATGGCAGGAAGTTGTAGAGGCCTGTTGCATAGGCTTTTTAAAAGTATTTAGGCAGTATTTAAGGAAGGAGCAGTGACGGGAACAGTTTGTAGGAAACAGAACAAGTTGTCTATGCTGACCACTAATTCTAGTGAATACCTCCCACCAAAATATGTGATATTTTCCTTGGTCTGATTAACCTTACAACTCTTTTGATCACACAATTTAGGGAAAGTGTGTTAAATTGACCTTTTAAGAAACCCAGAGGCGCCATTTGCTACAGAGAATCAGGCAGCTCCATAGCTTTCTGTGCTTAGCCCACCAGGAGAAAATGATCTCCCAGCAGCAATTTCACTTCTGAGTGCAGAGGTGAGATCTCCACCTTCTCTGTGGAGGGGTACAGCTAGAAGCACACTGGGCATAGGATCAGTGGAGCAGCTGGGACAGGAGTCTTCCCTTCCGGCCGCCATTTGCAGCAGGGAACCAGACAGCTCCACAGCCTTCTGTGCACAGACCCTGCCAGAAGAGAGTTGGTCTCCCAGAAGTATAGACACAGGTTTACAGGCCCATAGGAGGGGCAAGCTCCAGCCAGAGACAACAAAACCAACTAACACCAGATATAACCAGATGCTGAAAGGCAAGCACAAGAACCCTACCAACAGAAACCAAGGCTACTTGACAACATCAGAGCCCAGTTCTCCCACCACAGCAAGTCCCTGATGCTCCAGCACACCGGAAAAGCAAGAGTTGGATTTAAAGTCTCTTCTCGCGATGCTGTTAGAGGACATCAAGAAGGACATAAATCTCTTAAAGAAATACAGGAGAACATGGATCAAATGGTAAAGACCCTTAAAGAGGAAACACAAAAATCCCTGAGAGAAATACAGGGAAGCATGGGTGAACAGGTAGAGGCCCTTAAAGAGGAAACACAAAAATCCCTGAAAGAATTACAGGAGAACACAAACAAGTGAAGGAACTGAACAAAACCATCCAGGATCTAAAAATGGAAGTAGAAACAATAAAGAAATCACAAAGTGAGACATCTCTGGAGATAGAAAATCTTGGAAAGAATTCAGGAGTCATAGATGCAAGCATCAACAACAGAATACAAGAGATAGAAGAAAGAATCTCAGGGGCTGGAGATACCATAGGAAACATTGACTCATCAGTTAAAGAAAATGCAAAATGCAAAAAGTTCCTGAGTCAAAACATCCAGGAAATCCAGGACACAATGAGAAGACCAACCTAAGGATTATAGGTATAGAAGAGAGTGAAGATTTCCAACTTAAAGGGCCAGTAAATATCTTCAACAAAATTATAGAAGAAAACTTCCCTAACCTAAAGAAAGAGATGCCCATGAACATACAAGAAGCCTACAGAACTCCAAACAGACTGGACCAGAACAGAAAGTCCTCCCGGCACATAATAATCAAAACACCAAATGCACTAAACAAAGAAAGAATGTTAAAAGCAGTAAGAGAAAAAGATCAAGTAACCTATAAAGGCAGGCCTATCAGAATTACACCAGACTTCTCACCTGAGACAATGAAAGCCAGAAGATCCTGGGCAGATCTCATACAGCCCCTAAGAGAACACAAATGCCAGCCTAAACTACTATACCCAGCAAAACTCTCAATTACCATAGATGGAGAAACCAAGATATTCCATGATAAAACCAAATTTACACAATATCTTTCCACAAATCCAGCCCTACAAAGGATAATTGAAGGAAAATGTCAAAATGAGGAGGGAAACTACACCCTAGAAAAAGCAAAAAAGTAATCTTTTCCCAACAAATCCAAAAGAAAGTAACCACACAAACATAAAAAGAACATCAAAAATAACAGGAAGCAACAATCACTATTCTGTAATATCTTATAATATTAATAGACTCAATTCCCCAACAAAAAAACGTAGTCTAACAGAGAAGTTTTTCATGTGGATCTTTGATTTTATCAGAAAATGTTTGTGACTCCTCTTTCAATTCAGTAATGCTTTTTGTGTCTACCATTTTGACTGTATTATTTTTCATGATAATCATTAATTTTAACATTTTTTCCTGTGTATTTCTTCGATTTTGTCAGAGGTGTTTTTCATGTAGATCTTTGGTTTCATCAGGGGGCGGGGGGGGAGGTTGTACTTCCACTTTCTATCAATTTAGGAATGTTTATGTGCCTACCATGTTGTCGGTATAATTGTCCATGATAATCTTCAATTTTAACGTTTCTCTATATTTTTCTTCAATTTTGTCGGAAGTATTTTCCATGTGGATCTTCAGTTTTATCAGACAATGTCTATAATTTTACTTTCAATCAACTTAAGAACATATTTATACCTTCCATTTTATCTGTATAATTTTCCATGTAATAGTCAGTTTTAACATGTTTTTCTATATATATCTTGAATTTTTTCAGTAATATTTTCCTTGTAGATCTTCAATTTTATCAGAAAGTGTTTATAATTCCACTTTCAATAAACATAGGAATATTTTTATGCCTACCATTTTATCTGTATAATTTTTCCATGAAATACTCAATCTTAACATGTTTTTTATATATTTCTTCAATTTTTTCAGAGATATTTTCCTGGTAAATCTTCAGTTTTATCAGAAAATGTTTATTATTTCACTTTCAATCAACTTGGAAATATTTTTATGCCTACCATTTTATCTGTATAATTTTTCATGGTAATCTTCAATTTTAATGTTTTTCCATATATTTTTTTCAATTTTATCAGAAATATTTTCCATGTAAATCTTCAATTTTATCAGAAAATGTTTATAATTCTACTTTCAATCAACTTAGGAATATTTTAATTCCTACCAATTTATCTATATAAATTTCTTCAATTTATCAGAGATATTTTCCATGTAAATCTTCAATTTTATCAGAAAATGTTTTTACTTCTACTTTCAATCAGTTTAGGAATATTTTTATGCCTACTAACTTATCTGTATAATTTTTCATGAAATAGTTTTAACATGTTTTTCTATATATTTCTTGAGTTTTATCAGAAATATTTTTCTGGTAGATTTTCAGTTTTATCAAAAAATATTTATAATTCTACTTTCAATCAACTTAGGAATATTTTTATGCCTACCATTTTATCTGTATAATTTTTCCATGAAATAGTCAATCTTAACATGTTTTTGTATATATTTCTTCAATTTTATCAGAGATATTTTCCATGTATATTTACACAACGGAATACTACTCAGCAATTAAAAACAATGAATTCATGAAATTCTTAGGCAAATGGGGAACAGGGGGAGGGAAGAGGGCTTATGGGACTTTCAGGGAGGGGGAACTGGGAAAAGGGAAATCATTTGGAATGTAAATAAAGAATATAGAAAATAAAATAATAATAATAAAAAAAGAAAAAGAAAGAAACCCAGAAGCTTGATAGTGACTTGTTAGCTGAGTCAGTGAAATCACAAGGGGATAGGTATGACAGAAGAAAAATTATCATAACTCAGGGAGCAAGGAAAAGAGTGGGCAATATATAGACTGAGAAATATGTCTCAGGATTAGTCAACAAATTCTTATCTTAATTTTTCTAGTCTTTCTATTCTGGTGTAAGATAACCCAGACATAAGAAAAGTGGCTGTTCTGGCTGTGTTGTAACCTTACCACTGCATGTGACAATGTGGGGCTTTGTCTTCTCTTGAGATTGGCATTAAGAATTACAGCTAACAGTCAAGTGGGAATTTTATATGAATATGAGCTACATAATGAAATACTAAGTTTTATGACAAGTCTTTGCCTAAGTTACTCTACTTAAAAAATTCTCCATATATTTCTCCTTTTAGCTATAACATTGCAATTCAAAATCCATTGGCTTAGTTCCATTTTTTTCAAAAAGGAATATAACTTTTGTTCAAATTATGTCAAAATATAACAGACAGATCTATATAATTGGCACTGTATTTAATATATATATAAAATATTATTTATATATAAATATATTATTTATATTATTTTAAAATATTTATATATAAATTATATATAATATATTATTTAATTGTCATTACTACACAGTAACACTGAAAAATAGCCTGTTGTCTTACATTTTCTAAAAAGATACAATGGCTTTTATCTTTATAAGAAATTAAAGAATCTTAATCCACTTATAAAAAATAAACTCCAACCAGTAGTTTTAGCTGACCCTAATTGTAAGTAAGAGATCTCAGATTTAAATACACAATTTAATTACACAATACCCAATGTAATTATATTCAAAATACATTAAAAGGCATAGCGTTCTTCTGGTAGGAAATTTCTTAGAACATTTATTACTTAAATTATGGAGGGAAGATATGGTTATAGAATGGGTTGTAGCACTTACAAGATCAGCTTTTTCCTATAATGGCCATATAATTTGTGAGAAGAAATAGATTGTGGTGGCAGTAAATGATGGATCATATGGAGAAATGACATTATCAGCTAGCTGTGTAGAAAAGTACATCAGTCTAAACTCAGAGTTCTTACCAAATTGCACAAGCAAATCCACCTTATATAAAGCTTCATTATACATTTAAACAAAATTTTGGTTAATTACTGGCCTGTCTCTCATTCTTGTATATCATGATACTCTTGTCTATTATTGACGATGATTTTGATAAAATATAAAGCAAAAGGATTTTCTGGGATAAAAAGAATCAAAACTATTTATGAATATAATTTTAACCAAAGACCTTAAAGTTATTCTAACATTTAAAAATAATAATATAAATGCTTTCCCTGAGTCTTCAGGTTTATAGCCTTCTAAAGCTTCTTTAACCTGTAAAGATAAATTAGAATTATTTAAATTCCACAGAGGAACCCAGTAACCCAGATACTCTTGAGAGCTAAAGGGCTATTATTAATAATGACCTAAAGGAATCAGTCATCTCTTTCATGCCAAATTAATACTTGTAATTAGCTATGGCCTGCTTGAGGTTTTTTCTGTCTTCCTTTTTTTAAAAAAAAATTGTTTAATCTTTCTTTTTTACATTCCATATTTTATCCCCTCCTGGTCCACCCTCTGACTGTTCCACATCCCATACCTCCTCCCCACTCCCCAACCCCCTCAGAAGGGAACATGATCTGGTGTTGGATTGGGGGAAAAGTACTGAAGCCCTGGGGGCCAGCAGAAGGAATGGAAATAGGGAACCTTGGGGGACAGGAGAGGGGGGGACCCTCCAGAATGTACCAGAGACCTACGAGGTGAGAGACTCTCAGGACTCAAAGGAAAGGACCTTAGATGAAATTCCCTACAATGGGGAGAGGAAACTTGAGCCCACCTTCAGCAGAAAGACAGGGCATCAAGTGAGAGATGGAGTTGCCATCCCACAATCAAAAACCCTGACCCATAATTGTTCCTGTCTCAAAGAACTGCAGGGATAAAAATGAAGAAGAGCCTGAGGAAAAGGAGGTAAAGCATCAGGCCCAAGGTAGAATCCAGCTCAGGGGGGAGGCCCCAAGGCTTGACACTACTACTGAGGCTATGGAGTGCTCACAAAAAGGGGCCTATCATGACTGCCCTCCAAAAGACCCAACAAGCAGCTGAAAGAGTCAGATGCAGATATTTATACCCAACTTATGGACAGAAGATGGTGACCTCTATGGTTGAATTAGGGAAAAGTTGGAAGAAGCTGAGGAGGAGGGTGACCTGTAGGAGGACTAGCAGTCTCAATAACTGGTGAACCACTATGATCTCTCACCCACTGAGCTACCAACTGGGCAGCACACACCAGGTGATATCACCAACACATGCACAGCAGAGGACTGCTGGGTTTGGATTCAGTCAGAGAAGATGCACTTAGCCCTCAAAAGACTGCAAGCAAATCAAAACAACCCTGAGATTCCATCTCACTCCAGTCAGAATGGCTAAGATCAAAAACACAGGAGACAGCAGTTGTTGGCGAGGATGTGGAGAAAGAGGAACACTCCTCCACTGCTGGTGGAATTGCAAGCTGGTACAACCACTCTGGAAAGCAGTCTGGCGGTTCCTCAGAAAACTGGGCATGACACTCCCGGAGGATCTGGCTATACCACTCCTGGGCATATACCCAGAGGCTTTACCTGCATGCAATAAGGACACATGCTCCACTATGTTCATAGAAGCCTTATTTATAATAGCCAGAAGCTGGAAAGAACCCAGATGTCCCTCAACGGAGGAATGGATTCAGAAGATGTGGTATATTTACACAATGGAATACTACTCTGCAATTAAAAACAATGAATTCAGGAAATTCTTAGGCAAATGGTCAGATCTTGAAAATATCATCCTTAGTGAGGTAACCCAATCACAAAAGAACACACATGGTATGCAGTCACTGATAAGGGGATATTGACCCAGAATCTCGGAATACCCAAGACACAATTCACATATCAATAGATTTCCAAGAAGATGGAAGGAGAGACCCCTGGTCCTGGAAAGACTGGATGTAGGGGAACGCCAGGACAGAGTAACGAGAGGGGGTTGAATGGAGAAAAGAGGGAGGGAAGGGGGCTTATGGGTCTTTCGGGGAGGGAGGAAACGGGAAAGGGGAAATGATTTGGAATGTAAATTAAAAAAAAATAAAATAAATAATTAAAAAAAAAAAAACAAACCTCTGGCTTCCTACTGAGGCTCCTCTCAGTCTTGTGAGTTGCTGTGACACAGTTTATTTGGCCATCAGCAACTTGTAGATTTTTAGTGAGCAGAAGGTGATTGTTTTTCACTAAGATAGTCACAGTTTTAGTCATGTAGGGTTGAAATTTCTAAAACTTCCAGGGGTAATAAATTATTTGACTGTAAAGTACTGCAAGTAGAAGTAGACCCTTGATAAGTTTCATGCACACTGGCTTTGCACACACAGATGGCTGGTGTGTTCCCTTTGTTCTCTACTATGTTTGTATCCTGTTTTTTTGTAAGTAGATTTTTATAATAAATGGATCTTTTAGGAAAAAAAAAAAGACTGGAAGCCCCAGGGAGTGGGGAGGTTTGGTGGGGTAGGGGTGAGGTGGGGGACATCCTCTGTCTTCCATTGAGTTTTTCCTAATGCATTTGCTTCTAGATTCATTTCTTTTCTTCACTTACTACTTTCAAATTTCTCGCAATCTCGATATGCTGACAGACATAACATAAAATTCTCCTATTTTACTTAGAAGGACAAATGAGCTAGTTTTGATACTGATGTTATGCAGGGACTGTCACATACCTGTCAGACAAAATGAACCACTGAAGTGTTCTGCTAACATGGAATTGGATACATCCATCCATGACCAGTCCTTTTAAGGTTAGAAGATATTCTCTTCATAATCTGTTTCACTCAGTTTAGATAATATTTCTTCTCTTTTGCTTATCATGGAATCTTCTTCCTGAATAATGCACTGTGCCCACGGTCACAGTGGGTCTTCCTGAATCTCTTTCAGTGGATCTTTTCACCCTTCTCAGATTCTCCTGATAAAGCACCATTTTTCTTTTAATTTTCTGAGGATAGCTCTAGGCATATTGAGGATAGTACTAACTTTGTGGGATCCACCTTCTTTCTTCCAGGTAGCTTTGATCCAGTGATGTTGCAAAAAGAAAAGATCATCTCTTTTTCTTCTATAATCACAGTCTTCAAAGTTTAGTTTATTCTGATAAGAGTTTCATCAAATGGAACTCAATGCACAGCTTAGGTTCCACTGTGCAGAAAAGTTTCTCTATCAGTCCTGTACCTCTTTCAGAAGGGTGAAATTTGTTCTACATCTGAGTATTTGAATTTCTGAAGGGATCTACTGTTCTTTACAGGCCACCTACCCATTTCAAAAATATGAATAAATAATTGTTCCTGTCTAAAGGAAATTCAGGGACAAAGAGTTTAGCAGAGACTGAAAGAACAGCCATCCAGAGACTGCCCCACTTGGGAATTCATCCCATCTGCAGACCCCAAATCCAGACACTATTCCTAATGCCAAGAAACACTTGTTGACAGGAGCCTGGTATGACTGTCCCCTGAGAGGCCTCACCAATACAGATGCAGATGCTCACAGCCAACCATCTGACTAAGAACAGGGACCCCAATGGAGGAGTTAGGGGAAGGACTTTAGGAGTTGAAGGGGTTTGCGACCTCAAAGGAAGATCAATAATATCAACCAACCAGATCCCCCAGAGCTCCCAGGGACTAAACCACCAACCAAAGAGTATGCATGGAGGGACCCATGGCTCCATTTGCATATGTAGCAGAGGATGGCCTTATTTGGCATCAATGGGAGGAGAGGTCCTTAGTCCTGTGGAGACTAGATGACCCAGCTTGGGAGAATGCTAGGGTGGTGAGATGGGAGTGGGTGGGTAGACACTGTTATAGAAGCAGTGTAGAGGGGGTGGGAAAGGTGGTTTGCAGAGGGGAAACCAGGAAGGGAGATAACATTCAAATGTAAATAAATAAAATAACCAATAAAAAAGAGAATTGATGAATATGTTACCTCCTCTACTTATTTATTTGTATTCTCAGACTGGCTAGTCCTTGGAAGACGTTCTAAATAAACTCCAGACATTCTAATCTGTGATCAAATCAACTCTAGTAGAGCCCATGATGCTTCTGAGTCAATTAAAATATTATTTTGGATCATGATCTCTAGCATTTTTATTCATAGAAACCTTGGTCTACATACTTGATTTTTTGTTCCTCCAACTTCTACATGGTCCGTCAAAACAATTTTGAATAAGCATACACATGAATAAATTGGTCCACTATTAATCATTTTCAATTTATGCATAAATAGCTTTCAGATGCTTAAAATAAAATAGAATAATATATTGTGTCCTCTGTTCCTTCTGGGTCCTACTATTGAGAGGCAATAATGTTCAGTATTTAGATGTGTTTACCAGATATTCTTGTGTTTACCTCAGATAATGAAAGGGTATATGCTTGTATTCTTCTTGTTACTAACCACATAGGATTAATAAAGAATAATATGCAGTACTCAGAGAAAATAGTATACATCTTCCCTTTGCTCTACTTAGAAGGGAAAAAGCACACATCTCATTACAGGGGGAAGATATTGATGGTAACGTTTTTGAAAAGATTAAGCAGTTACAGGCCAAGTCACTGACAAAATTAATAAAATCTCATGTGGACAGTTTTAGTCAATGCTCCTGATACTTTTAATAATAATTTAAAATAGTTTCCCAAACAAGCACCATTCTTGCTTTTGAGGTTTGCCTCAGGCTAAACCCAAAAAACTGTTACTATAAACTAAATTAGTTACTGTTTTCACTCTTAAATACCTTATCCATAAATGTGAGGTTTGCGCAATGTAAATTATATACATATTTTTCTTTTTTTTTTCTATTCTGTGGCCAAACATCTAGTAAGAAGGAATGTAAAGGGGAAAAATTGTTTTGGTTCACAGTTTGGGGGTATTCATTATCTCATGATAAGGAAGGGTGGGGATGGTGGTAAGGTATGCAGTTGAAACTCCTCACATCTTAGCAGAAGAAGAAGTTGAGATAGGACAGGAGGCAAAACCTGAGAAGAAACCTCAAGGCTAGTCCCCAGTGAGTCTCTTCCCCCAGCTTTGTTCCATATTCTAAACAGTCCACAACCTCACCAAACATGTCAATCACCTAGAGATCAATTTTTCAAGTCTGTGAAACTGGCAGTGACATTTTATATACGCACCATAAAGTAGACATTCATCTGCATTTATAAAGTTGAGCCAGGAGGCTATGGCAATGAGTCTTTGGGTGAAATAGTCATTATATTCAAGAATGATAAAGCAAACACTGCCAAGTCCTTGTAAGTGATTCTCCTTGTACTCACAATGGCATCAGTTGTGGCTATAAAGTGAGGAACCACACTAACAAACTTTTTATACAATTTTAAGACAATATTTTTAAAAAATCAATTTGTTGGGCTGGGATTTATCTCAGCAGCCAAGTTCCTGCCTAGACTCACAAATATACTTCTTGGCTTCATACAATTATGAATCAGTTATGAGAGTGAATTGTGTATCATTAATCAAGTATCATTTACTAACAAGAGTAAATTAAGAAAGGCAGCAACAAATTCATCAGCATTTGAAACAGCTGTGTAGAGGAATTTTAATCTAGCTATATGGCTGCTCTGGGATCATATCCAAAGACCTTCTAGGTCAATATGATCTGGACAAGATAAAGACATGCCTTGGATTACAATATGATCTGATTGTTAAACAGACACACCCTGAGTATACAACTTTAATCCTTGACAATTCAAGGTACGGTTATTTTATTGAAGGATGTTTGAAAATGATGTCTAATTGAGGAGCAAAGTGACCAGAGAAAGCTTTGACATAATGAATTTGAAATAGGATATGCCCAATTCATACAAGAACAGCATAGGAAAGACAGGCTACTTAAGAGAGTAGCGCAGAGACAGGTTGTGTGTGTGTGTGTGTGTGTGTGTGTGTGTGTGTGTGTGTGTGGCGGGGGTGCAATGAAGGTGAAGACAGAACAAGTCAAAGGATAAGGAGTGAGAAGATTAGAACAGATTGCCAGTTAGTTTGAGGACAAGCAGATCAATTCAGTCAGAAGCCGAGAGAAGTCACTTTGAGTAATTTAGCTTCGAGAGAAGTTTTAGTCTCAACAGCTGAATTGAACCAGCCAGAGTCTAGAAAGAATTAGAAAGGGTGAGCTTATTTAGCAGTAAGCCTCTGAGAAGACAATTATATCTGTCAAATAAAAGTTACTACTAGACAGCTCCTTAGTTTTGACAGTTTAGAAAAGGTTAAGCAGGAACACTGAATTTGGGTCATTCGTGTGGAATAATGTCAACATATTGAAACAAGAGCCCTGGAAGACAACATTGATGTCACGATTTACTTCATTTTCCATGGGAAAATAATGAATAATATTTTGTTCATAGGCTTGAGCTATGATATACAATTTCCCCAAATTCCTGCATATTTTATTTATTTGTTATTTTGAGACAATGCTCAGGCTTAGCTTGGCATGGTTTGGAACTTGCTACATAGCTCAAGTTGGTTTCAACTTCTCATACTCCTCTCAGATTCCCAGCGGTTGAAGTGCAGGTAGAAATAGACCACCACATGCCTATCTTCAGCTTAATGGCATTTGTTCTGACTCTAAGCCACTGACTTGGAAACAGAACACTCTAAGCTCATCAATTTTATATCTTTAAGTGAAACATACATGTATCATGCAAATGAAGGAGGAAGTTGGATATTCTCAAAGGCATCACATCCTCTAGGATGATGCCTTCTCCTACACCTGAAGAAGGGCCTCTAATGAGCTAGAGATCTGGCACTGGGTTCACTCAAGATTTTCAGTTTGGATCACACATCACATCTTTATCTCTTCTCCGATTGTCCTGTGCTCTCTTCCCTGTGAAATTCTGCTACTCATCCTTGTTTGCCAGAAAATCTACATGAAACTCCCTTGACTCTTCTTGCAACCTTTCCCCAACCCTGTTCCTTACAAGACAATTGGAGAAAGAAGCAGCAGCAGAATCCCTAATGGACTCTGGAAGCTTACGCAAGAATTTTTCAGGACAAAGCATCCCAAGACTTCAGAAGCTTTTGTGTCCTTAACAAAGTTGTGAAATTAGTGAGGAATGTGGGGCCAGAAAATACCTTTTAAATATTTCCCAGATTCATTGTGTGTAATTCTTCATGTCCCTAGTTGAACTTTAACTTAATTATAAAACAAAATCTATAGCTGCAGCCTCAGCCTAGGGGTAGAGTCTGAACTACTCATCAATGTTAATTCCCTGCGCCTGATTTAATTACAAAGCAACATTTGGTGCAGCTGCTACACACTTACTAGGTGACCACAGGATGAAATGGAAGCAGTGTTTACAGGTCTCCAGTGTTGCTCATGCACCTTTAGCACAGCTATGCGTCAGTCGTGTACAAATCTTGGATTTATACTAAAGATTTGCTTGACTTTGCACACCTG
Organism: Tokudaia tokunoshimensis; assembly: GCA_036184795.1. NCBI lineage: Eukaryota > Metazoa > Chordata > Mammalia > Rodentia > Muridae > Tokudaia > Tokudaia tokunoshimensis. Next base: position 33,898,959 of record BTHU01000002.1, read on the forward strand.
TCTAGCTGAGGCAGTTAAAATATTCTGTTACACCTTTGACAAATTGGTTATGGTTATGGTATGTACAAGGCCAATGCAATGGTGGATGAGATGTACTCATAAAGGGAACAGTGGCAACTGGAAAATGTATGCATACTTCTTAGCTGGTATAGTTCACATGCCTTATTAGATATCAACTTGTATTTGGTCATAACAAACAATATTTTGTAATACAATTGGACTTGTCTAACCTATCTATGCTTTTAACAAATAATTCATAGAAAGAGAAAAAAATTTAACTATGATACTGAAACTTTTCAGTTGACAAAATTAAAATTAATCACTGAACTTATTTAGATAGGTGGTCCCTCCCCTATATAAACTATTTTAAATTTTCATAATATCCATTAATATATTTGCCTGAAACAAGATATATCTAACTATCTTGTGGATGGCTAACATGGATGCAGAAATTTGATGATAATTCACTTCTGTTTGAGATTTTTGCTTCATTCAAACACTTGTTTTGCACCACTTTGGACTAGTACCTTCCTATGAACTTCAATAAGCAAGAAAGATTATTTGAACTGAGGAAATAAATTAAGAAGTAGTATCAAAATGAGAGTTAAATATCACTGTTTGATTTTCAGCAACTAAGCACATAGTAGACAATGTAAATTACATTTGAAGTGGGAATTCCCAGTCATACTTAGAGAGGCAAAGATTATTATTTTTTTCTTAGTTTTGTTTTCCTGTAGGCCAGTGTCAGAATGCCAACCTCTGTCTCCTTTCCTTTGTGCTTTAGAGCAGAACAGGGGAAAGCTAAAGTTAGGTTTCAGCATAGCTTATTATAGCTCCATAAAACAAAACAGAGGACATAAATTCATCATGAAAGATCTGGAGTAACAATCTCCTTGTCTATGGTTCAATGTCAAGCACCCACTTAGATTCTACTCAGTGTTATCCTGAGTGGCTGCTGCAGACTCTGGACAGAATGACAGCCTGTGTTTAAAAGGTGAAAGGCTAATTTCTCAGTGATATGGATGTTTATTTCCCACCTCAGAGAATTCTTCTTACTACTGAGCAGCGATTGAGCCACAGGAGAAAACAATTTTGCTTGCTGGAAAAAGTAAGATGGGAGGAATTATGCTGGCTGCCAGATGTTGCAGTGCCTCTAAAGAGACACCAGGATGCTTCTGCATATGCTGCAGACAGCATAAACTGTAAGACCATGGGACCCTGGGGTTCAATGCCCATACTTCACTGAGATGCAGAGTCATAGGATTTGAGAGTGAGCAAGACCCTTAGAGATGATCCATCAAGAGAGCTTAGACTGTGACAGTGAAAGTGTGGTTCAGGAACTGCTGAGCATACATAGAGGGGTCTCCCAAACAGGAGTACCATTCTTAGGAAGAATGTACATTTCTTATATCAGATATCACGTTGGGACATGGTATCTTACTAAACAAAAATGAAATGTAAAGTACAAGGCTGTACTGTGGTTGGTGAAAAGGACTCTGTGGACAACAACCCTCCACTGGCTCAGCTACATCTCTGGAAGTGATGAGACACTGATTTTGTCCACTGCGCTGCAATAGGCCTTGTGGCACGGTGGCTCAGGAAAATCACATCATTGAGAGAGATCAAGGAGGAATGAAAGAATTCTGGAGTCATGCCAACAACCCTTTTGCTTATGTACATTTAAGAGACAAGTGAGTGAAACAATATTACAATGAAAACATTGTCCTTTCCTTATTTTCTAAATGTTTGCTTTAAAACATTCTCCTGCTGATGTTAGTTTATCTGAGCACACCACATCTCTTTTACTTTCATAGTTAAAAGGACTCTGTTCATCCACAGTGGATTGGGCAAAGAAGATGTGCAAGATACACAATGAAGAATTGTGTGAAGAGACACTCTAGAATTATCGTGTTCTTATGAAAATGCATACAACTGAAGATAATTGTGTTGTGTGAGTTAGGTCAATCACAGGAAGACAAATAACATGTTTTATCTTATTTGTGATTCTAACTTTCTACAGAGATCAATCAAATCTTCATATCAATTTAACATGAAAACAGGAAGAATACAATGTAGGTGAGCAAAGGAGACTGACAGCCGGAGAGAAGAGAAGAAAGACTGATGAGGGGTAAGTGCGCAGACCATGTCCAGACAAAACTTAAATGATGGATAGCAAATATACAAAAATATAATTAAATATTATTAATAAAAGCACAAAATGAAATCAATATTCTGGATAGCTAATGTAATCATTGTACTCAGCAACTGTGTGTGTGTGTGTGTGTGTGTGTGTGAGAGAGAGAGAGAGAGAGAGAGAGAGAGAGAGAGAGAGAGAAAGAGAAGAGAGAGAGAGAGATGCTTTTAACATGAGGTAGAATCACATCCTCCAGATTGAGTAGCTTTTCTCTGAACTGTGATGACGCATGCGTCTTACCATCACTGTTGATGCATACAACCTCTTGAACTTGAGTGCCAGGCCCACAGGCTTTTCCATTATCTGGTTCACAGTCTCCAAGTCTCACTGCTTTCCAGTCATAGCAGGATGGCTCTTCACAGGGAATGGCTTCCAATAAGTGAGGGCAGTTTCCAGTTGCCCCAGAACCTCCAGTAGGTTCATTAGTAATGCGTCGCTTCCTTAATTTGAATCCTGAGTCATTGGGGAAGAAAAAAAATTATATTGTTAATGTCATAGTTTTAATAATTCAGAAAGATGATTTAAACCCCAGAGTGAAGGCTGGACAAAGGTAGAGGGGAGAAGTTATGTGCAAATTAAAAACCAGTTTATATATTCCCAAATTTAACCTTAATATGTGCCATGAGCCATTTATTGAAAGAAGGAAGGAAGGAAAGAGGAAGTGAAGGAAGGAGCAAGAAGAACGAAAATTTTATGCTTCACTTATATCCTGCAGAGGACTATTCCAGCAACATGGCTCTTCTGGCAAGGGATCATGTCCAAAAACCTTCTAGGACTATATGACTTGACCTGAATACAGACACACTCTAGATTATAGCATAATCTGATTTGTACACAAACATGCTCTAAGTATATACCTTTAATCCCTGACAATGAAGGTAAGATTAATTTGTAAAATGAAACAGCCATATAAGTGGTGTCTAATTGAGTGGCAGTCAAAGTGACAAACCAGAGAACTATTTGACAGATTGAGTCCTGGATAGGATGCTCCCAGCACACATGAGAACAACAAGGAAAGAACAGAGAGGGGTGGTGGCAGAGGCAGTTTCACCAGGACAGTTTTACAGATACAGTTGCAGAGAGAACAAGCTAGATGCAGGTGAAGACGGAACAAGCCAGAGAATGAGAAGGAGCCAGAAGATTAGAACATATTGCCAAAGTTAGTATGAGGTCAAGCAGAACAATTAGGTCAAATCTGAGAGAAGCTGAACTGATTCAATCACCGTGAAAGATTAGATTTTATAGAACCTAGACGCTTCCAGGCCTAAGACAGAGACATAAACCTCAGTCTCAGCCCAACCCATGCATTCACAAAGCTTGGGTATGGGTCTCATCTCATCCCTTCATCTGAGGAAATAAAAGCAACATTTACAATACTCCTTTGTCCCTTAGTACCACGGACTTCTTCATACCACATTCTTTCTTTCACACTCTTTACCATGCCATTCTACTGGCCATTGTCCCTTACTAGTTTTCCAATTGTCACAATATTCCAAAACTCATTTACACATAACCCAATCTATCACCCAAAAATGAGAGAAAAAAAATGCCCCATTACCTTTCTGAGTCTAGGTTACTTCACCTAGAATAAAGGATTAAATGTTGTAGGGAATAGATAGGATATGCAGAGATTGGAGGAGGAATAGATTAACACAAAGTCCTTTTGAAAAAGTCATATGGTAACCAAGTAATGTTGCATTCTCCTAAAATGCTTGTATATTCATATTTAAAAAGAATTTAGGGGCTGGAGAGATGGCTTAGTGGTTAAGATCATTGTCTGCTCTTCCAGAGGTCTTGAATTCAATTCCCAGCCACCCCATGGTGGATCACAACCATCTACAATGGGATCTGATGCCCTCTTCTGGTGTGTCTGAAGAGAGCAACAGTATACTTGAAGATAAAACCTTATTGCTAGTGACACTATGCAAATGACTCAGAGAACAAGGAAAAATCTAGGCTTGTATCAACCTGGAAGGTTTAGCCGTACTCAAACTTTCATAGGGCTAGGGAGGTGCTATGTACAGGACCCAAAGAGAAATAGAAACCACTTATCTTACAAATCCATGAATCCTGAAAGCTAAATTAATGACTAGCCTTCCAAGATATATCTACTGATTCAATAGTGGCATGGATATTATGGGAGTACACAACTACTTTCTGATTGGATTCAGGCCTATTCTACAAAAGGAACCCCATACTTGGCAAGTACCCAGGCCAGGACGCTGTAGCAGTGGAGAACCTAGGCCTTAGGAAAGAACCTGAAACTACTATTTGGTTAAGTAGACATAATATCAAAACAACTCCTAATGAATCATTATCACTACACCCATAGAATAATGAATCTCTAAACTCACAACAGAGAAGCATCTGCAAAGAATAGTGATTGACAATAAGACCCACAACATGTCAAAGTACAGAAAAATGAGACTGCAGTATGCTCAATCCTGTATAAGATATCTATACCACATCCCCCTTTCCCCAGCCCACAGATCTTTGTGATACAGAAGCTAGAGGTAGTTAATGATTACAAGGAAACAATGTTTTCCAAACACAACATAACAACTGTTTATATAAACTTCTGGTAGTTTTGACAGAACACATGAGACTTACAAAATTGCCTCAATTGGTGGGAGTTTTAAACAGGTTATATCAATACTACATACCTTTTTTGCCTTGCTGGTCATTACAGTTTTCATAAGTACATGGTCCCCAGGCAGACCAAGGTGAAACCTCACATTCAATTGGACAAGGAACGTGGCACAACTGTGTGGTGTTAGGAACAGGGCCAGTGCATAATTTTGAGTCCACTGGTTTTGACACTGGAGAAAAATACAAACATTGCTTAAGAATTAGACAAAAACAGATGTTATGGTTAATAACATGATCTTATGTGTGCATAGAAGAGACAATGTGTCACCAAGCCATTAGCCCAAGATTTCTCTGCTACATCCTAAGAATAAAAGAAAAAGTACCACATCATCAAACAAAACTTGACTTGAAGTCTGATAAATTGTTTGGGTCATGGAGTTAGTAAAATGAATGCATCTCTCCTAATTAGCAAAATAATCCTTCGGATGAATCCTAAACTTCTACATTCAAATTCTAAACAGAGTGTTGCTTTAGAACATTGAGCATGGCAGGAAGAAGCACATACTAAACAAGAAAAAAAAAAACCCATTGAGTGGCTTCTAGTAGAACAAAATTCTGTCCATTTTGTTCTAATGATTTGAGAGATGCCACTTGGATATATAGGAAAAGACAATCAAATGGTGTGACCTTTGATTTCTAGGTTCAAGAACAATCCAATGATATGTAAAGATTTTGCCCATCCTATTATATGACTGTCTGTAAATCTAAGAGCTGCTAAGGAATCCAACTTACAGTTGTTTGTGCTTATTCATAAGTTGGTAAATAACATATGAATTGTTTGCACTTTGGTCTGTTTATTTTTTTCTGTTTGATGATTAGTGATTATTTTTGTACATGTATATATTTGATAGTTAATGTGAAGATATATTTATGAATATATGGATATATAATTCAGCATACTGACTAGTTAGGATGAATAAGCCAGGAAGATATATAACCTCTGTGCACAGAAGAAGATTATTTATGTGTTTATTATCTATCATTTATTCTTCTATCACTGATTGCTTATGATTAAGAGCTATAATTACTTTTGTTTAAGCAAGTACTTTGGCTACAATTTCCTTTTAGAAAATAAGTCTGAGAATTTGGATAGCACAGACTTGTAGAGTAAAGAACTCAAATAAGAGGTGCTGTGTATTTTTCATTCCTGTAAGGGAATACCATTAGGTTCTAACTATGGATGATTGCATCTATATACTCATATGGAAATAAAGTAATTTAAGCTATATATCTAACTTTTAAATAAAAGCCCTGAAATGGATATGCATTGTAAAAACTTGAGGACAGGTCATAAGTGTTTGTGTACCACTGAAGTTTTTGTATACCTGAAGACATCTAACGGAAATGAGTCCTGTAGGATATGCGACTCTTCTCACGACTACAATAGATGTTCAGAAAAATATGTCATACTGTATTTTTGCTTTTTCTTCCAGTAGTGCTTACACTTCCATCCAGTACACACACCACAGTGAAAATAATTGACAGGCACTAGAGCTTTGGTTAGTTTGAAACACAGCAAGAATTCTTGCTTGACTCGAGGCATGTTGTAAGTGTATTATAACACTGGCTAAAGCCAAGGATTATAGATTTTATTACTTTCTAACAAGAAAGGTTTTCAGCATATCAGTAATAGAAAATGCAGAAATAAATGCTTCATTTCTCAAGATATAAAAATTCTAGACAATAATGATGTATATTTTGCAGAAATAGAATCTTTTTGAGATTAGTCTAATAAATATATTTTATACAAAAATTTGAAAACTTTAAGGATGTTAAAATTGCATTATTTTTGAGATTATAATATTATTATATCATTTTCTCTTCCTTTTTCTTCCCTCTGACCTGTCCCATAAGTGTCTCCTTGCCTTCTTGCTCTCTTTCAAATTCATGGTTTCTTTTTTCAATATATATCCTCCTAAATCTATCTATATGTTAATATATACATATCTCTCTATATAATATTATGCACACACATATGTATTGATGTATGTATGTATGTATGTATGTATGTATGTATGTATGTATGTTTTCAAGGTTGATTATTTGGAATTGAGTAACCAGCTGATGTGGTCTTTTGTAGATAGTCTATTTTTCCAGATATCAGCATTCCTTCATTGACTGTAGTACTTTGTACTGTGTAGTACGTTTTTTGAGTTGAGGCCTCCTGAGGCTTTCTCCATCCACATTAGCATGTCTACTGCTGTCATCCTTGTTCAGTTCACATTTAGACAATCATGTTGGTAAGACTTTACAGGTATAGCTTCTGACATTCCTTTGTTAAAAAAATTTTTTCTTGGTATTCTGATTTAGCTCTACAAAACTTTTTTTTAAGTAGATTAATCTTTATTTACATGTCAAATGATTTCCCCTTTCCTGCCCCCTGTCCCTCCATGGAAATGCCATAAGCCATCTCCATTCCCCCTGTTCCCTGCCAGGGCACCACCTGCACCCAGGAACTGGGCAGTGCCACAGCCCTCTGTGCACCTATCCTGACAGGGGGCATCTGCCCTGCAGGGAGTCTCGCATTTAGAGGGAGTCCTGCTTTTAGATGTGAGGCCACCATCTTTGCTCCTGTGACTGAGCAGACTGGTGCAGCCAGGTACTCAGGGAACACCCGAGTGTAAGATCACTTGGGACACGGTCCACCAGGGTCCCACCTGCACCCAGGATCTGGGCAGCACTACAGTACTCTGGGCCAGGGGAGAGCCGGTCACCCAGGGGTGCTGAGACAGGCTTGCAGGCACACAGGACGGATAAGCACCAGCCAGAGACAGCAGGGCCAACTAACACCAGAGATGACCAGATGGCAAAAAGGCAAATGTAGGAACATTACTAACAGAAATCAAGGCAACATGGCACCATCCGAACCCAATTCTCCCACAACAGCAAGTCCTGGATATCCCAACATGCCAGAAAAACAAAGACTTGGATTTAAAATCACAGCTCATGATGATGGAGGGCTTCAAGGACATAAATAACTCCCTTAAAGAAATACAGGAGAACACAAGTAAACAGGGAGAAGCCCTTAAAGAACTACAGGAGAACACAATAAAACAGGTGAAGGAATTGAACAAAACTATCCAGAATCTAAAATTTGAGGTAGAAACAATAAAGAAATCACAAAGGGAAACAATTCTGGACATAGAAAACCTAGGAAAGAAGTCAGGCGTCATGGATGCAAGCATCGACAACAGAATACAAGAGATAGAAGAGAGAATCTCAGATGCAGAAGATACCATAGAAAGCATTGACACAACAGTCAAAGAAAACGCAAAATGCAAAAAGCTCCTGACATAAAACATCCAGGAAATCCAGGACACAATGAGAAGACCAAATTTAAGGATTATAGGTATAGAAGAGAGTGAAGATTTCCAACTTAATGGGCCAGTAAATGTCTTCAACAAAATTATAGAAGAAAACTTCCCTAACCTAAAGAAAGAGATGCCCATGAACATACAAGAAGCCTACAGAATTCCAAATAGATTTGACCTGAAAAGAAATTCCTGACCATTTGCCTAGGAATTTTGTGAATTCATTGTTTTTAATTGCAGAGTAGTATTCCATTGTGTAAATATACCACATCTTCTGAATCCATTCCTCCATTGAGGGACATCTGGGTTCTTTCTAGCTTCTGGCTATTATAAATAAGGCTGCTATGAACACAGTGGAGCATGTGTCATTATTGCATGCAGGGGAAGCCTCTGGGTATATGCCCAGGAGTGGTATAGCAGGCAAATGGTCAGAACTTGAAAATATCATCCTTAGTGAGGTAACCCAATCACAAAAGAACACACATAGTATGCAGTCACTGATAAGGGAATATTAACCCAAAATCTCAGAATACCCTAGACACAATTCTCATATCAATAGATTTCCAAGAAAAGACTGGATGTAGGGGAATGCCAGGACAGAGAAGCGAGAGGGGGTTGATTGGGGAAAAGAGGGAGGGAAGGGGGCTTATGGGACTTTCAAGGAGGGAGGAAACAGGAAAGGGGAAATGATTTGGAATGTAAATAAAAAAGTTAGAAAATAAAAAAAAAGAAATGTAAATAAAGCAAATATCTAATAAAAAAAGGAATTCCTCCCATCACATAATAATTAAAACGCTAAATGCACTTAAACAAAGAAAGAATATTAAAAGCAGTAAGGGGAAAAGGTCAAGTAACATATAAAGGTAGACCTATCAGAATTACACCAGACTTCTCACCAGAGACTATGAAAGCCAGAAAACCTGGACAGATGTCATACAGACCCTAAGGGAACACAAATTCCAACCCAGGCTGCTATACCGAGCAAATCTCTCAATTACCATAGATGGAGAAACCAAGGTATTCTATGACAAAAACAAATTTACACAGTATCTTTCCACAAATTCAGCCCTTCAAAAGATAATGAATGGAAAACACCAACAAAAGGAGGAAAACTACACATTAGAAAAGGCAAGAAATTAATCTTCTTCCAACAAAACCAAAAGAAGATAACCACACAAACATAAAAATTACAACAAAGATAACATGAAGCAACAATCACTATCCCTTAATATCTCTTAACATCAATGGACTCAAATCCCCAATAAAAGGACATAGACTAACAGACTGGATCTAAACAGAACCCAGCATTTTTCAGCATTCAAGAAACGCATCTCAGTGTCAAAGACAAAAGACTACATCAGAGTAAAGGCTGGAAAACAGATTTCCATGCAAATGGTCCCAGGAGACAAGCTGGAGTAGCCATTTCAATATCCAATAAAATAGATTTTCAACCAAAAGACATCAAAAAAGACACAGAAGGACACTTTATACTCGTCACAGAAAAAAATCTACCAAGAAGAACTCTCAACATTCTGAACATCTATGTTCCAAATATAAGGGCACCGTCATTTGTAAAAGAAACTTTACTAAAGCTTAAAGTACAATTGCACCTCACACAATAATTGTGGGTGACTTCAATACCCCATTCTCCTCAATGGACAGATCAGGGAAACAAACTAAACAGAGACACAGTGAAACTAACAGAAGTTTTGGACCAAATGGATTTAATAGATATCTATAGAACGTTTCATCCTAAATCAAAAGAATATCCCTTCTTCTCAGCAACTCATGGTACCTTCTCCAAAATTGATCATATAATTGGTCACAAAACAGTCCTCAACAGATACAAGAAGATTGAACTAATCCCATGGCTCCTGACATTACTAGGAGACACAATCTTACTCCATTTCTCCAACTCCTTCATTTTATTCACCCCACCTTACTAGGTTGAAACACTGTGTGTCCACTTCTCTTTCATAGTGTCAGAAGCTTAATTTTAGTTTTGATGCATTTCCAGTATATTAAATCCTTGTTCACAGAAATCCTGGGCCTTTAGAAGAAGAAGTGAGGAATAAGGACTTAAGACTGCATTGTTAATGAAAAATACTTGTGACTTTTACTCAGATGCTAAGTCACTCATGTTACCCCTAAACAACTGAGTTCTACTTAATAGATATCATTTTCTAAAAACAAAAAATACATGTTCATTAATTAAAGAGAATGCTATTTGTGTATACTTCTAGTCCTCTACTTATTTTTGTTGTATGTTCTCTTGTAAATATATTATGTAGTGATTAATATAAATTTTGAGTCCTACTTGAGTTTATAGAACATACTAATTTTGCAGTTGCAGTTGTCCAATTATTTATATAGGTCTTTATTAAATGGCATACTGTCTTATGCAGGTTTCATATTGCCTAATAGTGTGATTTGAATTTCAGACTGTCCAACTATCACTTGTGTAATTTTGCCACTTAGGTTTTGTCTGTAGCATGACTCAGACAAAAATGTATCTAATACATTTTTAAGTATTGTTGTTGAGTTTTTAAGACTTTTTTTTAGTCCTATGAGTTAAACAAAATTAAATGAACATACTTCATGAGGTTATGGTGGTTGATTTTCTAGGGAATACCAAAACAAACATAAAAACCTAACACACAATAAGACTAATTCACATTTGTAGGCCTGAAATATTTTGGAGCTTTGTGTATTCAGAGCACTTTAATTGAAAACATATCATAGCAAGCAATCAAGGGAAGACCTCTATTTCCATTCAATGGTCAACATGATTTTCAAATTAAAAATTTTATTTTCAAATAATTGTATCCTGTACCTATTATATCCACTTTACTATGGAAAATGTGATAAACTCTTACATAATACCATAGTCAGAATACTGACATTGGCTGTTACAGGAGAAAGTGAGTTTGAAGAGTATGTCTGTCCCACACACCTAACTTGGGTTCTTTACCCAGTGCCCTGGTCTAATCTGGCAACCTCTTTTTTGCATTGCTCACATTTCAAGTTCTGGATAATTCATCACCCACGGAATCTTACTTTATAATATCTACCCTCTCTATCTAGTCATATTCTGCATCTCTTGTGCCAGTATCTAGACAGGTAACTCCACCTAATACCACTTACCTTCCCAAATCTTCAGGATATATCCAGCATTTCATATCTAGTTCCCTGGCTGTGTCTAGACAGCTTCCTTTATGCTTAACCTCCAGCCTCTAGCTTGAATCCATATTCCCACAACCTACAGGAACACTGTATACTACATGCATTTTTCCACCAAACCAAGTCCTGAAAATTTTTGTGACAGGAATTCGGAAGGCAAGGTTGCCTGATCTTTCTCTCCATGTACACGTCCTGACATCCAAATCTACCACCAAACTCCAGACTAGTATTTGCTCCTACAAATTCACTAGTCCTAAAGAAATGTCTGTTGGAGGGATGGGGACATTAACCCACCTTCAAAATTGTTGACCCAGAATTGTTCTTGTCTAAAAGATATGCAGAGACAAAAATTGATCAGACTGAAAGAAAGGCTATTCAGTGACTGACCCAACATGGGATCTATTCCATGGGTAGGCACCAAACCCTAACACTATTACTGATGCTGTGTTGTGATTACAGACAGCAGCCTAGCATGGCTCTCCTCTGAGAGGCTCTACCAGCAGCTGACTGAGACAGATTCAGATACAGCTACCCAGTGGTCTGAGCTCTGAGAGCCCTGTGGAGGAGTTAAGGGAAGGATCAAAAGAGCTGAAGGGATTGGCAACTCCAAAAGAAGACCAACATGTCAACTAATTTGGATCACTGAATGCTCCCAGAGACTAAGCCACCAAGCAAAGAGCATATATGGCTTGGTCTGAGGGTCCTGGCACATGTAACAGACAACTGCTTTGCCTGCTTTCAGTAGGAGAGGACATGCTTAATCCTGTAGAGACTAGATGTCCCAGGGAATGGGGATGCCTCTCAGAGGCCAAGGGCATGGGGAAGGGGTGAAGAAATCTGGAAGAGGGTACTGGGAGTGAGAGACAGCATTTGGGATGTAAATAATTAATTTAAAAATCATATTTAAAAAAACTACCAAAAAACCAAAAAGAATGAAGGAACGGAATGTGAGGGAATGTGAGTACAAAATAAAGGAAGAGTATTGAAACCTGCAAAAGACACACACACACACACACACACACACACACACACACACACAGGAAATTGCATTTAAAATAATAGTTGATTTCTCAATGAAAACTCTGAAATCCAGAAAAGCCTGGAGGAATGCATTCCACGTTCTAAAATAACACAATTGCTGATCCAGCAAGAAGACCTGCTACCATTGAAGAAGATAGGGAAGCTTTCCATGATATAAACAGTCTTAAAACATTAATATCAACCATACCCTAACAACTGATCCAAATACAATACAGGAAGCAATACTCAGGGCTATAGAAAGGAGCAGACATAGCAAACAGACAGTAGAAAGAAAATAAATAAAACTCAAAAGCTATTAACACTAAAATGCAAAGTATCACTGAGAACACAAACAACGATAACAAAACATAATAACTGCAATCAACAGTTACTGTTCAATAATACCTTTAAATTTAATTGCCTCAATTCTCCAATCAAAACACACATGCTGGCTGAATGGATCAAGAAACAAATTTCATGAATCTATTAGCCCTTGTTTTCATTCAAGCTCTCTATGGTAAACCAAAGACTTCTCTTTGGAGAGTGTTCATGCTGCCAGGATAATCTCTTGAATAGTGTTGAGGTCATAAATCAGGTGTTTGTAAATGTTTTGCACTTACTTAATTCATTGGAGTACTTAATACTAAGCACTTCATTTGAGTGTTACTCTCTTAGGAATTACCGTAGTTTTTAAAATATGTCTCTTGATTGGTCTACTGTAAAGTGAAAGCAACCATGGATCCATTTGAAAACATACATAGAGTTCTTCTATAACACTCCAATACAGTATTTTTGTGCCCTGATTAAAGTAAGAATATTCATTTCCTGTCTCTATCAGCTGTAGATTCTAGTTTTAATGTCACAATCATTATAGAAGAGAATGAGAGTACATGACAAAGAAGCTTGCATATCAACACTCAGAACGTTATTTTATTTTATTTTTTGTTTGGGTTTTGCAAGACAAAGTTACATACTATATCACAAACCAGCCTGGATGAACTTGAACTCTGGGAATTGTCTGCTTTGGATTTCTCCTATTATAGGTTATCAGCAGGTAGAAGAGGATTTCTGAGGCAGTGAACTCTATGGAAGAGCATGACCACCTTGCTACTGCTCTGCTACCACAATGCAGCTCAGAAGAGTGACCTCCCAAACTGTCAGAAGGAGAGCGTCCCAGTGAGAATTCTTTGGTAACCTTGACTTCAGCCTTCACTGTTGCGATATAATGCTGGAAGAAACTGGTTCTTTCCTACTTCTCAGACTCTTCAGTCTTACAGGAGTTGTCCTTTGTTTTGCTTTGTCTAATTCCTTCAACACTGTAGCATTATCCTCTGAGAAAATAAAAATGTCTCTAAGGGCCCAGTCTCTGGAAGACCTCTTTCTTTACTTCAAGCAGCCATGGGCTGTTTTTCCTATTTCTGTTGATCATGTTAGGGAAAAGCCAATACAAGGCCACAGCAAGTAACTATAATCATGTCCTTATTCATAAAACAGAGTTGCACAATATATTTAAGTACTTATAAACACAAAAGTAGGTTATTTTTCCTCACTGACCCTGTTTCATAAAAGAACTTATAAACATGGGCTTTTCAAAATACACGCCTCTACAGCAGTGCCAATCACTGTTAGTACTTAAACCTCACACGTTCTGTCAGCAGCTTGACTAGGGCCTCCCAATCCTACTACACAGATGCACCATCTGTTGCTGCTCTGAAAATATAATTTTTCCTGCTTTTGCCTCTTTTTAAACAGGACACAATGTAGAACAGCACATATAAAAACTCCCACTGAAATCTTCTAACACTTCCTATTTTCTCAAATTTCCACTTATAATGGCCGTAACCGAGAGCAAGGTGTTAATGGATACTTTAAATTAAAATAATCAGTTCACAAACATGCATGTTATACACAAAATGACAGAGTATTAGCATTTAGAATTTTGATGAGGTACAAACTTCTTAAAGTAAGTGTTGGGAAAAAAGTGAATATCCAGTCAAACAAGATCTTCTACCAGCTTGGCATACTGGTTGATATACCTCAGATGCAGCTACTGAAAAGACAGTGTATTACAGTCTGCTGGGGCTTCTAGAACAAACTTCCGCAGATGGGGTGACTTATAAAACAATGTGACATGTGCCTGTACTTAAAATGATGCTCTGTTGATTGGTAGGGTATCAGTTGTGGAGGACAGAGATACAGACAGGTTTATTTGTTAAAAGTCTTTCCAGCGTAGGATAAACGGCTTAGACCCGAGGCTGAGAGTAGCATAGAACAAAGATAGAATGTAGAGGCAGGAGGATTTTCTTAGCAATTATGATAAAGAGCGGAGAGACAAGAACAGCACCAGAAATTTTTGTTCAAATATCTCACACATAGATGACTGACTCTTACTGGCTAACTTCTGCATGCACTTGACAAACGGCCTGAGGTGAATCTACATCCCATATCTTCTTTCAGTATGTCAGTGGGCTCTGCTCTATACCACAGTTAGTACAGCAATCCTATTAACTTCCTATCTGGCTTTTGCGGTACCTTCATTTAATCCACCCTTCCGCCTCTTACCAGTAGCTCTTAACTGAACTGGCAGTTGGATTCAAATACATTTCACTTTTCAGCAACAGAAAATCCCGTTCTCCTATGTTCCTCCTTTCTAGACTGTAGCATGAGGAGTGGTAATGTTTACTCCTTTCACAGTTGGATTTGTCAAATCTGTGCACAGACTCCTTTGAAAAATTGAAGTAAAACATTATAGTCATCTCAGCTCTAATATGCATTCCTTGAAAATAAACACCAAGTATTGCGGAGACAATGCCATCAGGTGGTAGTATAGCTTTTGGAAATGCGAGAAAATCACGAGACATAGTCATGATTCTAATGATCCATGCTCAAGTTTGTAGCAGTAGTTTTTCAGTTGTTAGTACCTGAGGCAATTGTTGTTGGGTAGCAGTAAAGGAAGAAGTACACTCCTAGGAACCATATTCCAAAAACACAGGTTCACTGATGTAGGATGAAAACCCAGGAATGATCTAGGGATGTGGACTTTGAAACTGCTCTTCAGATGATCCCCGCACAGTAATACTCACACTGTTCTTTCAAAACAGCCTGAGAATTGCAGCTAAACTCAGCCACAGGATGCCATAAAGCTCTCTGTGTGACTACATCTTACCTATCGAGAAATATCATACACACTACAGAGCAACCATATGCACACTAGTGAAAAAATCACTTACCATTATCTTTGGCTACAAGATTCCAAAGACAATTCCCTAAGGGGTATATTACTTCTTTCTATTGGTGAAAGATTTATAGACTTTTTTTTTTGATTCCTAATCCCTGTTTTTATTTACCACAGTATATAAACTGAGTTCCTTGGATGTATAGTGTATTCAGCCTAATACAACTGCTTAGAGGAATGATGTTAGAAATTCTAAACCATTTATCATGACAGAGCTCATAGCTTGCCAGAAATCTTCCTAAAGGATGATTCCTGCCCCCTTCTTTATTTGCTGGTACAACCTCATTTCAAGAAAAAAAAATATATCCTACTGAGGTAAGGGAGAAAGAGAAAAGAAAGCTCCCTAAAGCCGTCATTTCTGATTTTCCCTAAGGACTAGTTCTAGCTGTGTTGGGTTTTAGGTGTCTCCAGTCCTAAGTCTCTGTGTAAAGGCTAATAATCCTTTGGGGGACAGTAAGTCACAACATTCCAGGAAGAAATTGCATTGTTCTGAGAATCCCTAGATGGTCCTTCCTGTGATACAGTCATTCTTAGTCTTGCCGTACATTGAATCAGTTGGAGATGTTTTAAAACTACTGATGCCCAAATTCTCTCTTAGACATACTGTTTAGGGTAATGGTTTAGAATGAGACCTGAGCAGTAGGACTTTTAAGGGCTTCTCAGGTGATTTAAATGAAAATGTAAATTACCAAGCATCGCTCTGTTCAGGGCCTTTTGTCACAGAGTCTGAACCCGACTCATTCTAGACCTGTTTTATTATTTTCCTTTCCTCACTCAAATCATTACTATTGCTGATTTTTTTTAATTTCCCTGTTTTAATCCATTTCTGTTGAGACTATATTATCCTTATCAATAGTCTCTATAATTTGTTGTGAAATTTTTTACCTTTTTATATAGCGCTGTGCCTTTAGTGTGAATGTGTCAGTTGACATCAAGCCTAACTGTCATCATTCAAAATTCTCACCTGTTCTTTGATCATTGTTTTTAATTTTCATTTTTTGTTGTAATGGTAGAATAAGCACACACACACACACACACACACACACACACACACACACAATCATACATACCCTTTTATCTTTAGTATTGAGGATTTAACCTAGGTCCTTGCATATGCCAGAAAGGTACTGTACATTGAGGAGTATCTGTCGTCTCTGGTTTAACTTCTAAAGTTTGAGACAGGGTCTCACTAAATTGCCCTGGCTTGTGCTAGTCTCACTCTATAACCCTGAAAGGTTTTCAACTTGCGATTTTCCTGCTGCAGCAGGCCTGTTTTATTGTAATGATATTTAAGTATCATACTTATTTCTTCAATACTTTTTCTCTAAAACTTCATTTGCAATTTGACAACTTTGGTTTTAGTCTCTATTACTATTGTTGTTATCATCATCATCATTATATATTTTAAGTTCAGTGTTTCCATGTATTTAAAATCGCTTCTCCCCTGACAATAAAAATGAGAGTATCTGTGTCAAGCTCTATGAGAGGAGTGAACACCCTCAGCTTTTAGATCTCCCACTCATTCCCAAAGCAGTTCTGGGAGTTTTCAAATATCTCACAGAGAAAGGGAATGGCTGTGCTTTCTAGTGTTTCATGTCACTCAAAGTTAAAGTGACAGACCCATATTTAAATATCATTACACTTGCATATCAGCATAGTAACTCGAAGGGGTTATGGGAAAGAATAGACTGGTGATTTAGGCCTCTGCTCATGCCTTACTAAGAAATCAGGTACTATACCATGTGAAAAGAATACCTGAGAAAATACTGAGGGTTATATCCACAACCAGAGGTCTGGTATCAAACGCACTTAGCTAATTTTTATTTTGTGATCCTCTCTGAATCCAATCTTGGAATCCTCATAGGACCCTCTTCAGGATGGGTTTTCTCAGCTTGTTTCTCTGGTCAGGGAATTATTCTACAATGGGCTCAGCTGTACTGCAGATGGGAAGGCACATTAATTTATCAGGACTTAGGTTTGACCACCTGGCACCATACAAATTTGAGGAGCTACTAATGTAAAATGGGAAGTGAGTTTGTCCTCAAGTCTATATGATTTAGTTCTGCTGGATGAAGCTCTCTGCAACAGAGGAGATAGGGGAGGTAAGAGATTCATAAGAAATTAGTAATATTCTGAGCGTAGAGAACTTGAGCCCTATGTTCTTAGTTCTGTAGGCTCACCTCTCATGGTGAGCATGGCTTTCCTCCAACAGAGATACTTCTGAACTGTGTCTAGTATTCCTGCTGAAGGATAATCGCCCAATCACTGGCTTTACCTGATATTTCAGATCATATTAAAGGAGGACTTGGTGTATGTCTAACATGATTCCCACTGCAGAACATGGATTCATTCACTTAAAAGCTTCACTGATTTTTTTCATAGAGACATGTAATAAACCATCCAAGATAACATGACTTACACATTCTATTTTCACTTGGTGTACTCTTAAGTGCTTCATAACAAATGCTTTTAGCTGCCATTTCTTTCAAGAAGTCAGCTTGCCATAGTCTATAATAAAAAAATTATTTTACTGGATAGAGAATTCTCTCTCTCTCTCTCTCTCTCTCTCTCTCTCTCTCTCTCTATATATATATATATATATATATATATATATATATATGTGTGTGTGTGTGTGTGTGTGTATGTATATATATACATATATATGTGTATATATAATATCTATATATTATATATCTCTATCTATTTATCTATCTATCTATCTATCTATCTATCTATCTATCTATCGGGGATCTTCCATTGTCTCAAGGTTCACATTTTCTCTAACAAAATTTCAACCCTCATTTGTTACCTCCATTCACATGTATGAACTGCACTTGATTTTTTTTTTCATTTTTTGTTACCAGATTGCTCTACAGTAAGCCTCATTATTATATGTTTTGGTATGCTTCCTTCTTAAGACATGCTGAGTTTCATAGTTCTGTAAGCTGATTTTTCTCTTACAAATTTAATAAATTTTGAATGCAAATTATTACATATTTTCTGCCAAGCAGTCTCCCTGTAAAATATCACTCCCACACATTCCACATCATTACATCCCACAAGTCATGACTGTCCTTTCTTTGTCCTCTTCACTATCCTGTCTTTTTTTTCCTATAGATCTGATTGTTTCTATTTCTCTGTCTTTAAGATCAATAATTCTTTTGTTTATTCAGACATGGTAATTTCTAGTTTCTTTCACATCACCTAGATGTATATTTGTTTTTCAATCTCCAGTCCTTAAGCCCACTCTGTGTGTTTGTTGGAGAGTTGGAACATCACTTATGTTCACATTTTTTAAGTGACTCCTTACTACCATGTAGTCTATTCTTCCAGATGACTTTTCCAAGACAGGCTTTCAGCAGGTGTTTCTGAAAGTCTTTGTTTACTTGTTCTAGTGTCTAGATTATTTCAGTGTTTTATTGATATTGTTGTTTTGGATTTTTGTTTTGGATAGGTAGTGTCCTTATAAGGCTTTATATTAAGTTTATTTGGCGAATTAAATTACTGGAAGATCCCAGGGATTCTTTCAAGGTCAAGTTCATTCATATTAGGCTTAGTCTCTTTCAAATTTGAACTTAACTGAGACAGTATGGTCCTTACTTTTAACCTGAGTTACTCAGCTAGTATCCTTTACCATTTCTTATACCAAACCATGATATCTTTAGCACTGGACTGTATTTTAGTTCTTAGTTTTGCAGACAAAGATCACCACCATGGTGCCTCAAGGATTTCTTCCTGTACATACACAGCCACACTCTGACTGAGGACTCATTGAGAGTCTAATATATAGACAAATTGACTCTGATTATTAATATACAAAGCAGGTTCTCTTGGTCTGGGTCCTGTCCTGATAATCCCCCAGCGCATAATATAGATTTTATTTTACTTTTTTGCCCAACTGATCCTGACACAACACTTATCTTCTCATCTCTTCTCTGTAGTAGAAAAGAACCTCCATGATAGCACATATAAATTTGTAAAGCTCTGCTCATGATGTGAACAATATTTGCTGTTTATTTTTTTAATACATAAAATAGCTTTTTCCCATATTTTATCAAATTTCAGAGTATTTATTGGGATGGTTCCAGTTAACATTAGTTTGCCAGGAAACAGAAGCCAAAAGTGTTGTTGTGGTGATCCTTTTGAATATTTACTGCTAAGATTTTGTGTTATGTTAATAATTATAAATGCTTTAGTTCTTCTATATCTAGCTATCATTGAAAGACATTCCCATAGAGTTAATATTAGCTGGTAATCATATTTATTACTGTGGGTACTTTTTGTTTTAGTAGTCCTATTTTAATCCCCTGTACAATGTTTGTGGTTATATGTGACTTTCTTATTTGTTTAGAATCTAGTTCCTTCAACTAAAATCATCTGGTGACAGAATTTTTTTGTTGTTGTTGTTTTTACTTTTAAATTGCTTTATTCTTTTTTTACTGGATATTTTCTTTATTTACATTTCAAATGTTATCCCCTTTCCTGGTTCCACCACTCCCCCCCGCCCAGAAAACCCCTATCACATACCACTTCCCCCTGCTTCTATGAGTATGTTCTCCCACCCACCCACTCCCACCTCCCCACCCTAGAATTCTCCTACACTGGGGCATCCATTGAGCCTTCACAGGACCAATGGCCTCTCCTCCCGTTGATGCCTGACAAGGCCATCCTCTGCTACATATGGGGTTGGGGCCATGGGTCCCTCCATGTGTATTCCTTGGTTGGTGGCTTAGTCCCTGGGAGCTCAGGGGCATCTGGTTGGTTGATTTTGTTGTTCTTCCTATGGAGTTGCAAACTCCTTCAGTTCCTTCAGTCCTTTCTCTCACTACTGTACTGGGTGCCCTGTGATCAGTCCAATGTTCGGCTGTGAGCATCAGCCTCTGTATTTGCCAGCCTCTGGCAGGGCCTCTCAGGAGACAGCTATATCAGGCTCCTGTCAGGAAGCTTTTGTTGGCATCCACAATAGTGTCTGTGTTTGAAACAATGAATTCATCAAATTCTTAGACAAATGGATGAAACTAGAAAATATCATCCTAAGTGTGGTAACTCATTCACAAAAGAACCCACATGTTATGCACTTACTGATAAGTGGATAGTAGCCCAAAAGCTCAGAATACCCAAGATACAATTTACAGACCATATGAAACTCAACAAGAGAGAAGGTCAAAGTGTGGATACTTCGGTCCTTCTTAGAAAGGGGAACAAAATACTCACAGGAACAAATATGGAGACAATGTGTAGAGCAGAGACTAAAGGAAAGGCCATCCAGAGACTTTCCCACTTGGGGATCCATCCCTTATATAGTCACATCTCTATTTTCAACATGCAGAATAATGCCTATAATACACAGAGCACTCAACAACAGATTAAGACATGAGAAGATGAACATATGAATTAATTGTAATGTTTTGGGACCATCAAAGGTATAACTTTAAGAGATCCTTGGCTTTGAAAATAAATTAGAATTTTTAAAGGCACATATCCTAAAATTAGTATCTGGAGAGGAAGTGTCTTTTTAAAATTTCAAATTGGCTAGCTATTAGTGATCCCCAGTCTACAGTACTGCAGTTAAAAGGTAGGTTAGGTTCAGACTTCCTTGAATGACAATCATGGATATAACTTATTAACTCCTCTTATACCTCAACATTTCATAGCAATAATGCTACTTAATTCCTAGGCTTATGGTCTAATTAGTAAATAATTGTAAACCACATAGAAGAGTATTTCACATAGGATAAGCACTGAGCATCCCTCTTATATCCTTCCTCTCTGTCACTATTATATCAAAGAAAACTGAAGGTCCTCAAATCTAAGATGTTTGCTACCAGCCATTAAACATTATAAAACACATTAGGGGAACCCAGAATTAACAATAATGTCATGTCTTAGAAGAGATAAGTTAGTATTCTTACATGGTCTTCAAGATAAAATGATAAACAAACATATATTTACATAACTAAATTAGCATTAAGTCTGACTCCTGAACCAATGCTTTTAGATCACAAGTTCTATCTCTAAACTTATAATAATGAATGTAAGAAGAATTATTATAATAATTATGAGGTTCACTGTGCCTATGAGATAATAAGAACTAGTTTTAGGGGAAAAGCACCAGTTTCTGGTTTGGGAGTTAGAGAGAAAAATTGCCTGTTGGCCTTTATGAAGAGGGCATTGCAAGTATATTGAATTAGTGCCTTGTGCACAGCTGACTAGGTAAACTTTTTCGTGTGTTCCTGGACTGATGCATGTGCAGAAGAGAGATGGTGATTTATGCAAGCTCATGTCTTTGTAAAGTCTTAAAACTTTCATTTGTGAATGCTAGTCCTCTAATTCCACTTGTGGACTATCTTGTTTAGGGAAGACCTGTGCATCTATGCCATATCATGTTGAGCCCATTTATTTGCCCTACTTGACTTATACTTTTATGTTAATACAGGAGCAGTGTTGTATAAATTGTTTCAAAAGGGGTCTTTCCAGTAAATCTAATTGTAGTATTTATTACACTGATGTTTAAAATCATCAGAAATGTATTATGTTTTTCAATAAAAATATTTTCTGTAAAATAAACAAAAATAGCATTGAAGACTGCATCTGTATTTTCGATGTAGTGTGTGTGTGTGTGTGTGTGTGTGTGTGTGTGTGTGTTACTGAATGAGTTTTTATTCTGTAATTTCATTTCATTCCTGCGCAGGCCAGAATGGAACATCAGATCACACAGACCTGTAGTAACAGGTTGTGAGCCACCTGATATAGATACTGGAAACTGAACCCAGATCCATTGTAAGATCAATAAGCTGTCATAATTACCGAGCCATCTCTCAAGCCCCAGAAACTCTTTCTTATAATTGAAATGAAGGAAAATCAGGAAAAATTTAAGGGACTAGTTTTTTTTTTTAAATTTTCATGTCTTGTATTTTTTGTTTTGCTGTTTATTTTTGAGGTTGTAATTTCATTTCATATTTTTATTTTATCTTTTCATTGATACCTCCAATCTCTCTCATACCATGTTCACACTCTCTTTTTCATTAATTGTTTTTGTGTGCTTAAATGTATTTGTATATACACATAAATTCCTAAACTGTTGAGTCTGTATGACATTACTTTATGTGTTTTCAGGGCTGAACGTTCAGCACTGAACAACCAATTGCTGTGTACGTCCATGGAGGGAACACCTCTTCTGCTCCCAGCTTCACTCAGAAAACCACAGCCAATCAAAATGCAGAGTTGTGGAGCCAAGCCCCAATGAATGTATCTACAAAACAGTCCTTCACCTAAAGCTTCGGGAAATTGCAGAATAGTGGGCAAAAATATTGTGATCAGGAACTTGGCAATGAGATTGTTCCTTTGTAACATCTAAAGCAACACTAATAAAGTTTCATTAACATGAGAGTCCAATGTAAGCTGAACCGGAATGGGACAAATGAACATGACAAACTGGGTGGGAAATAGTCCAAGAGGTTTCGCCCATGCACAAAGAACTAAAGGCAACTGAGTTAAGGCACTTTTAGAAGGCAACTCAATTAGAAAATTCTGGGACTTGAAAGATGGCTCGGTGATTATGACAGCTTACTGATCTTCCAAGGGATCTGGGCTCAGTTTCCAATCTTGAATCTGTAACTGATTATTCTTAAAATTATAAACAGCGGTTCCAGGAATTTTATGTGATTGAAAGAAAAAGTTACCTTGATGTATTTTACTACATCACCTGGTGTGAACTGTTTTCATGCTAGACTTCACACTAACTTTTTCAAGGCCCCATTGACTAGTTATGAGTTATGGTTCTGTTTCCCCATGAGCCATATGCTAAGGAGAGAACAATAATAGTCTTCCACCAAATATGTAGATTCTTTATAGTAGTCACTCTTCATGAGAAAATGACTCATGTTGATGGCTTAAGAGTGAGTTGAATTCATCAAGCAGCATTTACACACAGATAAAAAGAAATCTTCACTTGATGGTGTGCTTTGCAATGCCCACTGGGCTCCACATTCTTATATGGAAATAAATACAGTAATAGGAGATGACATGATTTTTAGGAGATGACCGCCTGAGTAGATTGAGGCAAAGGAGAAATGTCAAGAGATCACATCTTTAGTAGTATAATAAAGACAAATGTATGCCATATGATTATATAAAATAATTAAATTAGGTAACAAGTTCTAGATATATGCTTATAATATTAATTTAAGAAAGTCATGAACAGCTAATTTAGCTTATGCATTTACAGGGGATCAGATTCACAGGGCAGGAAAATATTTTTGAATAGGGGTTATATTTAGTTATGAAAAAGCTGGCTTTGAGTCTGGGCTTTGTCATTTCTTATTTCAGAATGTCAGGGAAAATTGTTTTCTAATTAACCATCTAGTCATATAATTATGGAAAAACACTGTCTACCACAGCAAATTGGTGACTTCGCTTTCTTTTTTATTATAGATTTTTGGAGGCCAATAAGAAGTCACTATCTTTCTTGTTGAAATGGAGCCTTTATTTTCAAAGTACATTTGATGTACATCAAGGAGCTAGAATGTAATGGATCCAAGTCATTGTATACAACAGATCTAGGAGAAACATGTAAAAGAATTAGGTTTTTTTCCAAATATTTTCCATTTTTTTCACTACAACTTTACATTAATAATAGTTAAGGTTTACAGTCATAATGTTCCCTTGATACAGAGATTTTAGAACCCCAAGGATTCTGTGTGAGTTATAGGTGAAGATACTTTTTCCAGAGCTACCAAATAATCCAATTACAAACATTTACTTTATAATATTTTAGCAATGCTATGTTCCTTAAACTTCTCAAACAGTGACTCACAAAGGAAGGAAAACTGCAATTATTCTTTCTCTAACAACTACAAAAGTAAAATTAGTCATATTTCCTTTTTGCTTTATAATAATAATGTGAAAGCTTTGGAAACGTCTATACTTTCCCAAGAAAGGAGTAATTTTATATATAATGTAAGCATATGTCAACATATTTACAACATATTATAAAGTTTCCCTGCATAATACATCTGCCACTGGGCTTTTCAAGGCCAACATACAATTACTGTTTTATGCAAAGATTTAGAGCAAAATTCTTATTTTAAAAACTTTTCTCCTTTTCTCAGCTAAACCAGATAAGCAAACATATAAATGAAAAATAATATTTATTTGCCATGTACTAAAAACACATCCTGATGGTAGAGCTCAAGTATGTTATAAAATTAAGTCTTGTCAGAGGAAAGAGAAACAAAGGAGGAGTGGCCAGTCGGTCAAATAGATTGATTCAAGATGATATTCTGTAAATCAGATGTCCAGTAAGTCCACATGTTCTAACTGAAGAAAGCTCTCCACCATTCTTAAACCCATTTCCAAATGACAGAAGAGCAAAAGCACCAAGACATTGATGGAGAAGTATGGGTTATAATAAAGAAGTTTAATGGAGAGAAAGCACTATGCCTTAGAAGCTTAACATCTTAAAAGTTTGAAATGAATATCCATGAAGTAATTGCAAAAGAATGTAATTACATATAGTGAAATAATATTTTTTTGCAGAACCATAAGAAGGTTATGGACTTTGAATAAAGGAAGATGATTGAAGATCATATAGCTACTTAAAGTGGGACTAGATAGTTAAATAATCAGGAAAGTGGATGAAGGTATTTTAAATGATGAAAGAATAATAGATATAATCTGTCTGTGTTGCAGGGACCTTACCTTCAAGAGACATTATATTCTTTCTTGTAGGTATAAACAGAATAGATTCTTACACTGAGGCTATGAAACTTTGTTGAGTACAAAGATATAAAATGATAAAGAAGTATATCAAATGCATATCACTATAAAATTTGTTAAAACTTAAAAGTCATGCATTGCCTTCAATATTTAATTTTTAATTCATAAAACCTATAATATCATACTTGTATACAATGCACTGTGTCAACACATATGTCTTAAAAATGATTCTGTGTAATAGTAGCCATTATAATGGGCTCCAGACTAATAATATTATAATATGGATCCTTGCATTTTGAATGGGGCTTTTTGTATGTGTGCAATAAATGGTGAAACCTTTCCAAGATCTGTTGTCATGGCTTCCTCTCCCTATTGCTATTCTCCCTAGTTTATTTCCCTTTTTATTGCCCATTGCTTTTAGAAGGAATAAATATTAATGAGTTCCACAATGCAGTTTATACTCCTCGGTTAACACTGGAGAGAGTACCTACTCCCTATTGAGTAATCATTAGCAAGGCAGTGAACAGCTAGTGCCAGCCACAAACCATTTCTTTTACATCCTTACATAGCAGGAGTGTGCCTCTGAAAGAAATGCTGTTCATTCTCCAGTGCACATCCCTGAGAGCTAGTTTCAGGAATCCTTCTGGTGCTATCAGTCATCAACAACAGACTCCACAAAATAATGCTTAAGGGTTACAAAAGGAATACAAAGCAGCGAGAGTTGATTGAGTCATGGTTGGAAAAATTTGATCCTCCATCTTTCTCCATATTAATGAAAGGTCCTGTACTAACAGCTGTGGATTCTTTCCATTGCAGGAAATAGGGCTGATGAAGTACAATGAAATAATATTGACATCCCCAAATTTCCCAGCAAGATATAATAGATTTTTACAGAGGAACAGCCAAATAACCTAAAACAGGACTCGGTGAGGGTAGATTAGACAACTTCACCTCTGACAAGAAGCAGTGGGCTCCTTCCTTCCATGCTTACTCCCTGGTATTATTATAAGAAGTATAGGATAAAGGCTTTTCTGGAGATATACACTTAACCTTTTGTTTCTCATCTTAGAACAGTGATTTTCTTTGTCCATGTACAGAGGCCCATGGCAGTGTTAGAATTAAAGCAAGATAAACTGAGACACATATAAGAAGTGTAAGGTTTAGGGCCCTTCACATGCCGGAGTCTCTCCAACTCTGTTAATAAACCCTGAGTGTCTTCAGTCATTGTTTTCTTAAAGAAATATAATACCATAAACACCGTATCAGCTTTGTAACTCAGTCCTGTGCTCTCCTCCAGCGTCTCAGTCCTTCCCAATATTCAGCAACTAGTCTTCAAGAGGTGAATCATTATTATGGTTACCATAATCCAACACATACAAAAAAAGGTCACTGCACAACATCAGGGATTTGCATTTTCTTAAAGTATTAAGGTGCTTCTTGAACGATACATTGTGATAATAAGCTTTTGAGAGCAATCATTTACCTGATAAGTAAGTCCTTGTATGGGTTAAAATTGATTATCAACTTGAGAAGATATAGAATCAGCTCAGAGAGGAGTCTCTGGGTTAGTTTTGTTTTCTTTTTTTTTTTTGGTTTTTGGGTTTTTTTTTTGTGTGCTTGTTTGTTTGTTTTTTTGTTTTGTTTTGGTTTTGGGTTTTTTTTTTGGTTTTTTGAGTGCTTTTGTGGATAGTTTATATTCTCTGTGGGCATTGTTTACACTGACATATGAAGAGACACCTTAACTTTAGGTGGTACCAATTCATGGGCCAGGGTTCTATACTGGATAAAAAAATAGAAGGCAAATTACACACCAGTATTCATTTCTATTTCCCGACTGAATGCAATGCGTTCAGCAACCTCAAACTTCAACCATGTCTTTCTAACCATGGAGGACCTTCCCTCAAACTGTAGGGTTGAATAATTAGCTTCTCCCTTGAGTTGTTTCCAGATAGGTATTTTATCACAGTAAAGAAACTCATCTCCAAATTCTTAACCTAGAATTGCTCCTGCCTAGAGGAAATATGGGGACAAAATGTGGCGCACAGACTGAAGGAAATGCCATCCAAACACTACCCTACCTGGGGGTTGACCCCATATACAGACACCAAACCCTGACACTATTCCGGATGCCAAGAAGTGCTTGCTGACAAAAGCCTGCTATAGCTGTCACCTGAGAGGCTCTACCAGAGCCTGACAAACACAGAGGGAGATGCTCATAGCCAACCATTGGACTTATCAGGGGTTCCCCAATGGAGAAGTTAGAGAAAGAACTGAAGGAGTTTAAGGGATTTTTCAACCCCATAGGAAAAACAACAATATCAACCAAGAGATTTCCCAGAGCTCTGAGGATTAAACCACCAACCAAGAAGCGCACATGGAGGGACTCATGGCTCTAGTAGCATATGTAGCTGAGGATGGCATTGTCTGGCATCAGTAAGAGAAGAAGCCTTTGGTCCTGTGAAGGCTCAATTCCCCAGTGTAGGGGAATTCCAGGGCGATGAGGTGGGAATGGGTGACTGGGAGGGAGATCATCCTCATAGAAGCAGGGGGAGGGGGATGGGAGAGCAGGTTTTCAGAGGGGAAACCGGGAAAGGGGATAACATTTGAAATGTAAATAAATAAAATACCCAATTAAAAAATGTTAAAAAAAAAAAAAGCACCTGCACAGGGAGTGAGCACACCTGCCTCCCCTTGGCGACCTCTGCTCCAGGGATTGACTATGCTGAGCCTTCAGGAACCCAGGGACTCCCTAATATAACATCTCTTGGGACACAACCTGCTGGACTTCCATCTGCGCCCAAGGGCAGGGCAGCTCTGTGGTCATCTGGGCGCCAGCTCTGCTGTGGGCCATCTACCCTGCAGAGTGACCTGCACTGGGAATGAGCTCACTCGCACAGGGAGGGAGCTCACCAGCCTCCCCTTGGCAACCTCTGCTCCAGGGATTAACTACACTGAGCCTTCAGATGTGCAGGGATTCCCCAATATAACATCACTTGGGGCAAGGCCATTCAGGACTCCAAAGTCACTCAGGAGCAGGGCAGCTCCTCAGCAATCCGTGCCAGGGGAATCCCGATCATCCAGGGAGGGAGGGGGGAGCAGAAATAGCTTTGCAGGCTCACAGGAGGTCCAACCAACAGCCAGTGGCAGCAAGGACCAACTAACACCAGAGGTAACCAGATGGCAAAAGGCAAATGTAGGAACGTTACTAACATAAATCAAGGCAATACGGCACCATCGGAACACAACTCTCCAACAGCAGCAAGTCCTGGATACCCCACCACACTCGAAAGGCAAGATCTGGATTTAAAACCACTTCTCTTGATACTATTAGAGGATTTCAAGAAGGACGTAAATAAATCTCATAAAGAAATCAGGAGAACTTGAATCAATGGGTAGAAGCCCTTATAAAGTAAACAGAAAAATCGCTTAAAGAAATGCAGGAGAATATGGGTCAACTGATGGAGGCCCATAAGGAGGCAACACAAAAATCGATTAAAGAAATGAATGAACGGGTAGAAGCCCTTACAAAGGAAACACAAAAATAGCTTAAAGAAATGCAGGAGAATATGGGTCAACAGATGGAGGCCCATAGGGAGGCAACACAAAAATCGCTTAAAGAAATGAATCAATGGGTAGATGCCCTTACAAAGGAACCACAAAAATTGCTTAAAGAAATGCAGGAGAATATGGATGAACAGATGGAAGCCCATAAGGAGGGAACACAAAAATAGCATAAAGAAATACAGGAGAACTTGGGTCAAAAGGCAGAAATCCTGAAAGAGGAAATGCAAAAATATCTTAAAGAAATACAGGAAAACACAAACAAACAAGTGAAGGATCTCAGCAAATCCATCCAGGATCTAAAAAAGGAAGTAGAAACAACTAAGAAATCACAAAGGGAGAGAACTTTGGAGATAGAAAACCTTGGGAAGAAATCAGGAGTCATAGATGCAAACATCAACAATAGAATACAAGAGATGGAAGAAAGAATCTCAGGGGCTGAAGATACCATAGAAAGCATCGACTCAACAGTCAAAGAAAATGCAAAATGCAAAAAACGTGTAACCCAAAACATCCGGGAAATCCAGGACACAATGAAAAGACCAAACCTGAGGATTATAGGTATAGATGAGAGTGAAGATTTGCAACTTAAAGGGCCAGTAAACATCTTCAACAAAATTATGGAGGAAAACTTCCCTAACTTAAAGAGAGAGATGCCGATGAACGTACAAGAAGCCTACAGAACTCCAAACAGACTGGACCAGAACAGAAATACCTCCCGTCACATAATAATCAAAACACCAAATGTACTAAATAAAGAAAGAATATTAAGCAGTAAGAGAAAAGGCCAAGTAACATATAAAGGAAGACCTATCCAAATCACATCAGACTTCTCACCAGAGACTACGGAAGCCAAAAGATCCTGGGCAGATCTCATACAGACTATAAGAGAATAAAAATGCCAGCCTAGACTACTATACCCAGAAAAACTCTCAATCACCATAGATGGAGAGACCAAGACATTCCATGATAAAACCAAATTTACATAATATCTTTCCACAAACCCAGCCCTGAAAGGATAATAGGTGGAAATTGACAATACAAGGAGAGGAACTACACCCTGGAAAAAATGAGATAGTAACCTTCTTTCACCAAACCCAAAAGTTGATAACCACTCAAACATAAAGATAGCGTCAAGAATAGCAGGTGGCAATAATCACTATTCCTTAATCTCTCTTAATATCAATGGTCTCAATTCCCCAGTAAAAGACATAGACTAACAGACTGGATACATAAACAGGACCCAGCATTTTACTGCAAGCAGGAAACGCACTTCAGTGTCAAAGAAAACACTACCTCAGAGTAAAAGGCTGGAAAACAATCTTACAAGCGAATGGTCCCAGGAAACAAGTTGGAGTAGCCATCCTAATATCAGATAAAATTGACTTTCAACCTAAAGGCATCAAAAAAGACACAGAAGGACACTACACACTGGTCAAAGGAAAAATCCACCAAGAAGAACTCTCAATTCTGAATATCTATGCTCCAAATGCAAGGGCAACCTCATTTGTAATAGAAACTTTAATAATGCTCAAAGCACACATCGCACCTCACACAATAAAAATGGGTGACTTCAACACCCTGCTCTCTGAAATGGACCATTCAGGAAAGCAGAAACTAAACAGGGACACAGTGAAACTAACTGAAGCCTTGGACCAAATGGAACTAATATAACTAATATATATAACATTTCATCCTAAAGCAAAAGAATATACCTTCTTTTCAGCACCTCATAGTACCATCTCTAAAATCGACCATATAATTGGTCACATACCTCAACAGATATAAGAAGATCTAACTAATCCCATGCCTCCTATCAGATCACTGTGGAATAAGGGTGGTCTTCAATAACAACTAAAACAACAGAAAGCCCACATACACATGGAAGCTGAACAATGCTCTACTCAATGATAGCTTGATCAAGGAGAAAATAAAGAAAGAAATCAAAGACTTTTTAAAATTTAATGAAAATGAAGGCACAACATACCATAATTTATGGGACACAAAGAAAGCACTTCTAAGAAGAAAATTCATAGCCCTGAGTGCCTCCAAAAAGAAACGGGAGAGAGCATACACTGGCAGCTTAATGGCACACCTGAAAGCCCTGGAACAAAAAGAAGCAAATACACCAAAGAGGAGTAGAAGGCAGGAAATCATCAAACTCAGGGCTGAAATCAATCAAGTAGAAACAAATAAAACCATACAAAGAATCAACAAAACGAGGAGTTGGTTCTTTGAGAAAATCAACAAGATAGATAAGCCCTTAGCCACACTAGCCAGAGGGCACAGACAGTATCCAAATTAACAAAATCAGAAACGAAAAGGGAGAGAAAACAACAGAAACTAAGTAAATTCAAAAATCAGATCCTACTACAAAAGCCTGTATTCAACTCAACTAGAAAATCTGTAGGAAATGGACAATGTCCTAGACAGATACCAAATACCAAAATTAAATCAGGATCAAATATACCATCTAAACCATCCTATAATCGCTGAAGAAATAGAAGTGGTCATTGGAAGCCTTCAAACCAAAAAAAGCACAGGTCCAGATGGTTTTAGTGCAGAATTCTAACAGATCTTCAAAGAAGACCTAACACCAACACTCTTCAAACTATTCCACAAAATAGAAACAGAAGGAACACTACCCAACTCATTCTATGAAGCCACAATTATGCTAATACCAAAATCACACAAAGATACGACAAAGAAAGAGAATCTCAGGCCAATCTCTCTTATGAATATCAATGCAAAAATACTCAATAAAATTCTTGCCAACCGAATCCAAGAATACATCAAAACGATCATTCACCATGATCATCCCAGGGATGTAGGCTTCATCCCAGGGATGCAGGGATGGTTCAATATAAGGAAGTCCATCAATGTAATCCACTACATAAACAATCTCAAAGAAAAAATACCACATGGTCATTTCATTAGATGCTAAAAAAGCATTTGACAAAATTCAGCATCCTTTCATGTTAAAGGTCTTGGAACGATCAGGAATTTGAGGCCCATATGTAAACATAGTAAAAGCAATTTACAGCAAACAGGTAGCCAACATCAATCTAAATGGAGAGAAACTTGAAGCAATTCCACTAAAATCAGGGACTAAACAAGGCTGCCCTCTCTCTCCATATCTTTTCAATATAGTACTTGAAATTCTAGCTAGAGCAATTAGACACCAAAAGGAGGTCAAATGGATACAAATTGGAAAGGAAGTAGTCAAACTATGACTATTTGCAGATGATATGATAGTATTCTTAAGAGACCCAAAGAACTCTACCAGAGAACTCCTACAGCTGATAAACAACTTCAGCAAAGCGGCCAGATATAAAATCAACTAAATCAAATCAGTAGCCTTCCTATACTCAAAGGATAAGCAGGCTGAGAAAGAAATAAGAGAAATGATACCCTTCACGATAGCCACAAACAATATAAAGTATCTTGGCGTGACTCTAACCAAACAAGTGAAAGATCTATATGACAAGAACTTCAAGTATCTGAAGAAAGAAATTGAAGAAGACCTCAGAAGATGGATAGATCTTCCATGCTCATGGACTAGCAGTATTAATATAGTAAATGGCTATCCTGCCAAAAGTAATACACAGATTCAATGCAATCCCAATCAAAATCCCAACTCAATTCTTCATAGAGTTAGAAAGAGCAATTCAAAAATTCATCTAGAATAACAGAAAACCCAGGATAGCTAAAACTATTCTCAAGAGTAAAAGAACTTCTGGTTTAATCAGTTTCCCGGGCCTCAAGCTGTACTACAGAGCAATAGCGTCAAAAACAGCATGGTATTGGTACAGTGACAGGCATGTAGATACATGGAACAGAAGTGAAGACCCAGAAATGAATTCACTCTCGTATGGTCATTTGATCTTTGACAAAGGAGCTAAAACCATCCAGTGGGGGGAAAAATAGCCTTTTCAACAAATGGTGCTGGTTCAACTGAAGGTCAACATGCAGAAGAATGCAAATTGACCCATTCTTATCTCCTTGCACTAAGCTCAATTCCAAGTGGATCAAGGACCTCCACATAAAACCAGACACACTGAAAACAATAGAAAGGAAACTAGGGAAGAACCTTGAACATATGGGCAAAGGGGAGAATTTCCTGAACAGAACTCCAATAGCTTGTGCTCTAAGATCAAGAATTGACAAATGGGACCTCATAAAATTACAAAGTTTCTGTAAGGCAAAGGACACTGTCAAAAGGACGAAGCGGCAACCAACAAACTGGGAAATGATCTTTACCAACCCTACATCCGACAGAGGGCTAATATCCAATATATAGAAAGAACTCAATAAGTTAGACTCCAGAGAACCAAGTAACCCTATTAAAAAATGGGGTACCGGGGCTGGAGAGATGGCTCAGTGGTTAAGAGCACCGACTGCTCTTCCAAAGGTCCTGAGTTCAAATCCCAGCAACCACATGGTGGGCTCACAACCATCTGTAATGAGATCTGACGCCCTCTTCTGGTGTGTCTGAAGACAGCTACAGTGTACTTACATATAATAAATAAATAAATCTTTAAAAAAAAAAGAAAATGTTCTTAAAAAAATGGGGTACAGAGCTAAACAAAGAGTTCTCACCTGAAGAATATCTAATAGCTGAGAAGCACCTAAAGAGATGTTCAACATCCTTAATCATTAGGAAAATGCAAATCAAAACAACCCTGAGATTCCACCTCACACCAGTCAGAATGGCTAAGATCAAAAACAAAAGAGACAGCAGTTGTTGGCGAGGATGTGGAGAAAGAGGAACACTCCTCCACTGCTGGTGGAATTGCAAGCTGGTACAACCACTCTGGAAACCTGTCTGGCGGTTCCTCAGAAAACTGGGCATGACACTCCTGGAGGATCAGCCATACCTCTCCTGGGCATATACCTAGAGGCTTTACCTGCATGCAATAAGGACACATGCTCCACTATGTTCATAGCAGCCTTATTTATAATAGCCAGAAGCTGGAAAGAACCCAGATGTCCCTCAAAGGAGGAATGGATTCAGAAGATGTGGTATATTTACACAATGGAATACTACTCTGCAATTAAAAACAATGAATTCACGAAATTCCTAGGCAAATGATCAGAACTGGAAAATGTCATCCTTAGTGAGGTAACCCAATCACAAAGAACACACATGGTATGCAGTCACTGATAAGGGGATATTAACCCAGAATGTCAGAATACCCAAGACACAATTCACATATCAATAGATTTCCCAGAAGATGAAAGGAGAGACCCGGGGTCCTGCAAAGACTGGATGAAGGAAAATGCCAGAACACAGAAGCGAGAGGGGGTTGAATGGTGAACGGGGGAATGAAGGGGGCTTATGGGACTTTCGGAGAGGGAGGAAACGGGAAAGGGGAAATCATTTGGAATGCAAATAAAAAAATAGAGAAAATTAAAAAACAGAAAAAAATGTTAAAAAAGAAAAAAGAAATTAGTTAATAAGAACTATCTTTCTGAAGTTTAAGCTGCAGTAAAGCATACCCAGAGGTTACTTGGATAGACTTAAATGGACATGCCAATAGAAATTTCCCATGTCAGCCTCATGAAGGGTAATTTCTGATCTTCAAATAGAGTCAGCTGCCAATGCAAAAGTATCAGGATTTAAGATTTCTGATGACAAGGATCAAAGCTGTTTTTGAAAAATTTTATCTTCAACATATCACACTTTGCTGTGACTGAATAGTTGTTCAAGTACAATCCACCAAGCAGATGAAAGAATGACAAGAAAAAAAATACCTACATGAAGACTGCACATAGGTGCTGAAAAGAAACACTTGAGAGAACAGACATGGGATGAGTTCAGCATCAAGTACCCAGTTCCCCCTGCTTCTTCCCTGAGTAAGCACACACTATTTCAATCAAAGAAACCATTAGCAAAGAGCCTTAATAAACATGATCATCATCATAAGTGTTATAACTATTATTTTTATTGTGAGTGTTAGGGATTTAACTTTAGATATTTATAAATATTGCAATAGTTTCATATTGTTGAAAATAATGTATTCTTCTAGCTTCTTAACATAGCATAAAGTTATCAACTAATATGCATTATTCTTTTATCTTAATGTTTTCCATATATTTTGTTAGCCTATCATGTGCAACATTGTTCAAGAAGCATGTATAAATAATAATATTTTTTATTGTCTTTATAATTTTTTTGGCCAATGGCATTATATTTTCCATTAATAAATTGAAGCAAGAAACAGGAATGAGAGAATGGAATAGGTAAGAAGTGGTTATAATATTTTGTTGTTTCATTCCTTCAACTTAAAAGAGTTAACCATTTGAAAGCACCATGGACTTATATTTGCAAATATAATATTGTATTCTATAGTTATTGCACAAATTATGGGAAATTATGATCATTAAAGAACATTGTCTATCAAATATTTAATTGATCTAGTCTTTTATTCTTCTAATTATGTTATTTCCTTAGTATGATAAAATTTTCAGTTAGTCATCCTAAACAAATCTAGTATCAATAATTATTAAATACAATGCATTATATTAGCCCTTCTATTTTGCAGCAGTAGCAGTTTATTTATGGCATCAATAACCCAGGATCTCAACTTACAAATGCTTCTCAAATTATTTCCAAATAATAGAACAAAAAATGAATCACTTTCAAACACCTTCTATGAAGCCACTATTACTTTCATGCAAAAGCCTCATCAAAAGCATATTAGCAACAAAGAAAAATTACAAATATTTGTGAGCTGAATACAAGCATCTCTCTCTCTCTCTCTCTCTCTCTCTCACACACACACACACACACACACACACACACATCACAATCAAGTTGACTTTACCCAGAAGTTATTGGGATGGTTTGACATATACAGTCTGATAATATTATGACTACTAAAAATGCATGTAAAGTCATAAATAACATATACATTTCAATAGATGCAGAAAAAGACTGACAAAAATCCAACATGCTCTTCTGACAAAAGTCCTAGAGAAAATGGGATTATAGGAAAAATACCCCATCATAATAAAGACTACATATGACAAACACATAAAAACCATCATCACAAATGAAGAAAAGTGTGAAAGAAAACCAGAAAGGGAACAGGAATATCTACTACCCCACTCTTTTCAATACAGTACTGGAATCCCTAGAAAAGTATGAAGGCAACAGAAGGAAATTAAAGGGATACAAACTGGAAAAGAGCAAGTCATATTATCTCTATTTGCAAATACATTAAATACACTATAAAAAACTGTTTTCCAGAAATTCTCTAGAAATCATCAATACTTTTAACAGTGGCAGTATACAAAATCAATGTATGTACCAATAATAAACATGTTAAAAAAGAGATTACAGAAACACTTCTATTTACAATAGCTGGAAAAAAAAAAGAAAGAAAAAACAGGAACAAGTATAACCATGATATGAAAGACCTCTACAATGAAACCTTTAAATCTCTGAAGAAAGGGGGCTGGAGAAATGGCTCAGTAGTTAAAAGAGCTGACCGCTCTTCCAGAGGTCCTGTGTTCAAATCCCAGCAACCACATGGTGGCTCACAACCATCTCATAATGAGATCTGACGCCCTCTTCTGGTGTGTCTGAAGACAGCTACAGTGTACTTAGATATAATAATAAATAAATCTTTTAAAAAAAATCTCTGAAGAAAGATGAGTGAGACACTGGAAGATGGAACAGCCACCCATGTTCATGGATATGCAGAATGACTATTGTGAAAAGATCATCCTACCAAAGGCAATTTACAGCTTCAACATAATGTGTGCGCCCATGATACTCTTCACAGACACAGAAATGTGTGGTCTTGGTTGGTGCACTGTAATGTAGAAGTCCTGTGCTGTCTTTAGGCATGTTCTTTAATGATTTTAAACTTTTCTTTTTTTATCCCAGGTGGTACCATTTGTTATGTTATTTCCCCACCTAGAACTCTCAATGTGACCATCAATTTGAAAGTAAAACTAGTGTGAGTGCAGACCTATCGCCATGTCTCTGTGGACAGGCTCTTTTTCAGAACTTGAGGCTAAGGCTGACTTGCAATGCAGTCAGCTCTCTGAAAGGTTAACCTGGGATTCCCGAAGCACTCAGACGGAGCATTAACCTCATTAGGTGATACAGGAATGTGCTGCTGTTCCTGTGTCTTGCTGCTTATCCATTTCACTGCCCCTAAGTCACTGCAATGCATAACATTCAACCTACACCATTTCCCACCCTAGGACAACCGCAGAAAGCATCAGCATAACTTTGGTGGTTTATTCTGGGAATTCCTTAATCATAGCTTGGCTCCTGCCCTTAAAAGCATTTGAAATACCATTGTATCTTGGATGCCTAAGTAGTTTTGAAAAGATGATTTCCAGATAATGTAGTCTGTCATCCTGCTGAAAATGGAATGGGAGAGCTACTTATAAGAATGCATATTCAGAAAAATAAAGTTAAATGGCATGAAGAAGAATACAAGGAAAGGTAGAAACAAAAAGACAGTTTTCTTGTGTTCAGTTGCAAGCTCCTTTGAAAGTCACCTTAAGGATGAAAGTACAAAATACCATCAAGCTAGCTGCTATAACTCGAAAAGAGAGAATAAATGTGTTTTTAAATGTACAACTACTTTTGAAACAGATACAGAATTTTAAGTGCCCAAACTCATCATTTGATGGAACACCTCTATTCAAATTCAGAGGAGGCATTAGTTCCCCTTGATAGGCGATGGGTAGAGCAAGTGTGACTGTGGTCTCTGCCTGTTACAGAGGGATTTAAAGAGGGAATCCATTAAACATTTGAGCAGCCATTTTTCATACAAATTGTATCATTTTATAGCAGTGGCTGTAAATGCGCCGAGCATGTGGCCTAAGCCAAGGCATGGTGTCATTGTTTGCATGTTCAGCTGACTTCAGAACTTCTCCAATACATTTTTCGTTGATTGCATTTCTGTTTGAATACTTCTGAAATTTCACAGGTGAGCTCTTCCTCCCATAAAACGTCCCAAAAATCACCTACGGGTAAAATACTAACTACCCTAATTTAATTCCCACCAGGTGAGTACTTATCTGCATTTGTCCCTTTGGCTGAAACTTCTAAGCATCTCAGTTCTTTTTCTGTATTCATGAGGAAACTTCAGAGGGTGACAACCCTTCCTTTCTGCTCCCTCCACAGGGCTCATTGGCAAGAAAGTTCTAACTTTTCAGTTTTCTTATGATTACATTATCCTAAAACTACCTTTCCCCTTGTCTACAGTGCAAGTTTGTTTCTAAAATGTAGATAGCATGCCTTTTATTTCTGTTTCAGTGTATCACATTAGGCTTACTCAAGCACAAAGTGGAATGTTTAGACATGAAAAATTATAGAACATGTTTAATTTCTCTCAATAAAAGTATTTATTGACAAACTTTATATATCTGTTTGCATGGCTATTATATATAAAGTATAAGAATACATGATGAAAGTCTTAGAAATCAGTGATTATTCTTTCTTGTAATCTATACCTCTAATGATACTATATTAACTTCCAAGAAACATGAGACCATTTACAAGTCATGGGATAGCTTGATACATTTCTAGGATGGCAAGAGTGAAAGTACACCTCTCTTTCCGAGATGGATAAGCATCTCAGCAATGAAGCTGGGGAGTCCCTCCCAGGATGATAATGACTATAATGCAAATTTTTGATTAAAAAATCATGTAAAATAATCCCATCAATCTGTTATTTTAAAAGTGATGGACAGGAAAGATATATTATCAACCTTTGACATGCTGTGATAGTTACTGTCTGTGATAAGAGGGAATTAGTAACATAAGCAAAGCCCTTCTTTACTTTTTCAAGATAAAGTATTGGCTGATGTGTGCTTATTATTAAAACTATA
Source organism: Tokudaia tokunoshimensis (assembly GCA_036184795.1). Classification (NCBI taxonomy): domain Eukaryota; kingdom Metazoa; phylum Chordata; class Mammalia; order Rodentia; family Muridae; genus Tokudaia; species Tokudaia tokunoshimensis. Next base: position 33,937,684 of record BTHU01000002.1, read on the forward strand.
GATGGAAAGCTATAAGAATAATGAGTTTACAGTATACTTAGGAACCATGTGACTATTTTATTATTTCATGGTACAATATGAGTGTGTAAACTGTCTACACAGTCCAGTTCAACTGTTAATTTTTTTCCTCCCAACTATTTTTTATCAGCACCAATTGTTTCTGCCTTTGTATCTCGCCTCACAGACTCACAGAATCAATTGTCTTTTTAATAACCTGAGCCTCTCTACTTTTTATACTGGTTTTATAACTCTACTTCTTATGGAATACTTGTATAACTTTTCTATGATGTAAACTACTGTCAGTATGATCTATAGTTTCATAACGTTTTAGTTTAATTCAGACCATGCTTAATTTGCACACAATGGAAGAATCCCTAGGTTATTGTTCTTAAAATCTTCTTTTGTTTCCCTTTGAACTCTGGAAGCAATCAATTCATTCCTACTTATGCAAAGATGAGTGCACAAAGACTGTTATTTTTAGCAGCTGTGTAAGATAGACTCGGCTACCTCCTTACCTGTTCTAACCTGTCAGTCTCCAATTAGGGTCGATTTTGCCTTGGTATGAGCTGGCCACCATTTATAGCTGCCTGGAATCCTGACTAGATGGGTGAACAGAAAAGGTCAGGGTTTCCACATCTAATTCTCAGTATGGATCTTGCCAGGCCTTTCCTCTAAAGGTATAGAGCAATCCTCTTGCTGGATATTGTAGGAGAAATGTTATCAGGTTTTCAAGAGTTACCTACCACCAGCAGCAACAGCACATGGGTTAAATGTAGCTACTCTCTATCTTCATTTGGATACAGTTTTTCCTATTGCCCATAGATGCTACAAGTAGCATATACAATATTGATAATGATCATTTGATTGTCACATTTAGAGGGCTATGGTGTATTATACTAAACATATGTATATATTAATCATTTACATTTTAATTTTTTGGGAAATTAAAACTGGCAGGAATTTTTTTCTGACTCATGTGGTTTGATTTATTTAGCAAAGGTGCATAAAGCAATGAGTGAAGTGATAAAGGAGGCCCTGTCCTCATGATAACACGTTCATTAGCATTCCACTTCATATTGAGACCCACTGAAATAATAGAGGAAGTTTACGTGAAGTTCATATCACACTTTGTGTGTGTGTGTATGTAAAGATTATTTTGAGTCACATAATTCTGTTTTGAACTGATGTTAAAAAAAAACCTTGTTACTTGTGAAAACAGCTCTCCCATGAAATGGTTATGATAATACAATCAAGATTTCTTGGAATTGTTATATTCTAATGGAGCTTGATTGTAGAAGATGATTTGAGATCAAGCTCTCTCTCTCTCTCTCTCTCTCTCTCTCTCTCTCTCTCTCTCTCTCTCTCTCTCTCTCCTCCCCCCCAATTCCTCTTTGTTAATGAGATCTGGCCTTTTTGTATTTATTGAAGGAAAACAGGCTATGAATAATCTTCACAGTGGACAGCCTAATTGTCCTCTGTTCACTTGTATTTGTAATCTATATGCATTACCCCTGGGATGTTGGTTTACTGCATCAGTTTCAAGGGAGAAGTCACATGTTCTATGTTTTGAGGAAGAAAAATAGTAACTTTTAAGAACAACTAAATTTTTTAAGGAAAAATAAAATAAACAAACTCAAAGAAGTTTATTAATATTCTTAGTATATAAAGGAATACACATTCCTAAGTAACTAGTGTCACACATTCCAGGCATAAATATTTATTTTAGGTAAAGTCATTATTTTTGTGTCTATTGATCTTCCTTTGGAATTTGCTTTATTCTAACACATACACCTTAACAATGATATAGCTGTGTTCCTGTCTGTCTCTGTTACTTTTGGTTTAATAATGATACTCTGTGTTCCTGTTTGTTACTTTTGGTTCTCTGCAGTCATGAAGTAGGAAGAGCTATGAGGGACTCTAGAAAAAAAAATTAAAATACAACCAGTTGCTGTTCAGAATTCTAAAGATCTTTTGAAGGTAATAACCTACAAGACATAATTGATAAGTAGAAACTAATATCTTATCTAGCAATGAAATTATACTACCCTGAACGACTGCTGTAACAAATCTACTTACAAGTTTGAAAAAGGCAGCCGTTAAAGTGGTCAAGAAAATATTAATGTACTAATGCTTGTGTTTTACACTAGCAAATTATAACCTAAGGTTATAACCATTCATAGTAAAATATATCCTAAGGCTATATTCACAAATGAGATACTTGCTGAGGAAAATATTGGACACCGAACTATTAAATTTTGAAAGTTGCAAAACTTCAGTGCTTATCTTTGGTCACTGACATGGGTTTCTTTTGCTGGGACAGGGGAGCCACTCTTAGGTTTAAAAAGCATATATTTCTCTGTCTGTGTTCTTCTTGACCCTTTTTTCCTACTGATTATTATTGTTTAGGATTCTTCCCTAAATATTCTAGTTTTTGGTTCTTTTGCGTTTTTGTTGTTGTTGTTTTGTATTTTTTGTTTTGTTTTCCATTTCTCAACCTACACACTTTGGAGGAAGGTCTCTTCTATTCCCAGTTGTCAAATGTACCATGCTCTGTGTGTTCTTTTGTTCTGACTTTCCTTCATTGTTGTGCTTTAACACACACACTATTTCCTCTTCCTGAAGGAACTCCTATGCTCCACAACCTCACCCTCTCTTCTCTAAGTAGTTTGTTAGCCATTATTCTGCTCAAGTGCCATTCTCAATAGTTTTTCTAAAACATTGTTTTTAAGTTATTACAGTGTATCACAGCTATTGTTTTGTGTACGATCCTGGTGAAGTTAACCATTTTAGAACATGAAATCTATGTTCATATATTTATGCTCACTATTTTACATGTCTTTGGATCTTTGGTGATATCCAATTTGCTGATATCCAATAAGAAATATTGAATCGATTAGTCCTGGGAGTTTTGTTGGTGCTCAGATAATGGGCATGTGAGAAGAACTGTTTAAAAGTACTCAGTATAAACTTGAGCCCGTCATGATGGGGATTCTATTGTCGGCCAGGCCATTCTGAATACACTTGCTCTTTTGCATACTTATGCATCTAGCCCCTAAACTGAAATAAAAAATAATAATAAAATAAGGGTGCATCCTATAGTTATCTGTGCAGATAAAGCCAAGTATTTGGAATGTAGTCAGGAATTATGTTGCTTTATTAAAGTGGTGGTTGGATCAATGATTTCACTAGCTTCAAGTATTTGGCAGGGTTCCAGTACAAGGCATGAACACTCTTGTGTCTAAAGCTCAGAGATCATAGCAGAAGAGGAAGTGGGTAGATTGTAAGAGTCAGGGGAACAAAAGTTTTCGGTGATATTTTGTCTCCTAGAAAGGTCAAAGAAACCATACCCAGGAAATCTTTTTTTTTTTTAAGATTTTATTTTTATTTATATGCGTATACTGTCACTCTCTTCAGACACACAGCAGAAGAGTGCATCGGACCCCATTACAGATGGTTGTGAGCTACCATGTGGTTGCTGGGAATTGAACTCAGGACCTCTGGAAGAGCAGTCAGTGCTCTTAACCACTGAGCCATCTCTCCAGCCCAGGAAATCTTATCTATACAGCTGCATAAACAGGTCCTGAACAAGGGCAGCATCAGTGGACATGCTAGCATAGAAGGGAGACATCTTGTTGAGACTCCACCTAGACAATGAGCTACAGGTAATTAAAGAAAATCAAGACCAGGAGAAATAGTCTTCTCTAGGGAAGAACCCCCAAACACTGGTCAGCTCTGAAATCATATACATCCAAGAAATATTATATAAACTGAACAGGTTTTATTTATGACTTTAGGAGGCATATATATATATATATATATATATATATATATATATATATACTCAGTCTATCTAATATAATATACAAATAATAAATTACATATAATATATAACAAAATAGCATCAAGAAAAAACTAATATACCTTCATTAGTTATTCTTAATCATAGTTTATCAAAGTGAGAATCTTTCAGAATGTTGGTTGTAAACTTCTTATCCATTATTTTTTATTTTATATATTTGTACCATATGTGTATAGTTACAAAATCAATTTCATTTTAGTTTTTTGACTTATTCCTTCTAAATGTTGATTCAAGAAATTTTACTATTGTTTTAAATAGATGTGTCAACAAATTAAACCTGACCAAAGCCAGAGCTGTATTAAGTTTCTCACCTACTCTGATATAGGATACTCTTTAGCTGGCTTGGACTTCATGCACAGTGTGAATATTAGGCGATCTTCCTACTTGCCATGACCTATCTACGTTCCTCAAGGGCATCCATCTGCTCAATCTTCATGAATCAGCCATTTGAGGAGTACCACCTACCTTCTTTGTCCTTTTGTGTATTTACATGGGAGAGCAGGTTGTCGTTGGTTTGTATGCAGTATATTTCCCGGGTCTGGACACCACCTCCACAGAGGGCTGTCTGGTTAGCACGCCTCTTGTCTTGCTGACTAAGCAAAGGGTCCACGTGACACTCTGTCCACTCTGTAGTCCTCCAGCCATATCTAGATGAGGAGAATGCCGTGGTGGCAAAGGTGGTTATTCAGGAAGATGTTTATCTACTCTTTTCTGATTTTCTTCTGAAACTTAAACTTACAAAACCTGTTCCTCTGAATCCAGTATAGACTCCCACTCTGATGAAGACTGATTCAGTTCCAATTACTTCACTGTCCTCAGTTGGGCCTCCTTTAGAGGGATTAAATGCAGCGTGAGCCTGTTTTAATTGCAACTACTAGAAGTTACTTATCAATATTTTATGAAATAAGGACATAATGCTGAAAACATTAAATTTTATGTGCAATTAAACTGAACTCAAGCTCGCCCTTTCGTGGTGCTTATAAACAAAGGAAGGCTGAATCTGAGAATGCCAAACATTCTAAGTGATGATGAGCCCAAACACTTGTTTTGCCTTTAATAAAAATGCATGAAAATTGCGTATTCATATTGGAGCAAAGTTATAATTGCATGCTAGGATTTAAAAATATAACAGCAATTCAGAGCTTTCTTATTACTGTCAGGAATCAGAACATTTTCATGTGCATGCTCTGTAGAGCCCAGAATTCCTGATGAATGCCAGGGAAGGATGGGAAGAGCTGACTACGCTGTTAGTAGAGCACAAAAAAGATGATCCCTGAAGCTCAGAGCTCCAGTCAAGATTATTATGTGAAAGGAATGCTGGGCTTGTCAGCTTTACTTTCCCTAGAAGGAGATAGACAGGGAAGCATTTCCTCATGTCACCAACAATAGAAAATGACGGCCTATTTCCACCTCTAGGAAAACAGATACCTTAAAAGCCCAGAGGAAATAGCTCAAGTAGCACTTCGTCAGTCTAACCCAGGCGCTTCCCCATGGATTAGATTAATAGCTAGCATAGATATAAATGGATGTGCTTATCTCAATTAGACAGAAAGGTTAAAGGTGCCCTCAGAAGCCTGTTCTGGGTACTTGGCTCTGTCAATAGTGAGCAATTTGCCTGTGAAGATGGGATTGCTCCCATTTTCATTTTTGTAAGTGGGGGTTTGAGGCTGCACAATTGTGGGATTGGGTCATCAAGGAACAGCACTCACTTGTTTGCGAAGGAAGGGCATTTCTAGAAACACGGATCATTGATATTTGGCTGTAGGAATAGGGTACAGAAAAGTAAAAGCAAAGAACTAGTTTTCTATGGGAGTTAGAATGAAATTAAAAGAAAAAATCTAGAAGGCATTCCAGTTTAAATCATGTAAGGAGTCTTATGATAGAAACAGACTTTCCCTCAGACTCTGCTCCACTTTTTCTCTCTGTATCTCCTTCTGTGGGTATTTTTTTCCCCTCTTTCTACAAAGGACACAAGGATTCATACTTTGTTCTTCCTCCTTCTTGGGCATCATTTGATATGTGAAATGTGTCTTGGGTATTCCAAGCTTCTGGGCTAATATCCACTTACCAGTGAGTGCATGCCATGTGTGTTCTTTTGTGATTGGGTGACCTCACTCAGGAGCTGAAGGGGTTTGCAGTGCCACAGGAAGAACAACAATATGAGTCACCCAGTAATCCCAGAGCTCCCAGGAACAAAACCATCAACCAAAGAGTACACATGGAGTTACCCATGGCTCCAGACACATAGACAGCAGAGGTTGGTCTTGTTAGACACCAAAGGGAGGAGAGGCCCTTGGTCCTGGAAAGACTTGATGCAGTAGTGTAGAGAAATACCAGAACAGGGAATTGGGGGAGGGTTGATTGGGAAAGGGGAGATGGCTTATAGGATTTTCAGGGGAGGGGGGAACCAGGAAAGGGGACAGCATTTGAAATGTAAATAAAGAAAGAATACATCTAATAAAAACAAAAAAGAAACAGACTATCATTAGTATAAATAGGAGATATATTCTAAGGAAAGTGCTGCCCTAGGAAATGGAGACGATAAAGACCACCAACATTTTGTTAGTGGTACAAGAAAAACTGAGATTAAAAAACAAGGCACCAATGTTAGACCAAAAAAAATTAGCTGATGAGAGAGACAACATCCTAGAAGTCTGGACAGTGTCCTTCAGTTCCTATGGAGAAGAACTACCAGTCAGTAGGACCTTGAGGATTTGTTAGTTCTTTGTTATATGGGCAGACTATGGATGATTCCAAAATGTGGTAGAAGACTTCATGCAACAATTGACATTTTGGTATCATATCTAGGTGTAGTAAGGACACTAATTTGCCTCTTCAGTGGTTTATGAAATTTAAACTGTATCCATGTCCTTTGAATCGATGAACAGTTGAGATAAGCTCCCAGTGGAGTACGCACACTAAGATTCTTTAAATTGCTTTATAATAGTCTATATTCAAAGAAGAAAGTTTGGTAAGATCATTCATTATAATGTTTTGGAAATAGTATTTTCAAGGAAAAATGAGGTTAGAATGGAAAATATTTTAGATCTAGTCTTATATCATCTGAAGTCAAAGAACATTTATTAGGTACTTATTGTACACTATGATATATGCTGACAATGAAATAAAAAGCAAATGAATAGACAAAACATCTCCAAATCCCAACATCTGAAAGCTACTTAATTTAATATAGGTCTTTACTTAATTAAAATTATTACATACATTACTGAATTTTAGTAAGTCACAGGAATCTATGACTTAAAAGCTTGGAGGTTGACAAACAGTGGAGCAAAGATAAAGTTAACATGTCTCTTACTTTTGTCAATAAAGTTTTATTGGAACATAGACACTCACATACTGCCTATATCTCTATTCATGTTGCTGAATCATTGCAACAGGGACATATGCAGTCTACCCAGTCTAATGACTTCATTGTATGTGATCTACTAAAATAATCACCAGCCGGTATTATAGACTACACTAAAAGAATAGCTGTTGAAAGTTAAGCCTTCATGAAGATTTGGACTACAGTTGTTAAACATACTTCTATTCTGTAAGGGAAGCACATTTTTAACAGATAAAGTGCAATGAAATATTTGAGTTTTCTGCTTAAAACATGCAAGAAAATTCGACATATCCATATTATTGAATGTGAACTAATATTTAAGTCAAAATGCTGATATCACAGTTATTAAATATTTGTGATATCAGATAGCTGCAGGGACATGGCCTTTGAGCACACCATGTTCTTCCTTCTACTCACGTAGCACAGAGGACAGCTCCATCTCCCTGAAACAAACAGGGCTCTTTCTCCTCAAGGTCTGGACATTCCTTCTCACTTCCAATTGGAAACTGCTTGATGGTCCTTGTCCTTACTCGAGTGCCTGTAGGGGTTGTGACATCGTGGCATGTTTTTGAACATGGGCTCCATTCCAACCACTCAGACACCTGGCACTCTTTGGTGATCACACAGGACTGGAAGGTCATGGGTAGTCTCTCTTGTTGACAAAAGCTGTAACAAAGCATTGATAGTTTCACCTTAGTCTGGCAGGCAGTTAGAGACTCCAGGATAAAATCAGATTGGATGGTTTAATTTCTATGAGGGCGCACAATTTACAGTATCACTGAAAATATGCTAACATTTCCCAAGTATGGTAGAAAAATAAGCTGAACATTAATATTTGCCTTACTTCCTTTGTGTGTCTGTGGTGGGGGGTTGGTTGTTAAGTCACTCACAAAGATATAGAAAATAAAGGGACACAGAAAAATGGAGTAATGCTGAGTTTACCACATTGTTTATTATTCATTCTCAATTTAGGTTGAAAAGGAGAAATCTGAAGTTGTTAATATATGTTACCTTCCATTCTATTCTAATAACTTAAATAAGCATGCCTGCTTAGTTTTATACTTGTGAAATATAAAACATATTTAATATGTGTCTTAGCATAATTTTATGTTGGTTATGACTTACAGTTATAAGCATATGCAAATATATCAACTTTTCAAATTTATACCTTTTTAAGTTTCACGTTTTATGGGTCTGTGTACATGTTTGTGAATGTATGCTGTATGCAGCATCCTGTAGAGGGTGTCTGGTTCTCTGGAGCTAGGGTTGCAGATAGTTGCAAGTTCCTTGATGTAGGTGTTTAGCTGGGAGTGTGGATTCTCCGGAAGAGCATTAAGTGTTTTTCAATCAATGAGCCATCACCAACCTCTCTAATGAATATGAAATACTTGTGAATACCCCAATTAAATACACAATAAATAATAAAAATGTTCATTTATTTACCTACGTATTGTGGAGATATGCTCTAATGGTATCTTTAATATTTACTTTACCAATAAAATACTGTGTTCAAATTCTTGTCTTTTTAATCCTCCTTGAATCTGTAGCATATTAGATTCAACTTGTAATATCAACAAATAAGGCAAAAGATGCCATTATGAATATCAACAGCTAAGGGTCCAAATAGCTTGAATTTTACTAGATTGCACTGTGCTTAGCTGGATTCTTCTACAGACTCAATACTGGATACTGTACATTCATAGAGGAAGCCTGTTGTGATAGTAATCTGGACTGAACATTCCCTCTCATTCAGATTCCATATTAATTTGTTTTAATTGCCCACAGAGGGAGGCAGGTCCTTTGTACTACAACAACTTACATCCTGTTGACTTAATCCTACCACCATGCATAATTTTGAAAACTGTATTCCCAAAAGACAATTAGAGCTGAAAACATCAAAGTCAATTTGTTGAACTTGAAAAGTCTGAGAAAAAAAAATCATCAGAGAATGCTCAAAAAGAGGTCTGTGAGTTAATTCTATGTCTCTACAACAGAGCAAAGCTCACCTGTGCTCAAATGTTGTATAAATACTGGTATTAATGGTGTCCTTAGGTATAACACTAATTATTGAACTTTCTTTGTGATGAGCAGATTTTAATCCTCACACTGGGAGTTAATTTTGAGAGTCAGGCAAAAATAAATGACCAAATAATGTCCCATATAGTCCCATTTTTGCAAAATGTACATAGTTCATTTCCTTTTAGATGTATTTCCCTTCTTCATACTATTTTCCTTTACATGTAGCATGTATTGTACTCCATGTAATACTTTAGAAGTTCATAGTCTATGTCCTGTGGAAAGATAAATAAAAATATTTTCTTAATGTTTTGTGTATAATTTGATCAATGGTTTACTGCCTATTAAACAGTTACTTTAGTTACCTGATACAAACTGACATGTCAAATATGTTACTACGTCACATCGCATTGTGATAAAATGAGGCCTTGAGGAAAGTACACCCAACATTCAGAAATATGAATACAAGGTAGACAATCATAGCTCTGGCAATTAATGCATATGACAGGACTCAGAACAGATAAACTCTTATGGAATGTTTAGAGACTAAGACTAGGCAATTTTATCAAGAGACTCTGACTCCAGTGCTCCATGAAGCCTTTGTGTAATCGCCACATCTATCTGATATCAGTGATATAGATTAGATAGATAGATAGATAGATAGATAGATAGATAGATAGATAGACAGACAGACAGACAGACAGACAGACAGACAGATAGATAGATAGATAGATAGATAGATAGATAGATAGATAGACAGACATAGACGAAGATATAGAGATATCATCCATATAATAAGATATGCCTGTATCTCAACTCTGGATTTCATTCCACCAGAAAAACAATGTGACAATTAGGGTTGGTTCCATTTCCTGTTCCCTATCTTTCTTAGTACATTTACAACCCTAGCAGTCGATGGTACTTTCATTAGCATTGTCAGTTTGAATACTTTGTATAGCATAAGTTTAAAGCTGAACTTGTATACTTAATTTGATAATTTCACTACCCTTCTATGTGTGTCATTAATTCCATCGTACAGAGAAACATCCAGACAAAAGTTAGAGAACTTGCAAAGGTTCTGGCACACCAAAATTGTGGTATGGAATTTGAGCTTAGTTTTTTTTTTCTAAAATCAGAGCTCGTTCCTTAGCCATCCCATTCTCAGGCACTCCTCATAGCTTTAACAAGCTCTAAATCATAAGGTTTTTGCAGTTACTACTTAAGCTGAGGCAGATGCCAAAGTTAAACTGTGAACCAACTGGCTTCAAAATCCCATGCCTGTGTCAACTATATGCTTTGCAAGTGTTTTGTTTACTCTATAGTGTCTTAGTAGTAACTATTAAAATCCCAAAGAAATACAATTTCCAAACCCATAGTTACAGCACTGATGCTAGTTAAACTCAATGAATCTGGAAGAGAATGAAAGAGAAACAGAGAAAGAAAGAAAAAAAAGAAAGAAAAGACAGACAGAAAGGAAGAAAGGAAGGAAGGAAGGAAGGAAGAAAGAAAGAAAGAAAGAAAGAAAGAAAGAAAGAAAGAAAGAAAGAAAGAAAGAAAGAAAGAAAGAAAGAAAGAAAGAAAGAAGGAAAAAGAAGCAAAATTGTTTGAGGAGTGGGAGTAGAGGTGGCATGCCAAGAGTAGGAGGGAGAGTTGAGGATGGGGTTACAGTGATCAGAGTATCAGAATACACTGTATACATCAATGGATTTGCACAGAACCAATTCAATAAAGGAGCTATCACAAGTTAAAAACAGTTTTCTAATAGATGTTGTTTTCAATGTAAGCCTCAAATGCAAGAAAATGAAACAAATACAAGAATGATATCTAATTGTGAGTACATACTTCTAGGTGGGGCACATACAAAGAGTATGTGTGTGTGTGTGTGTGTGTGTGTGTGTTTGTGATTTTTCTATAATGCCTCAAATATCTAAAACAACAAGTGAAGAAGATGTAACACTGTGATTCAGAAACACAAAGATAGAATGATAGCAATTAAGTTAGAATCATGTAAGTCTATGAGGAGAGGCACTATGGTGAATGCTATCTATGGTGAATGTTTATCATATGTTATAGGTGTAGCAGGAGGTGCAGATTCCCTAACTAGGATTGTGCCCATTAAAGGAGAGAAAAATTGCTGGGCAAATGGTCAGGTAGGATTTCCAGGTCCCAGGAGGGGGAAGAAGGGATGTGAGGAAGGATATAGGAGCTTTTTTTCTAATTGAATAGTTCATTTATTTACATTTCAAATGTTATCCCCTTTCCCGTTTTCCCCTGGAGAACTCCCCCCCCATCTTATCTCCCCTTCTCCTGCTTCTATGGGGGTGCTCCCCCACCCACACACTCCCACCTCACCACCTTGACATTCCCCTATACTGGGGCATCAAGCCTTCATAGGACCAAGGGCCTCTCTTCCCACTGATGCCCAACAAGGCCATCCTGTGCTACATAAGTGCCTGGGGCCATGGGTACTCTTTGGTTGGTGGTTTAATCCCTGGGAGCTCTCGGCGGGGGGGGGGGGGGGGGCTGGTTGGTTGATATTGTTGTTCTTCCTATGGGGTTGCAAACCCCTTCAGCTATTGAGTTATTTGGGTTATTGGTGTCTAACTTCTTGAGAAGGTTTTCAGGAGCTAGCTGTTAGCTGATAAGATAAGGGCAGACGATCCTTCTCCCAGCAATTGTGTTATCTGGATGGTTTTAAAATAATAATGCTGTCTAGTGTTTTTCTTTCTAAGAGTTAAGGTGAGCAGGAGAAAAAGACAAAAGGAGGTTGTTGTTGGCAGCTTGGCCAAGCTAGCCTAGAGGAGGTAGCCAGTAGATCTCAGAGAGCAGCTCCTGGCCTTCTCCGGTTAGGGGTTGGCTGAGTTTAATCCCGGGCTATGCCAGATAGAGAAAATGGAACCAGCAGAGTGCAGGCTGTGACACTGGGCAAGGAGGTAGCATGCATTTTTAAAATTACATGCAATATATAGGTTTTCAGATTGCGGTACATATAATTGATTAAATATGTCATGAAATAACATTTTGGACAAAAAAAAATCAGGTTGATTTCAGAGTTGGTAATGGAGAAAGGGTCTAAATTAGAGAGTCCCCATGGGGTCCCACCCCTTGAAGCTTGAAATCCTGCAGAAGATGGGGAGGAAAGATCGTAGAGGATATGGAGGACAGCTGGAGGACATGGCCCACTGAATCAACTAAGCAGGACTAATGTGAGCTCGAAGAGACTGAAATGGACAAGCAGGGGGCCTGCATGGGTCTGCATCTGATGTTCTGTGTATGGCTGCTCTGGCTGTTAGCGCAGTGTTTCTGTGGAACTGCTAACAGCGGGAATGGGCACGGCGCTGGTTCTTTTGCCTGCTCTTGGGACTCTTTTCCTCTTATTGGCTTGCCTTGTCCAGCCTGGATAAGAAGGCCTTCACCTTGTCTTATTGCATCTTATTTTGTCCTAGTTGGCTTTTTTTTTTCTCTTAGAAGCCTGTTATTATCTGCAGAGTAAACAGAAGGGGAGTAGATATAAAGAAAAAAAGAAGTAGCGGTGAGGAGGAGTGGAGGGAGGAGAATCTGTGGTCAGAATGTAGTATTTAAGAGAAGAAACTACTAAAAGGAAAGCTTTGCTTATTTTTAGGCACTCATTCAGGCCTAAGGTAGATATATTTTTAGTTTTCTGAGAGCTCTCCATACTGATTTCCATACTGACTGCACTGATTTGTGATACCACCTACAGTGATTGAGAATCCTTTCCCTCTGCTCCCTTTTCAGAAGTTCCTATCAGACTCTATACCACTCCTAGTCATATACACAAAGGACTGATAGCTTACCCCAGAGAGACTTGCTCGGCCAAGTTTGTTTTTTTACCATTCTAACAACAAGAGCTAGGAAATGGAAACGACCTTAATGCTCTTCAGTTGATAAATGGATAATAAAAACGTGGTAAATTACAAAAATATTTAGCTATAAATAAAATGGAAACCATGAAAATTTCTAGTAAATGAATGGAGGATGGAACTGTAAACTAATATGTAACTGAATGAGTGAGGTTAACCCAGACCCAGAAAGACAAATGCCACCTGTTCTTTGTTTCTCCTATTTCAGATTCTCCTCGAATCTGTAGACTTGAGCATATACCCTAAATTAGTCTAAAACTAGGAAAGCACAAAGGGACCTTGGCACGAGGAGAGGAGGAAGAGTTCTAGGGAGGGTAGGTGTTATGGAGGGCTAGAAAGAAGAATGATGATATGAAGTGGGTAATAGAGATAATGATGGAGGACTTTAACTGGGAGAAAAGAGTAATACAGGGATATGGGAAAGGAAAAGATAAATAATACTAAAGATCCTTTAAAAAACATAAAGAAATATTATTTTGTTCCTTTTAAAAATGAAGTTATACCACATGAGTAGATTGTACCCCACTTAAGAATGATGTCACATTTAATAAAACCCAGTACAGGGATGGGAAATCTCCCCATGAGTGATTGGCTGAAGACATACAAAATTTCTCAAAACAGTATAGGCTAATGTCATTGTTCTTAATTGCCCTCCAAAACTTGAAGGTAAGCCCTTTTTGCTGAAGGCACCACCCTTTTGTCATGGTAAGTGAAGTGACTGATGTGGAAGTGACTTTAATTGCCTCCTTGAGGACTGGTGCTCACAACATTGGATGTACTGTGCAAGTTGCTAAGGGAACGGAGCAATTGGCAGTTCTATCCAAATAAAAATCTGTGAAACACATCAATAATTGGATTGGCAAGATATACACTATTATGAAATAGTAGCACTTTTATTTTGAGGGTAGCCAAGAGTTATCTACTTGGAGCTAATGCTGCTTAACAGGAGGGAGTTCATGCTAAAAATATGATTTCTGTCTCCTAAATAGCCCTTCTTATACCCACAGGCAAGTGAATCTCTAACTCCTCATCAAAAAAAAATGTTTATTTTTGCAATGAATAGAGATTATTACAGGGATACACAACTGTTTAAACCATATAGAATAAGTGATGGGGGATGGGGGGGGCAGCTCCAAGTAATGTACCTGTGATGTCACTCCTACACTCATAGCTCAGAGAATATCACAGAGGAGTTGGGCGGGGGGTGATTGTAAAAGCCAGAAGACATAAAACAGCTGTTGAGTGACAGTGTCCCCTAGACTTGAAGGGAAAAGTGTACCCATGAAATCTCCACAATATAATTGCTTAAAGAAGATGGGCACAATGAAAACACCAGTTGATATGTCAAGATGGACAGGAAAAATCTACATGGTCACACTCATAGATGAAGATCAGAGGCTGCTGACAGAGGGAGAATAAGTTTCCTTCGGGGACTAGACTCTACATATATTATCTTATTCAATGTGGTCCACCCTAGATATATATACATACAAGTCACACTAAATAGACTCACTATGTTATATATGATGTGTGTGTGTGTGTGTGTGTGTGTGTGTGTGTGTGTAAGAGAGAGAGAGGAGAGAAAGAGACAGAGACAGAGAGAGATGAATTTAAGAGGGATGGACAGTGTTGTGGGAAAATGTGGATGGGCAAAAATGGATTAGACTTATGTAAATATAGTGCTCATATATGAGTTTCTCAACATATATGTATGCATATATATACATATATATGTACATATGTGCATACCTGTGTGTGTGTGTGTGTAAAAGTGACCACCTGTGGGTGGACATTCCATTAAAAGATTTGAAACAAAAGAGGCATTTGGGTTTTATTCAATGCCAAGCAGCAAGGGGGAAGAATGAACTGCACTATAAGTTGAAGATGGAGACTATCACCATGATTAGTATTCATAATAAATGCAGTAAGCACTTGCTGTCCTTTACAGATATTCTTCTAACCTTTATATTTGAGAACTGCATAAAACACTAAATAATTTTATGTTCAGAAAAGTCTTATGAGAAAATACTTGTTAGTTCAACTTGGTTACAGATGAGTAAGCTGGGGACAATCACACATAGGAAGGTTTTTGGGGTTTGTTTTGTTTTGTTTCTGTTCACACACATATATACACACACATACACACACATATGCACACACATCTGATTTCTTTCTCAGCAAGTAGACAGGCCAAAAGATGTGAAAATGAGCTTTTCCTTCTCTGCATGCCTACAGCAAGCCCTGTACTACATTCAATCTTCCTAGAACATATCATACATTCCTCCTAACTGGAAGGGAGAGTTCCATGCCACCATCTGCTTGTTTGCCTATGATCTATCTTTCTATATATCAACCTACTTATAAACTATTCTTAGGAGTTAAAGAATTTTATAAATGTATTGTTTTAGAATTGCTTCTGTCTAAGGAACAAAAATGGAGAACATACTGAGGGAAAGAGGGTTCAGTGACTGCCCCAACTTGGGATCCATCTCAAGGGGAGGCTCCAAGGCATGACACTATTACTGATAATATGGTGTGATTGCAGACAGGAGCCTAACATGGCTGTCCTCTGAGAGGCCCAACCAGCAGCTGACTGAGACAAACAGATACTTGCACCCAACTATTGAACTGAAGTCGAGGTCCCTGTGGTTGAATTGAATTAGGGAAAGGCTGGAAGAAGCTGAGAACAAGGACAGCCCCTTTAGGAAGACCAACAGAACCTCAACTAACCAGGATCCCTGAGCTCTCTCAGGCACTAAACCACTAATCAGGCAGTATACACTAGCTGATATGAGGCTCCCTGACACATATACAGCAGAAGACTGCCTGGTCTGGCCTCACCAGGAGAAGACACACCTAACCCTAAATAGATTTGAGGTCTCAGGAAGTGGGGAGACCCAGCAGGAGAGTGGCATCCTCTCGAAGACAGGAGGGAGGAGTGGGGAGGTTCTGCCCTGACCTGCATAGCAGGAGTTGCTACATCAGGTATTTTTGCAACCACAGCACTTGGAATTTTTCTGTCAAAGTTGGAAATTTCCTCTTTTGGCCTGTTAAGAGAGACCTATGCTAAGAAATGGAAACCTATGCCATTGGCTGCTAGGATGAGATGATTTACATCATCAGTCACATCTAGGGGTTGGGCTTATGGTTTTTGCCTTTATATGCCTGCTGCTTTGCAATAAAGTTGAACCTTGATAAGAACTTTGCCTTGGCTCTATTTTTCTCTCTTCCTTGTCCTTGAATTCTCAGACCCCTATTCGAGTTACCTACATTGACTAGAGGTCACAGGTCGACTCCAGAGGAGGAAGGGGATGAGGAACTATGGGAGGGCAGACCAGGAGGAGAGCAATGACCGGACTATACAAAAAGAGAAAGCAATGATGATGATGATGATGATAGAAAGCTTCAGCCAGAGCTAGGAAGATAGCTTAGTGTGTAATTTGCTTGGAATTTCCTCCATATAACTCAAGTTTATGGAGCAGAGACTGAAGGAAAGGTCATCCAGAGCCTGACCCACCTGTGAATCCATCCTCTATGCAGTCACCAAACCCGGACGCTATTGTGGATACTGGAAACTGCTTTCTGATGGGAGCCTGATATGGCTATCTCCAGAGAGGCTCTCCCAGAACCTGACAAAATCAGATGCAGATGCTTGCAGCCAATCATTGGACTGAGCATGGGATCC
Organism: Tokudaia tokunoshimensis; assembly: GCA_036184795.1. Lineage (NCBI taxonomy): Eukaryota > Metazoa > Chordata > Mammalia > Rodentia > Muridae > Tokudaia > Tokudaia tokunoshimensis. The sequence continues at coordinate 33,954,471 of BTHU01000002.1, forward strand.
CCAAAAGAGGAGTTGGAGAAGGACTGAAGGAGCTGAAGGGGCTTGCAACTCCATAGGAAGAACAACAATATCAACCAACCAGACCCCTCAGAGCTCCCAGGGATTAAATCACCAACCAAGAAGTACACATGGAGGGAACCATAGCTCCAGCTACATATGTAGCAGAGGATGGCCTTATCTGCTGTCAATGGAAGGAGAGGCCCTTGGTCCTGTGAAGGCTCAATTTCCCAGTGTAGGGCATGCCAGTGTGGTGAGGTGGGAGCAGGTAGGTGGGGGAGCACCCTCATAGAAGCAAGAGGAGGGGGGATGAGATAGGGAGTTTCTGGGAGTAGACATGGAAAGGAGAAAACATTTGAAATGCAATAAAGAAAATATTCAATAAAATAATATCAGACACATATATGGGATGACAAAGATTAAGATTTTTGTAGTGCCTACTGGAGAGCCATGCTAACCTATTGGGCAAATTTAAGGCCACTGAGAGACACTGTCCCAGTGAAAGGTGGATGGCACCTCAGGATGAGGAATGACACATGAGGTTGTACTCTAAGTTTCACATGCACACATTGGCATCTGTACAGGTATGAACAGGCAAGCAGAATTTCGGTCATTAAGACTATTTAATATATGCATCATCCAAAACACCTACATGTCCTTTCCAGCTAGATTTATTTGGGTGCAATTTATTTTACAGATGCGATAATAGAGTCTTTATGTCTCCTCCATATCATATGGTTAGAAAGTATTGGTGCTGGTGAAGATAGATATGTCTGCTGAAAGCATTTACGAGGATGTCAGCAACAGTAGCAAACACTAAAATATTATGAACTATGAATGAAGAAGAATTAGAAACTCGATGACCTGGTGGACTGCAGGAGCTAAAAAAAAAAGGAGGGAAGGAATCGTTAAAATCTTAAAAGCTTTTAGCTTTGAATCCGGCAAACGGGTCGATTCTGAATGAACAACCAAGATCCAGTTTTCTAGCAACTCATAAATATCTCAACATTCATATCCTTACTTGATGCAGATGAATCTAGAATGCATCTAGTAGGAAATCTTATCCACGGAATTCATCCAGAATTAAGGATCAGCGATTTGCTGAAAGTCTTGAATGACATATTTGTATGTATGTATGTATGTATGCATGTATGCATGTATGTATGCATGCACGTATATATAAATTACAAGCTCAGAGCCAAAGTCACAGAGAAAGAAGAGAGCTGCCATACCTGGGCTCATTTTATATCTGTTCCTTTTACACAGGTCTTACAGATGATCTATAAACAAACTGATGTTTAGTTGTTTTATTTCATGATTATTAATGAGAGTAAACTAAATCACAGGAACATCCATGATTAGTAGATTATCCATGTTTCATTTTCAGGCATTTCTTGCTTTATCTTGCCAGCAAAGGCTGACATCACACAGATCAAAAGTTAAATACATTTTGGTTCTTTATGCTCTTCAGAGAGCATGGTCCCCTGGGAAATGAGATATGGAGAAGCAGTACTTTGGCTGAGGATACTACAGTCACTGGGACAGCTTTCTTCCATTTGTGTGGAGTTCTTGGGATAGCCAGATGACCATGACTGATTAGAACAAAACTCTGGCTTGGAGATAGAAGTAGATGTGACTCAGGAACCCTTTAACCAGAGAGTGGAACCAGATAAATATTGAAAACTGATAAGCAAAGGAGTATTTGTATTAAAAGACTTCCTCAAGAAATAAAGAACAAAGACCTTCCTCAGTCTATCAAACACTAACTTCAGTTTGTTTCTTCCTTGTTAATTCATGCCATATCAACAAGAATTTGAAGTTAATTAAATTTCTACTTCAAAACCCAACTTTGTAGCCCATTTAGTGATTGATTATTGTGCTCAAGAAAACTACCTTCCTCTGAGGGCAGCACATTAAGTTTTCCGAAATGCTACTGCCAGTCTTTATATTCTTAAACAGAAACCCCCAACACTCTCATTTTCTTAACATTGAGTTCAAACATCTGGTAATAAAGGTCCTATGTCATTAGATGATAAAATTAACTCTTCTCTGGAATCCCTAGTAGCCTGAGGTTCTGTTCATTCTCTTCATTGACTATCGAATAAAAATAGCCTAGGCTGTGGGTCTCTCTCTCCTACCTGCCACCCCCTTTGCCTCTAAGCAAAGTCTGATTATCTTGGTGTTGAAGGTGATCTTTAGAAAGTCACCAAGCATATCCTGATTGTCCCTCTTCCAAACAGTACCTGCTGAGATTATCTTCCTTGGGATAAGTAGACAAAACTAATAGACTGGAAACTTGGTATCATACATGACTGGCAAATAAACAAACAGACAAGCAAATCAACAAACAGAAACCATGTGCCCTAGAGGGAGGGGATAGCTAAGCATGAGTACCTGAGTTTAAATCCTCAAGACTCATGTAAACACAGGTAGGTAGCACACATTTATAATTCTAGTGCTTTTTCAGCAAGATGGGAGGTAAAGGTCTAGAAATCCTAGGGTTTCATGGGACTGATAGTCTGGCATGTGCAAAAGAATATCAGCAACATAGAGGCCTTGTCTCAAATAAGAAATGTAGAAATGCATGTGCACATACACAAATGTACATGGTGCACAAACATAAAAAGGCTTTTTACAAGCAAGTAAAATACACATCTGATTTATGCCACCAAAACATGTATTTATGAATGCCTCTGCTCTGAAATTACTTTCTCCAACTGTGCCCCTCTCGGTCTGTCTGTCTCTCACAGCCTTTTCTATCCTTTCTCTGCCTCCCTCCCTCCTGTTTATATCTATAGATCTGAATATATTAAACTTATTTTATATCATAGTCACTAATATTGAAAAAATGAGAAAGATAAGAGAGGTTCTAGTTAGCTAGAGCATCTCATAAGAGCAGAACTCTAGCAAAACATGGCAGTCTGTAGCTCTATAAGTGGAAGTTGTTCACGTGGCCTACTAAAAAGTAGGGTCTGCTTCTCCATTTGGGCTGTGGACCAACACACCATTGCCTCTACATGTGAACTTCTTATACACGAGAAACCAAAGATCATTGCAAACTGACTGAACAAGAATCTGAATTTAAAAAAAAAAATTCTCATGTGATCTACTTGGGAAATGAAATTTTAGAATCAAGAGATGCTTTACTTACACTCACTCCACAAACCTAAGTCAGTCAGTATTTACATCTGGCAGCTGAATCTGCGCCGAGGTAGCCCTACTTCTTACAAGGATTCAAATCTGAAAAGATCTTACACTGAATAAGAATTTGTTAGCAGATGGGTAATTTAACCAAAATCATTCGTGAATCTGGAGCAGGAAGCTATGCAAAGTTTCCCAAGCATCCTTCAGCACTCAGAATTGCACTGGCCTTTCTCTGGTTTATGAGGTTTTCTGTGCCTATAGGAAGCTCTGCTGTTCCTAGCACCAGCTGTTCCATGAAATGAATGGGCTGCCTCTTGCTTCTGCCCTCAGCTCTGAAGCCAAGCCCTGCACTGGCATGGGTAGCTGTTGGAGTCTACGCTACATTCAGACACCGGACTGCAAGTACCTTTGGGAAACATCAGTTCTAGCTCTCGGACTTCATGCAGAAATTCCATTGGAAATGTTGTTAGGCAAGATGTGTTTCATACGTGAAAGCAAGAGATTTTTATAGGTTTCCTGTATCAGTGGAAAACAGGCTCTGAAGCCATTCTGTAGAAATTAGTAGATGCAACTTCCCCTTGTATAGTCAGTGAACTCAACTGACTAGGAAGGTCTGGTAAACTGCTGACTGTGGTATGAACTTCAAACTGTACATACTAGACAGAGTAGGAAAATGTTATTTTATCAGTAGGAAATGAAACGAAAATATAATCCCAAACTCTGACCCTTTAGCACAGGTAGTATGCAAAGCTTTGAACGTAGGAGTTGGATTCCTGACAAGTCATCTCATCTATAGTATCCTCCCCTAACCAGGTAATTCCTGACTCCTTGAGAATTACTATATGTGAGGAGTCTATAACTGTTCATAAATACAAATCATTAGACATTTAGGGATATGTTACCTATAAATAGTATAGCAATGCTAATTTATTAGATTTAGTCTGTAGCAAGCACTTAAAATATTCTATTAAAGATCAAATTTTCCATCTATAAATTCTTTGACATTTCTTAGTTCAATGGAGGTTTTTCTATACAGGAAGAATTGTACATAGTTATCACATAATATTAGCAAACATTGTTATATGTATAATCTGAAAAATATAATTTGATGTGAATTTTTTTAAAAAAATCATTCAATCTCTGTCATACAAAATGACTAAGCTTGAAGACTTTGTCTTGTCAGGCTGCTCATTTATGGTGTTTCATGAAATGTCGTGTCCTATGAATGAGTTCTTAATTATTGTCCAACACAGTATAAAAGTAGGGAAAGAAAGGAAAGTGATATGCATTTCTAAGTGGATGTGCTTTTCTCCTGTACCAAGATTGGCAATTGGCTGTTATTCCTGCAGTCCTACCTCTCAAGCTCATAGCTATAGATTTCAATATTACACTTAGAGATTTTATGCTAGAATACAGTGCTAATAAGGCATGCCTGTTTTTCATACGAGGCTTTTTCAATACTAATAAGTGGAAGGCTTCTCAGATTCTCCTGATTTCCAAATTGAAGTATTTCAGAAAGTGATGAATGCTTTGTTCATAGTCAAGAGACCCAAGACCATCCTAATGTGCTAATCCTGTGCAACATAGCCCTGATTAGTTAATGAAGACTCTACCTCAACTGTCTTTATATATGGTGAATTTACTTGTTACTAAAAGATCAACAAAATTTCTTTCTTCAATAAGCTTATATGCTCTAAGATTTTATAACGTAACCAATCAACCTAAATTCTGATTGGTTTATATTTTAGATGAAACTTTGCTTAGAGAATTTGTTCCCTTGTAAGTATATTTAAGTTGAAATTCTGCCTTCAGCGTAAAATTATGTTTTCTGTAGTGCATAATTTTTGTATCAATTTGCATCAACACTTTTACAAGTTCCCTGAATTTTATTATCAAGTGTCTGCTTCTTTAATAGAATTAACAAAACAGACATAATAATATCTGTGGAAGCCAATGCATGCACATTAAAATTGTTTTTCTAAGAAAGATAGGCCTTTGCCTTGCTTTAATATCTGAAAATCTTTTGTTGAGATGTTTGGGAATATTGGCAGCTGATGTCACCTGCCAGCTGGAGTGATCATGTGTTTCCTATTAACGCTGAGGGCCACACTCCTCGTCAGCAGCTGAATTCGAGGATAGCAGTGTGATGTGTGTTTAGTAATGGGATAAATTGCTATAGCAATGAGGCATTACTGAAAGACCCAATGCCAGAGTCCCCCATTCTTTCACACACAGATCATGCTTACATGCAGCTGCGGCCATCCCCCATGCTGGTACAGTCAGTGCACCATAGTGAAAATTGATGGCAAACTCCCAAATCCACTCCAAGTGAAAAACTGTAGCCTGTTTTCAGAAATAGGGTAAAAACTCCCGTTTAAGTCAGTGGCAGTGATACAAAATGATAGTATTAATTTTGGCAGTTCTCATCCTTTAGCAGTTAGGAATTTTTTTTTTATTTTCTATCTTGGAAAATAGAAAATAAATTATTATCTTCTTGGAAATCTATTGATATGTGAATTGTCTTGAGTATTCCGAGTTTCTGGGTTAATATCCCCTTATCAGTGACTGCATACCATGTGTATTCTTTTGTGATTGGGTTACCTTACTAAGGATGATAATTTCCAGTTCTGACCATTTGCCTAAGAATTTCGTGAATTCATTGTTTTTAATTGCACAGTAGTATTCCAGTGTAAATATACCACATCTTCTGTATCCATTCCTCTGTCAAGGCTTCCCCTGCATGCAATAAGGACACATGCTCCACTATGTTCATAGCAGCCTTATTTATAATAGACAGAAGCTGGAAAGAACCCAGCAGTTAGGAATTTTGCCAGTAAGAATTCTGTTTCTAATGCTTGAACTAATCAAGAAGCATAAGTAACTATGGGGGTAGTTTAAGTATCAAGTATTTAAAACTAGGCTTACCAAATATTCATTCAAAATTTTGATAATCACATAATTTTTATGACAAATGGCAGAGATTTGTCAATCTCTGTTAGAGTTAAGAAAGTTTTAGGACAAAGATATTGACAACAAATTCTTCTCTGCATTGGCTGCAACAGGGTTCATTTTTAATTAATTGGATAAGTTTGGAACAGAAGTACTTACTCCATTTATATTATAGAAACTCCATCATAAAATGTAGTTCATAACATTTTAAGAAAGCAAAAGTAATTATTGAAAAATATTCTCACATTTTCTTAATTTTGGCCACAAATTGGAAAATATTTACCCTGTCTCTTTCTTTATATTTCACACTCAGAGAAAAACACCCATAGACAAGACCTAACCTAAAAGAACTATATACATGACACCTGTTTCTTTTTAATACCTCTCTGTGTGTACACCTGCCCCTGTGTGCCTGAGGTCAGTGTTGGGTGTCTTCCTCTACATCTTTCCACCTTATTATCACCTGAGTCAGAGTCTCTTACCAAAGTAGACCTCACGGATTGGCTCAGCCACCTTAGTAGTAGTTGCTTACTCCAGGACCTTTCTGTCTCCACTTGCTCCAATTCCCATCACTGTGGTACACAGACTCATGAGCACTACCTGGCCATTTACATGGGTACTGTGGATCTGAGCTAAGTATCCACGCTTATGTAGTGAGTACTTTACCCAGTGATCTGACCCATGTGCCGGTTGGATTTTGTAAACTTGATACATGTGTAGACATATCTCGGAGAAGGGAATCTCAGTTGAGTAACTGCCTCCATCATATTGATCTACAAGAAAGTCTATGGGCATTTTATCGATTAATGACTGGTGTGGGTGGTGTTACCTTTGGGCAGATGCTCCTGGGTTGGATAAAAACGTAGAATGAGAAAGTCATGGGGAGCAAGCCAGTAAGCAGTATTCTTACATAGTCTTTGCTTTAGTTCCTGTCTTGGGTTTCTGTTGTGGCTTTCCTCAACAATGAATTAAAACTAAGGCAAATAAACTCTTTCCTTCTCAACCTGATTTTGTTTGCAGCATTTTTATCAAAGTAAAACAGAAAAGCAAAAGAATATGACCATCATTCCTATCTCTATTAGTGTAAACACACTGGCTCCCACACAGTTTCTAGCATCATTCTATAAAATTGCCCTGCTTTGGTTTTCTCATTCCTCATGATTCTTCATTGTTAAATCCCCACTGTGCAATTTAGTAACAAAACATTGCACACCTGATAGGGTGTACCGATTCAAAGCTCCCAGAATTTTCCATTTTCAGTTATAAGGTCATAAATGGATGTTCTGCCTTCTGATGGGTTTTGAAAGCACTACCTCATATTGCTCAGGAGAAATGGCAGTTCTGACATGTTCATATACATCCCTTCAGTCATCTATTTGGAAATCCACAATGGAGGCCTTGGACTGTAATGCCTCCATCAGAATTCTTGCACCTGACTCTCATGGTTAACTCTCACTACTTGTCTCACAAGTACAAAATGTTGTGTGCATGAACATTATTCTGCGGATGATCTACTTGTTTCTCCACAGCCTCTGATTCCGTCTTTGCATCTGTCTACATCAGTCTGTCAAACACTTGATAAAGCCTATGAAATTTTCATTAAAGCCCAATTTTACTAAGAGAACATGTAAGGTATTGAATGTAAATTAGTATATGACAATTGGACAATGTGTATTCCTTCTGGAATAGTCCACATAGGATAGTTTAGCAAACTGAGAGTTACCATTTATGCCTTACACAGAATGGAATCTGCATTCGAATTTTTATGTCAGAATATCATCAGTTAGTTTTCTTAGTGTTTATACCCTTGGAATTTTATTTTATTGTGGAATACCAGCACTGTGTAGCTATTGAAAGGAATGCCTTAATGAATTTAATGTAAAAGTGGATTATTCTTTTTTTTTTTTGCCACCAAATACTTCTATGAGTATGACCACTTTTACAGTGGCTCAAACATTATTATAACACTGAAAATACTTGATTGGTCAAGATTTTGTTTAATTATTTAATAAGATATAAGATTGTTTAAAAATGTGTTACCTCTCCTAATGCAGAATAGTACTCTGGGTCATTTATTGATTACCTTTCCTCTAACTCTGCATATGAAGTAGTACTTATTCTACTGTTGACTTTTATACTCTCTCAAAGATTTCGGTGTGGTCTTGTTTATTCATTAACGTATTGTACTTCAGTATAGGGAATAAATACACAGCAATGCTCAGTTAATAGACTACATAGTGCAAACAAGAAGAAATTTTCACGAATGTTATAGGTGGAGGTAGTAAAAAGTATTTTATTTGTAATAAAACTGGAGACAAGCCTTGAAATTGAAGTATACCAAGAGTTCTTGAGTAATAAATAGTACTTTAAAATGGTGTACTCTCAATATCCCTTTAATAACTTCTTGAAATATGCAAATAGGATGGAAGACACTATATGCTTAGCTCTTTCTGCACTAAGAGAAATGGGAAATCTAAATCATTTGAAGGACGATAATTCTGTTTGCCATTCTCTAATACATTCTCAAAGGATTCAAAAGGCTCAGGACAGAAATTTAGAAATAGGATCTAAAAGTCAACATCTTTAGATAAATTGTAATAAAGAGGACAAATGAAAAGCCATTTCAGCTGTATGGAAATCCCCACCAGGACATTGGTTCCATTTGATGGAAGTTGCCTACTATTGGTAATATGTTTAGCCCATTGCTTCTTTCCACTACACTCCAATATGTGCACTTTGTAATCTCAAATGTATTTTTATAATGGAAAGGATCTCTTTTTTTCAATTACAGTTACATAGAAAAATATGCTGAAGGGAGACTAATAATGAAGGCATGCCAGATTCACTGTTTAAAAGCCTGTTTGACATATAAGATATATAAGTTTTGATTTTTAAATTGAAGAGTAATCTGGTCTTGAGTAATCATGAATGTGAATATCATGTTTCATCCTTCAGTACACATCTGTCAAAACTGGGAAGATATTTTTAATTAAAAGTTTTTCTTTATTGAATATTTTCAAGTGTTATAACAAATCTATCTAAATCAACATTTAAGTACAAGGAAAACTAAAGCAAATTCTTCACAGAAAAAGTTAATGCATGAATTATACTCACATGACATTTTAAAATATATAGATCTTCATTTTGGGGGACAAATTCAATTAAAATATTATATTTTTATTATGCTATATAGTCTATTATAACTGAATAATGAAGCTATTCTTAAAAGTGAATTAACTCTAATATTAATGTGTATTAAAGCAAGAGGTCTTTTTATTACTTGCAAAAATAATTACTGTAAATTAAATATTTATACAGTAATAAATATTAATGATCAAATTCATTAATATTAATTATATATAGCATCATTGATTTAATGTCCTACTTGAGGGTAAACATTATTTGCCTACAACATTATGATAAACTTGTACTCACATATTTGTCATATAAATGTATTGATTTAATAATATCTAATATAATTTATCTGGCTTTATACTTTAAGAAGTAAAGTAATATATAAAAACATAGGAGAATATTGAAGATAGGTCAATCCTGGATATATTACTATGACTGACCATAAGGTTTAACAAAGAAGCACATATGTATGTGCATATTTTGTCCAAGTTTATGGAATTATTTCTATGGACTGTATAGCCATGAAAGTACCCACATCTTTCTTTCCTCGAGAACCTTGAGGTCTTCAGGAAATATACTCAACCTCATGCTGTTATCTCTTGAAATGTCAAAGGGAAAGGTACCAAATTATTCCCATTTGACAGCTCTCTAAATGATCTCATATTGCCTTCCTTTACCACAATCTGGTTTCCATGAAGGACCCTTCACTATAGACAATTCTGCTTGTGAAAGATGTGCACTACAGGCTTTGCAGAGGATGACAACATTCTGCCAGCATTAAAATATTTGTGAGAAAGGTCTGACTCATCCAGATTCCTAGATCTCAGGTGGAAGATAGGCCCCAAGGTAAGGTCCCTCCATAGGTGTTTATGGTGGAAACATCAGCTTTCCTCAACAAATACTTCACAAATCAATTTCTACTGTTTCCTCTTGCCTTCATATTATTCTAATAAACATGGGAATCACTATCAAATGAAGGCCCAAATGTCTCTATTTATGATTTATATATGTATTTCCTAGAGATGTGTACAAATCTATCTTAAAAACTTAAACAAATGAGATATCAATATCTATCCCCCTGGATATTTGTAGAGATGCATGTCTGGCAATGAACTCATAATTAAGCTAGCAATATATAGAGTCTAGGGTAAACTGAATCCTAGAAATGAGGATCATATCTGATATAAATGCAAAGAGCCACACAACAAGGGATCTGGATGTCCCACAATTCAGAGCTTTACTCTTCAATGACAAATGACAATACCTGTTTCTCCAGGCCCTAATAGGGAGACATGATGTTTACTGAAACTCTTTGCATATTACAAGATATATATGTGTATTTGGCTGGGTTTCGTTTGAGTGTGTTTGTTTTGAAACAAGATCTTTCAAGAAGGCATCTCTCTCTATCATTTAGAGGGGCCTCACTCACTATCCTTCTGCTATAGCCTTGGAGTGCCTGGATTATATGTGCACTTGCACCATACCCAAATTCTTTAGCTGCTTAAGTATGATCCACTAAGTAAACTGTATAAATTGGCATCACTGGATGATACTCAAAGTAAAACAAATGCATTTTTAGCTCATCCCAGCTTTCATGCCAGCCACTTTAAACTTGGCTGCTGTATGTCATATGTCCTTGAGACAATTACAAACAAGTCCTAGGTAAGATTTTGTGCAATCATACCTTGGAAGCATAGCACCCTTTCCTGTGATTGACTTTAATCAATCTTTGTATTCTCCAATCACCTCATTGCATGTTCCTGGAAGTGGTAGCTAGGCTTGTAATTATGATGATACAGTATGAACTTCATTCCAATGCAATGGATACAACCATCTTGAGTTTCATCATCTGAGTAGTTGTTGTAAGTCCTGATTTATGCAAGCCACCACACACTGAGTTTCAATTTTATAAACAATAATAGACTGGAAATTGAATCCAAACCCTACAAGAAGTTTGATCTCACTGGAACAGAAAATTAGTTCCTACTTTTCTACCATTTTTCTGGCAACATCTCTATGAATTTACACAATGTCTAGTCACAGACATTGTACAAAGTTGAAATCTAACACTCTCCTGAAAAGGAACCTATTTTTTTCACAACAAAAGGATGAAAGCAATGGGATAACTGTGTCAGCACCAGCTGATCTTGGAGGGTATCACATGACCCAATATAATTAATGTTATGGAAAGAGAAAGAAGTCAAGGCAAGTTTCAGTAAACTTACTACCTGGAAAATTCTCAGCAACATTGAGAGGAACACATAAATGGTGCTAATAATCTCAAAGTCACAAAAAATCTGGAAACTGAAAGATAGGATAGAAATGTATACTCTATGATACACTTGGAAAATCTGGTTGCATATTTCTATGATTTTGTAAATTCTGCCATAAAAAATTGTTACCAACAAAGGATGCTTACACCCCAACACAGTATTCATAGTGGATTTTCAGCTGTGAAAACCAACAGATTATTTTTGGTTCTTTATGCTAATAAACCAACTGTAGCAAAAGAAGATCAGGGTAATTGATGTTGGTAGTTTGGAGCTAAGGGACTTCTGGTCCAGAGCAAAGCTGGGTCCTTGAATTTTTGTCACATGGATTGTGAAGGTAAGACCACATTTTCAAACCAGTAGACCATTATGTATGTCTACTACATTAAGGACACTGAGAAGATCATATTCTAGCTGAAGGCTAACAGAAAATTCAATATATACTAAGAATATAATTATATTGTAATTACAAACTTATAGTTAAAAAAAACTAAGATGTTGCTAACTTTCCTTTATCAGTCTACTAAATCTTTATGCATTCATTTGTTGTATTACGCATATTAATTTTTCATTTGTTTACCCTTCTTATGTATTATAAGATCCATTATGATTTACAATACAATGTATACTTTAATTATGGATTATAGTTTAATTCAAGGAGAAACAAATGTCATCAATAGATGAAAAACTGAAAATGAGACTTTATGGAGAAGGCTGAATATGTTTGCCTTTGCAAAACAGACAGTGAATTTTAAATAGCACATTACTAATACTGATACTGACTATTAGAGTGTAACAATAGTGTAATTATTAAATACCCAAAGGGTGGCACTAATCAAGCTAAATGTCTTATTCCACTCAACCTTCTTGGAGTAAGACTTTCTGTTGGGAAGATGGCAGAGGCTAGAAAGATGAAGACTTTGGAACTTCACAAAGCTTCTTTTACAGCCTAAGTTCTTCCCACACAAAGCTTAGAGGGTCTGTGGTAATAGAAATTGTGTGTGGCTTGGAGGGCATAGAACAACAACAGCATGCAACTCAGGAATGTAGTCATCCTAAGTTTGCATCAAGAGTTTTGAAGTTTGGTTTTGTTTTCAGTTATTCTTTAGAGCTTTCTAGGTATTGAGTAGTGAGTGAGGAGGACTTGGACATTTGTGGGAACTGTCCTCTGGTAAAATAAGACAGCTGTCCAGCCATATTTCTTTATGGTATCCAAAGTTGTGTCTGAAGTCTGTGCAGGAGTTCTGCACTCTGCCTACTGATAGTAGCAAATCTCTCTGCTTTATGTTAGCTGTTGTAGATTGTAGTGCATATAGCTCACAACGACACACTGGCTTCCTAAATTCATTCACTTATAGCTCTAAACAGTGTTTTGGTAAATTTTGTGCTACACATTTTGATATATATATATAAAATATGTTCATTTTCAATTTATAAATGGACTTCCATGTTTTAGCTTGGTCCTCTCCTTAGTACAAGCATGTATTCACTTTGTTTGCTTGCTTGCTTATTTGTATGTTTATTGTGTGACACATATGCTTGTGATAGCACTCATATGGAGGTCAGAAAACAACTTCAAGGGAGTTGATTCTCTCTTTTCATCATGTGGAATCCTTGAATATAACTGAGATCATTAGACTTGGTGGCAGGCTTGCCTGCTGTGGTGGTTTGAATATGCTTGGCCAATGGTAAGTAGCACTATTAGGAGTTTTGTCCTTATCGGAGGAGGTGTAGCCTTGTTAGAGGAAGTGTGTCACAGTAGAGGCAGGACTTCGAGGTCTCGTATATATGCTCAAAGGCTGGCCAGGATGATTCAGTTTCCCTCTGGCTGCCTTCAGATCAAGGTGTAGAACTCTAGGCTCCTCCAGAGTAAAGTCGGCCTGCTCACTGCCATGCTTACAGCCATGGTGTTAACAGACTGAACCTCTGAAACTGTAAGCCAGCCCAAATTAAATGTTTTACTTTATAAGACTTGCCTTGGTCATGGTGTCCCTTCTCAGCAATTAAACCCAAACTAAGACACTTGCTAAGATTTTTGCCATCTTAAAAATATGTACTTTTGACAATCTATGCTTGCCAATTTCTAATATAAAGCAACTATAGTAATGTAGTCAGCATGATATAAGTGGCAGAATGGTCGTTTGAATCTTGATTTGTCTGTTCTCAAAGAATGTAGCCACCATAATTTCTAATTTTTATGATATGGTTCCCTCCATTATAAAAGTTTAGTGGAGAAAATAATTCATAAATTAGATAATATTTATGTTTTCTTTTATTTTCTTCACTATTATTTAAAAATATGTAGTGTATTTATTCTATAGTACTAAACACAGTAGAATTATGAAATTATAAAAACCTTGGTATATAACTCAGTGGTTAATAGCACTTGTTCTTACACAGGTCAGTTTCCAGCATCCACATAACAGCTAATTACTCTCGGTAACTCCAGTTACTGATGATATGAATGCCTATTCATCTCTCTGTAGGCACTGAATGAATGTGGTTCATAAGAATATAGGCAAGCAAAAATACCAACTCACATAAAAATTATGTATTTAAAAAATATTGGCACTAAATTCTTCTTTGTGATGTTACCATGTTACTATTTATTGAATGAATACTTTTTTACTGCTTTGTGATGTTTTTATATAAATTATAATTTCAAATGGGCATTTTCTGATTCATTAAGCATGCATAGCTTTTCTGTATTATTAGTTTCTGGAGTTTTTTTTTAAAGTTTTCAATTCTTTGTTAAGTTGTCATAGTTTTTACTTTTATCTGCATTTTAAGGAAATGTATAAATACAAATTGCATCTGGTATGTAGTTCAAAGAGGTATTCTACATTTGTTTTTGGCCTTACACTAATTTGTACGTGTGTGTGTCTGTATGTGTGTGTATCTCAGAATCACATATACATATATATATACATATATATATGTATATATATATATATCAGAATCAGATATATATCAGAATCAGGGTAAGAAGATGCATGTTTTAGCATTATGACTGACAGGTGTGTGTTTTGACAGTTTTGATGTAAGAATACTTATTTATTCATTTATTTATTTATTTACTCATTTATTTAGCAGTACCAAGACTGAGTTGGGTCTCAACACCCAGGCAAGCACTTTATCACTGGGCTATATCTATCTCTACAGGCTTTGCTATTTTTTTATTTTGAGGCAGTCTTGTTGAATTGTTCAGGCTGGCTTTGAACTCATTCTCTATCATAGGCAGGCATTGAATTTGGAACCCGGCTGCCTCAGCCTCCGAATATCTGGGGTAGCAGGTCTGACTCCTAATTCCATTTGAAGTGCTTTGTTTTATCCAGTCTACAAAGAAATAAGATGGACAGAGCATAGCCCAGGTAGAACTTGAGTTCTTCTCCTGATCAGTTTTGAACATGGAGGATTTGAGTCCATGAGTCCAGAAGCATTTGTCATGTGATGTTTTCTCTTCCTCTCTTAAATTCCACAAAGTACCTATTTTTATATTCTTTTGACTCTCATCTCTTAATTTACTGTGCTTTCTCCTTCTAGATTTATACATTGGTATATAACTCCTCTCAATGCCTTACTCACTGTTTCTCAGAGAAACTTAGGAGGGTATTTTATTCTTAAAGGATTTTCTTGAAATGATACACTGTAGTACTAACCATTTTGCACCATAAGACAATGAAAAGAGGAAAAGTATAAAATAGTGAAAATACAAGGAAACTATGAAGGCACTCATCATATCGGCATCAGATTACTGCTTTACAAGTGACTGTGAACTATTTATAGAGATGCTCTCAGTAACTTACTAGACAGACATTTGAAGAAGAAACAAACACATGAGCACTTACACAGTCACACACAAAGACATACCTACACATACATACAAACATACATATTACTTTGAAAAAAGATTTTTAAAACGTAATATTGTAATATATTTTGATAATGATTTTACTTTCCTCAAATCCTCCCAGACCCTCCCCACTTGCCCACTTGCCTACTCAGCCAAATCCACACCCTTTCTTTTTCTCTCTTATTAGGATAAAAATAGGCACCAAAAAATAATAATAAAATAAAATTAGCTCAAATAAAAACAAACAAAGCAGACAAAGAAGAAGCAAGTAAGCAATAAAATTCTTAAAAACAAAAAACAAAAATAAAAATACTGGAAATCATAACAAATACACAAGGAACCTGTAAGGAAAAGGATGAATTCCTAACAAAGCATTATGAGACAAAGAGCATCCAGAAATATTGTTCAGTTCCTTTTGTGTTGGACATCTACTGGCCATGGGGCCTGAAGAATGGATTGTGTACCCAGAGAGACTCTGTTCGAGGAAACTAAATTTTCATTTGTGAGAGGTTATTAATTAGAGATAGCTTCTGGGTTAGGGATGGAGACTCGTGTCTTTTTTCAGTCTCAGCTGTGGGACCCCATCTGACCCAGACCTGTGCATACCTGGTGTAGCTGCCTTAGTCTCTGTGAGTTCATATGTGCACAGGTCCTGCTGTTTTAAGAATGCCTTGTTTCCTTCATATCTTCAGTTCCCTCTCTCTTACACCCTTTCTGCTTCCATTTTCAGAGGGTTCCCTGAATTTTAAGGGGAAAGAATTTATGGAGATACCCCATTTAGGCCCAAGTGTTCCAAGGTCCTCATTATCTGTACATTTTCAAGTTGTGAGTCTCTGTATTAGTTCCTATTTATTGTAGGAGGAATCTTCTATGATGAGAGTGAGTGAGACACTGATCTACGGATGTTGAAGGATGTCATTAGTAGTCATTTAGCAGGTACGTTCTTTTAGTAGAACAGTAGTATTTGGTTTTCCCCTAGATCCTTGGTCTATGTAGTCAGGTTCTTGGAAGCTGAGGGTATCAGGCATAGGTTTTACTTCATGAAGTGTGTCTTAAATACAATCAGATATTGGTTAGTTAATACCACATTCTTTGTGTCACTATTGCATCAGTGTCCTTCAGGGTGGTCACCATCATATATCGAAGAGTTTTTAGCTGGGTTGGTGTTTCCCTTCCTCCTCTGATAGTGTGCAGAGTATCTTCCAGTGCAAAGAATACTAGTTGTTAGGGATGAAGTCTCTAGGTAGGCACCAGCTCAACTTCTCCAAGTTCAATGAGGTTTTTAAGTGTTGTCTTTAGCAAGATGACAGTCCCATCAGTTTGACATATAACTTCAAATCCATGTGTTTATGTTTTTATCTGAGATGATCAGATACACAAACTAATTTTTGTTTCCAATTGATATAAGAATCTTTCCAAGTGATTGGAAATTTTTGTGTATTTTGTTTTTGTTTCTCTCAGTATTGCCTTCCTGTGTGTAAGCATGTATGTATCATTAAACAATCAATTTTTTTTAAATCTTAGTTGTGTTAACAACCTCATAACATTAGTGGAAATTCACTGATTTTGGCTGTGCTAAGGGAATGCTAGCAGGCACCTGGGATAGATAAGAGATTTTGAATATTCTTACTGTTGTAAATAAGTTATATTGTACCCTAGCATTCTATTTATCAACATTCCTTACTAAATTCCTTTCTTCTTACATTATATTTACCTTTGTTATATATTAGTATCTATCTAATTAAGAAGTGGAGCAGGACATGATGGGTTTTTTTTATTATTTTCTATATTTTTTATTTACATTCCTAATGATTTCCCCTTTCCCATTTCCTCCCTCCCCGAAAGTCCCATAAGCCCCCTTCCCTCCCTCTGTTCCCCATTCAATCCCCTCTTGCTTCTCTGTCCTGGTATTTCCCTACATCCATTCTTTCCAGGACCAGGGGTCTCTCCTTCCATCTTCTTGGAAATCTATTGATATGTGAATTGTGTCTTGGGTATTCCAAGATTCTGGGTTAATATCCCCTTATCAATGACTGCATACCATGTGTGTTCTTTTGTGATTGGATTACCTCACTAAGGATGATATTTTCCAGTTCTGACCATTTGCCTAAGAATTTCATGAATTCATTGTTTTTAATTGCAGAGTAGTATTCCATTGTGTAAATATACCACACCTTCTGAATCCATTCCACCGTTGAGGGACATCTGGGTTCTTTCCAGCTTCTGGCTATTATAAACAAGGCTGCTATGAACATAGTGGAGCATGTGTCCTTATTGCATGCAGGTAAAGCCTCTGGGTATATGCCCAGGAGTGGTATAACAGGATCCTCTGGGAGTGTCATGCCCATTTTTCTGAGGAACCGCCAGGACATGATGTTTTTGATCGAATGTTTAACTTGCTATTTTTTAAGTAATAGCCCATGTAAAGGACCAAGAATTAAATGAAAATTGCCATTATTAAGAGTCTCTTCACTTAGCAATCAAAGGGCAGGTGCATATATAGTTGTATCCGATTTGAAGACCAATGGGTCTTCTTCCCAGATCTAGGCAACTAATGGAGCACAAATTCTAAACTGTTAATGCTTTATACTTTGTTAAATAGGATTCTGTAACAATCAACGTTACATGGCCCCTTGTCCTTGATTATTTTATAATAGACTAATATACAATTACAGATAGGGTAAATTTGAATACCCTGAGCACTTACATACTACTTGAAATTAAAGAACTCAAATATACCATTTCCAAGTAATTTAATTTTCAAATTAAAAATAATGAATTCAGTACACTTAAAATATCCTCTGCAAAACAAAAATTTCTGACTGTTGTTCATGTTGAATATTTATGCAAGTTAAATATGATGCAAATGATATTGCTGACACAAATATTTAAAGAGATGAGAAACATCTCTTTTGGTCACTCTTGGACACTGACACCTCATGGGATTTAGTAAATAGTTTCAGAATTAAAAGCAATTTGATAGAGTGGATGAATAAAAGTATTTATATGTATATATAAAGTCAACAGTTTTATTCTAGTAATAAATACCTAGGCCCAGGAACATATTTAATAATTACCTTTATGGCAGGAAGGAAAAACATGTAAAAATAAGTGTAATGAGAAAACTAAGCACCCACTTTAAAACTACATTATTTTAAAATACAACACATGTGACCATGAAATGGAAATTATTAATATTATGATGGGAATAACTAATTTTATCAAATATTAATTGTACCAATTATAAGCAAAAGCATGGTTTATCTTATATTTGAAAACCATATTGATCACTGGGCAGACATGTGATGAAGGCAGGGAAGCAAATGTCTGTCATCTCAGTGATGAGGAGTCTGAGGCAGGAAGATCAAGAGAGCAAGAGAAGCCCAACGACTTAGTGAGTTCAATGTGAACTTGGGCTACACAGGAAGAATGTGCAAATGAGTACAGAGAGGTAGTACTTATCAATGCCTATACTGTGCAGCACAGTAGAGCCATCTCAGAAAACATATATACTATTGTGCATGGATAGAAAAATAACTCAGCCTGAGAAGGTGATACTCCAAGTAAATATGGAAGAGTTGATGCTTTTCAAGTTCTACAGTGCTGGCAAATAGACAAAGGAAAGATGAAGGAAATGAAGATTTCTCTCATGTGTACAAGTGAAGTCTGGATTAAATGTGTAAGCTTAATATTAAACAACAAAATGCAAATTTTTCAATGAATCCAGGGGGTTGAATAGATGCATATTACTTGGAATGCACTGTACATCAGCTGTAGTGCAGAAGTTGTGGCAGAAGGCAAACATATTTTTTGACATTTCAAACTTAGAACTTGTATGAATTATCTAATTAATGATACAGCTGACAATTTCAGTGGCTATTACAAAAGCTTGGTTATTACAAAATAATGTGAATTACTATAAAATGTAATGTCACAAAGAGGAGCAAAGATACACACATGCAAATTAAAGAACAAAATAGTCCACATATAAATGGAAAAAAGTGAGTGACAAGTACATTGATTAAGGATAAAAGCTTTTGTCCTCCATGCTTGGGGAATGGCATTTGGATTTCCAGCACTCAGGTAAATTCTAGATTAGTGTGGCAGCCCAGCACTTGAGACAGACAGGGGATTCCCAGAGCAAGTTGAACAGTTTGACTATCCAAATCAGTTTGATCTGAGTTTATCAAGACACCCTGCCTCAATAAAGGTGGAGAGTGATTTACCATATATCGATGTTAGCCTCCACATGTTCCTGCGTGAGTGTGCACACACATTCACACAAATGCACACACCCCCATGAGAACACAGGTACCTCCAGAAACACTCACATATTAGTATTAAATTATTTAATGATTAGATGTTCTGACTTGCTACACAAAAACTAAAAATTCAAGCTGAGATGCAATGTCATTAGACATGAATGAGACTGTCAGAAAAAGCCTCTGCTAAGAGAAATAAGATAAAAATAATTTTTACATTGCTAAAGGACATATCAGATGCTACAAACTTGGAGAAAGCATCGAGAGATGTTTTTTAGATGCTGGTGAGGATGTGGAGAAAGAGGAACACTCCTCCATTGCTAGTGGGATTGCAAGCTGGTATAACTACTCTGGAAATCAGTTTGGTGGTTCTTCAGAAAATTGAACATAGTACTACCAGAGGACCCAGCTATACCACTCCTGCGCATATACCCAACAGATGTTCCAACATGTAACAAGGACACATGCTCCACTAAGTTCATAGCAGCCTTATTTATAATAGCCAGAAGCTGGAAAGAACCCAGATGTCCCTCAACAGAGGAATGGATACAGAAAATGTGGTACATTTACACAACAGAATACTACTCAGCTATTAAAAAGGATGAATTCATGAAATTCTTAAGGCAAATAGATGGAACTAGAAAATATCATCCTGAGTAAGGCAACCCAGTCACAAAAGAACACACATGGTATGTACTCACTGATAAGTGAATATTAGGAAATAAGCTCAGAATACCCAGGATACAACTCACAGATCATATGAGGCTCAAGAAGAAGAAAGACCAAAGTGTGGAGTCTCAGTCCTACCTTGAAGGGGGAACAAAATAAAGGAGGTAGAGGGAGGCAGGGACCTGGGAGGGAGAGAGGAGGGGGAGGGAAAAAGGGGGACAGGATCAGGTGTGGGAGGAAATAGGGAAGAGACAGAGGTTCAGAAAATTGAATGGAGTTGTGAAGCAGTGAGGGATGGGAAGCTGGGGATAGCCACTAGAAAGTCCCAAATGCCAGAAAAGCAAGAGGTACCCAGCATCCAAAGGGGATGACATTAGCTGAAATATTCAACAAAGGGGAGGGAGAACCTGTAGAGACCATACCCACAGGTTAGGCACCGCCCCCGGTTGAGGGATGGGGCCACCTCTCTATCTCAAAAATATTAACCCAGAATTGTTCCCATCTAAAGGAAATGCAGGGGCAAAGAGTAGAGACGAAGGCCATCCAGAGACTGCCTTACCAAGGATCCATCCCCTCTGCAGACACCAAGCCCAGACACTATTGCTGATGTCAGAAGTGCTTACTGACAGGAGCCTTGTATGGCTGTCCCATGAGAGGCTCTGCTAGGGCCTGACAAATACAGATGCAGATGCTTGCAGCCATCCATCAGACTGAGAATGGGGACCCCTATTGAGGAGTTAGGGGAAGGACTGATGGAGCTGAAGGGGTTTGCAACCCCATAGGAAGAACATCAATATCAACCAACCAGATCTCCCTCCACCAGAACTCCCAGGGACTAAACTACCAACCAAAGAGTACATATGGAGGGACCCATGGCTCCAGCCACAAATATAGAAGAGGATGGCCTTATCTGGCATCAATGAGAGGGAGGCTCTTGGTCACGTGGAGGCTTGATGCCCCAATGTAGGAGAAGGCTAGGGTGGTGAGGCAGGAGTGGGTATGTGGGTGGGGGAGCTCCCTCATAGAACCAGGGGGAGGTGGGATGGGATAGGGGGTTTGCAGAGGGGAAACTGGGAAGGGGGATAACATTTGGAAAATAAATAAAATAACAAATAAAATAAACAAAAATTTTAATTTGACCCAGATACTACATATACTCTATGCTGAATATACTCTATGTGTAAAGGAAACACTATTGCTGAAGACACTACATAGCTACACCAAAGAACATGGAGGGATCAAGCTGGTGCAGCCTGTAAGCTTAGACCTAACTGGGTTTCACAGAGCTGGAAAGTGAAAGAGAAGAAAAGTGATGATCCTATTACCCAGCTTTGAATGTCGTGAGCTACAATAATGAATGATATTAGAAGTCATGTTCTCTTCCACTGGTGCAATGCCCCACCCTTAGACGAAGAACTAGAGAAAACCTATGATGCCCCAGAGAGGGAGAATTCATATTCTCAAGAACAAACTTACTAATAGGCTATTCAACCCTAGTGCCCAGTCCTAAACACACATGCACATGAGCAACATTAAAAGGCTTCAGCAAACTCCCTCATATATACATATAATAATATACTTATGAACATATTACCCAACAATGATTGAAGAAGAGGTTATGGGCTTGAGAGGGAGAGTATAGTAATTATGATTGTAAATAAAGGATTCATGTATGAAATTCCCAAAAAGAAAAAAAAGTGTTGTAAAGCAATAACAAAAACATAATTCTGTAGCATTCATATTTTATTCTACTTTTATACCTTCTCCCTACAAATATTCTGAATTTCAATTGTAATAATTGCTCAACAATCATCTGTCTTTTGTAAACTAGTCTCTATTATTTTGAAAATTTATACAAGTCAGAGAGTGCTGTATGTAGGATTCGGCAGATGCAAACAATTGGAATGTCAAGGAATAATATGTACAAAAATTTCTTTGTTGCCAAGTTTCTTTAGAATGTAGTGGTTAAAGTGATGTGCTAAATTAATTTGATATGGAACAATTCAGAAATAGTAAATAATTACAAGTCTGTGTTATCGTACTAAGTTCAACAACTTATTTTAGGTAAAAATTCTCAGTGATATAGGCAACCACAAATATACATTGATTGGATTTTCTGAATATCACAAACCCCACAAACATGACTTTTGAATACACTTGTCATGATAGGATGACTTTTGCATGAAAAAAAAAGAATAGAGATAAAGATACTACCTCTTAAATAATATTTTGGATATTTATAAACTTTAAGTAGCTTTTCTGGCTAGTGTGAGAAAAATCAGAAATTCTGTGACTTGGGCATAAAAAATGTATGTAAAGTGAATAAATAAATAGTTTATAAAAAGCATTAGTGAAATTATAATATTGAATATTTTCCTTTAGTGTTAATAAAATATTTTTGACATTCAAAATTACAAAGTTATACATTATAAGTATTTTTTGCTGATAATCTCATTTTAGTATATTAAAGATACACAGATCTAAGTGAGATCTTTAAGTATATGCACACTGGTTCTAGTCCAATGGATATTATTCTGATCATTTGAAAGATTTAGAAAGTCTAAGTAGCTAAGTTATTATGTTCTCTTCTTTTCTACTTTTCTTAACGCAATCTTCAATCTTTAGCATCTAATTACTTTAAAAGCTATCTTTTATTATCATTTGTTTTGCATGACAATTCTCAATTTCACAGCCATTTTGCATGCATAGATTTTTGGATTCTAATAATAATCCTGTCGCATGTGCATCATGGGGATATTATTCCATTTAGGGGTTAAGAAATGAGTGGCAGAATTCTAACTTGAATCTAGGCTATCTGATTCTGTCTTATGCAAGTGGCAGAAGACCATTCCTCTAGTGTCCAATATGTCTTAGTTTCCAAAGCACTTTTAAGAAAGGACACTATACTCTCTCAGACTAAGCAGAAACGTTTACCTTAAAAAGCACCACCAGGGAGCCACTTGCCCTAATTTCTCTTTTTAACATTCCTAAATACTGTGAGAAGCCATGTATTATTGTTATGAGTAGATTATGTAAGTATTCTGTTAGTTTAAATAGCCAATCCACTCCCATGAGCAAAATGAAAACCCAGTACAACTTTTAAACAATAGAGACAGTCTATAAAGTGACACAGAATATATTCTTCACAAAGGCTAACTATTCCTCTATGTAGAGAGAGTCAAAGAAAACTGAATTCATGATATTGTACCTGTTCCTTCAACTCATAGTGATACATACATATTTGTATGTAAGATGCTGCTAGATTCAGAGTGTATAAATCATTGGGGAGAAGATCATCAAAATCAATGTCATTCAAAGATTTTTCAAAGAAAAGATTAGGTTATAATGAGTGCTTATTATTTATTTATTGAATACACACATCTACATGATGAATAACCTCTGAAAGGAAAAGATTCCTCATCACAACATTCAGTTTTTTTTCTATTCCATTTTCAAGTAAGACAGGCATATATAAAATTTCACAAAAATTTAAGCTAAATATTAAATTTGGATGTGAAAAACTTGAAGTGAATATTTCAGCTCTAGTCTGTGTAAGAAAATTATCAAAGTTACATTTTTACTACATTCCATATTTATTAGGAACAAATGTAAAGATATGTTTTAATTTTTACATGACTATCTTCATACAGTGCATTTCTTGTTGTAAGAACTTGCTTTGTTTATTCAGAACACTCCACTATGCATGCCTGTGTTGGTATTCCAAGACTTTACAGTACAGAGGCTTCTTGTACTAAGCAGAGCACAGTCATTTTGTTTATCTGAAATCATTCTTAACCCAGTCAGTACTAATCAGAAATGCTTCCATGATCACATCCTTTTAGAACCTAGTGTCTGTGCACATGTATTTGTAAACAAAATTAAAGAAGGTAGCTCTCAAACATAAAATCACATAATGAAGTTATATAAAATTATAAAAGTAAAGAACACTGCACAATACAACTATGAATAAAAACCAATGGATGAATAACAATTTTAAAAGGCAATTAAATTATAAAAAAAAAACTCGTGAAACAGTAGTGCAACTTGTTAGTAAACCCTGCAAGCTAGTGTATTCTTAATTAGATTATACAAATAGAGCTTTATAATGATTTATTTAATTCCTTATCCTATGGGAATTATGGGGTTTTTTTTTCTTTCCTTTTGAAATGTTTCCTCCCATTTAAAAACTCTTATTGATTTATTTGTCAGAGGAAAACTCATTACTACTGATGTGGCTCTAGCCAAATTCCCGCAAATAATTGAAAACAATGGGTGAGAACACTTTTACTGCCAAGGAGCTACAAGGTCACTCCCGCAATCACGGTCTGTTCTACTGGAGGGAGTGCTGGTTCCCATAGGAAACTTGCTCTTGCACCACATCAAGCAAGAGACTCAAACAGTAAAACTACTGTGAGGTACCCATAAAGCCAACAAGAAAAGTGAGGAAGGAAACATATTTAGTTTGTGTGAGGTGGGGAGGATTTTGCATGGATATCGCTGACCTGATTCAAAGTTAGTTGAAACTCCACGCCTCTTCCTGGAACTTAGATCAACTACTTAAAATGCTTCTCCTCAGTTTTCTTTTGTGTAGTTGTCCTGTCCCAGAGTCCTCACCACACAAGAACAGTACATGCTGTATTTTATACTTAAAATTCGTAAAAGAATAGATCTTAGATGTTCTTGACACATAAAATAATATTAGTAAAGCCCATGTTACAATAAAAAAGATCAGAATAAAACATTGTGAGGTAACAAATATAATTGTATAGCCTTGATGGTTTCACAAATATTCTAATCACTAAACTCAGCCAGCTGTACATAGTTGTATATTTCTTAAGGATATGATCATCTCCTGAGAGAGGTATCATGAGTTGATTTAGTTTATCTATAGACATTAGAGAATACATTCACAAAAACCTAGACAGTATAGCCTACTTCATACATGTTATTCTTTATGGTATTCCCTTTATATGATTGACAACACAGTGTGTTTACCCCAGCACTGTGACAAACACATGAGCACAGCAATGTTCTTATATTACATCAGCCCACAACATCACTGGGTAGTAAGGATTTTTACAATTCTTTATAATTTTAGTGTAAACAGCAAAACCCTGTTATGTAATAAATAACTATTAAACTATTAAATAAATAACTATTACATATCCTATGGCTTTCATATGTCCATCGTACCTTTCTAAAGTGATTTAAAAATATTTAGAGGAAGTAACACAGAGAAGTTCGAGGGAGGTAGAGACATTTTGGCTGTAATAAGTGACCCTGATGTTCTGAATGTTCAAGAAGTTACAGGTAGACACTCGTAATAGAAGGACTTAGTTTGGCCTTACTAACGGCAAGTAAGTGATAATTTTGACAAGCTAAGCTAATGGATTCAAGATGTGGAAACAGGATGGTTGTGATGTTAAGTGAGTAAAAGTACTTGCAATGAAAACCTGAAAACAAACTGGATCCTATAAATTCACCATGGAAGGAGAGAACACACTCTGACTTCCACATGCATGTATGTTCCTAACATAGAAACATCATATACATGAAAATAAATAGATTTATGATAGATAGGTAGATAGATAAACAATTTGAAAATGTAAAAACAGAAGTAAAACTCAAAAAAGGATGTGTATAGTATACAAAGATTAAGATAAATAAACAAATACAAAGAAACCACCAGTGTGTACTTATGATGTTAATAATGGTACATTCCCTATATATTAATGGGAAAATCTAATTTTAACACCATGATAGCAATTTCTTGGTGTTCAACAGGCTCCATAATATTGAGATTGGAGATATATATAAAATGACGTCTCATGAAATAAACATAAGCCTATAGTCTCTTAATTGAATACAATGCAGCTTTTAGCAACATTCTTTTACATGTTTCATAAGCTCAAAGTATTATCATTTACCATATTTCTCAGTTGATGACTTGCAATTTATCAAAAGGTTCAAACTTTAAAACTGGAAATACTTCTTTAAATTTCAGGTAGTCTGTGTTTGCTGGACTTGAATACATGGTACTCATTATTTTAGTTTACGGAAATTGCACTGGTTAATATTGTATCTTTCTTCTAGGCAACAAGTTACCTTACCTTATACAGATTATAACCATTAATCCATATAAGTAGACATGTTCATGTATGTCATTATATAGGAAGTATGGGTCAGCTACTCATTTGTTGGCTAGTTATATTTTTTAAGGAAAGATATCAAATTGAAGAAAAGAACAGAAGGAAGTAGAATGAATTTGAGTGAAAAGAGGAAAACATGGTTATCTATAAATTCAATCACAAATTTCAAGAGAAATGTATTATAATAAATGTATTATAATTAAATGATATTAATTAATGATATTAACTGGGGACTTGAACACAGAAAAGCAGATTCCCTGCCTTATAATTTTGACAATAATAGGTACCTTGGATCGATCGAGGACTAGTTAAGTTGAGAATATATGCTTCTAGCCTTTGTTTTCACCATTTGGGTACTCTAGTATTTTGAAATGAAAGCAAACACCCACGGCAGAAGGAACATGAATGGGCATGTGTTTCCTTCTAACTAATTGTAGACAAATATATGCTTTGCTTATTTTCTACTATTATATTCTGGGCACAGGCAAGCAGTGAGACAATGGAGACTAACACAATGACTATCGACCAACTTTATAAAAATACACATACAAAGAGCTAATCTAGTCAAATTCAAGTTATTGGGATTATTTGTAATGGTCAAAGTTCATGAATTGAAACCTTCAATTCATGAATTATAGTATATATATATATATATAGTATATATATATACTATATATTAATAATATATATAATATAATAATATATAATAATAATATATATATTGAGAATTATGGTATCCTTCTTTAGTAACTGCACAACACACACACACACACACACACACACACACACAGACTAAATGTAGTTTGACTCACAATCCTAGTAAGGTGGTGGAAAGGTACAATTTGGTTCAATTCTTGCTGTATAACCAGTGGGGTCTTAGATTTATCCAAAGAACCCATTTGAAATCAGTGGGCATCGAAGTGTACATTTTTTTTTTAATTTTATTTTATTTTCTAAATTTTTTTTTTATTTACAATCAAAATCATTTCCCTTTTTCCGTTTCCTCCCTCCCCGAAAGTCCCATAAGCCCCCTTCCCTCCCTCTTTTCCCCATTCAACCCCCTCTCGCTTCTCTGTCCTGGCATTCCCCTACATCCAGTCTTTC
Source organism: Tokudaia tokunoshimensis (assembly GCA_036184795.1). Lineage (NCBI taxonomy): Eukaryota > Metazoa > Chordata > Mammalia > Rodentia > Muridae > Tokudaia > Tokudaia tokunoshimensis. Next base: position 33,982,003 of record BTHU01000002.1, read on the forward strand.
CAGGACCAGGGGTCTCTCCTTCCATCTTCTTGGAAATCTATTGATATGCGAATTGTGTCTAGGGTATTCTGAGATTCTGGGTTAATATCCCCTTATCAGTGACTGCATACCATGTGTGTTCTTTTGTGATTGGGTTACCTCACTAAGGATGATATTTTGCATACCATGTGTGTTCTTTTGTGATTGGGTTACCTCACTAAGGATGATATTTAAAGCAGTCTGGCGGTTCCTCAGAAAACTGGGCATGACACTCCTAGAGGATCCGGCTATACCACTCCTGGGCATATACCCAGAGGCTTTACCTGCATGCAATAAGGACACGTGCTCCACTATGTTCATAGCAGCCTTATTTATAATAGCCAGAAGCTGGAAAGAACCCAGATGTCCCTCAACGGAGGAATGGATTCAGAAGATGTGGTATATTTACACAATGGAATACTACTCTGCAATTAAAAACAATGAATTCACAAAATTCCTAGGCAAATGTTCAGAACTTGAAAATATCATCCTTAGTGAAGCGTACATTTTTAATTGTGGTATTAGGAAGGAAGAGAGAGATGGATCCTTGGGGCATGTGGCCAGCTATTTTACATTAATTAGCAAGCTCCAACCCAAGGAGACATTCTGTCTCATAAATCAAGGTGACAATACCTGAGGAAGGATACCTGAGGTTGATCTTCTAGCTTCCATGTGCATTCACAAATGCGCACACTTATGTTCACATACAAGTGCATGTGCATAAATATACATACACATAGTAAAACAACCTTGTCAAATGCAAAATAAATCCATAGTGAGTTAAAGCTTTTTTTCTAATCTCTTTACCTTAAAGCTTAATTTTTCTAATTTTTATACATACAAAATGCTTTTATAACTTCCTGTTAGTATCATATCAATAAATAACACACATACACCCACACACACAGCCCACATCCCCTCCCACACACAACCCCCACACCCCTATAGAGATGTTTACACCTCGTTACTAATAAATTTAAAGATATTTGAACCCAGAGAATATAATGTCCAAACATTTAAGCTTTGATTCATTCTCTCTCTCTCTCTCTCTCTCTCTCTCTCTCTCTCTCTCTCTCTCTCTCCCTCTCTCTCCCTCTCTTTAGATTTATTTATTTTATGTGAGTACATTGTTGCTCTCTTCAGACACACCAGAAGAGGGCATCGGATCCCATTACAGAGGGTTGTGAGCCACCACGTGGTTGCTGGGAATTGAACTCAGGACCTCTGGAAGAGTAGTCAGTGTTCTTAGCCACTGAGCTATCTCTCCAGCCCTTAAGCTTCAATTCTCAAGCTCTATAGGTTTCACAGGTGCTAACTTTTCCAGCCTCTTCAACTTTGTCTGACATGCGACCAGCCTGTGGACATGACATTTCTGCATGATGAGCTTACATTGGCCTCCAGATGCAAGAGCTGTTGTTTTTTCTGTTTCCATTTTCTTTCTGCATCAGTCCCTCATGTCTGTGCAACCTACTCAGCATTAATAATAGCATCCCTTTGGAAGGGATTTTGGATCTTACTGACTTCCTTTCATGAAGAGCTCACTTCTCCCCTGGCATGCCCTCTCCTGTTGGTTCTTTAGGGGCAGTTTAATTATAATGAAAAACTGGTGCCCTAGAATTGAACTTTTGCTCTGTTTTTCTGATGTGTGCCAGTGTTCCATTTTGTGGTTGTGACATTTTACTCTTACATATGGCTGTCACTTAGTAGGGCAGCAGAAAACAAGTTTCAAGCTCATATTTATTAATTTGAAAAGTTTAATAAAAATTGCCTAGTAACGATGAAGTGCATTAGAGCTGGACACTGGGAAAATAACAGACCTAGAGCTGAGGAGAGCTTTGTCTTTGTTAGAGAAAACTGGCCACTGCTGAATCCCAACTTTTCTCTCGTTATATTTTCTGGAACACTATTACCCCTTCTTTTGGTAGAATCCAAGAAAGAAGAAGACTAGGAGCCTCCTGAATATTCTTCTCACAGACCGTTACACACAGAAACTAGTGAAAATGCTCGGGGATGGACCTTTTGTAACTCTGGTGTAACCTTCGTGATAGCACTTACCTTCTGAGAGGAGGATAGCTTTCTTGTTAGCTATCTACTTGCTAAGAAGAAGAAATAGTCGCAGTGACTATTTCTCACATAATCAAGAGGAAGCCACGGCCTGATTACAAGACGTGAAAAGGACTATCTGACAGCCATGTCAACACTGGATACTATTGGAAAATTATAAATCTAAAAGCCTGTTATGCATTCATGAAGTAGTCATTTTATAAATGGATTCTGAAGAAACTAAAAGGAGTCAATGCTGCCTTAAATAGCAGGTAATTTTCTTCCTTCTTTTTGGTAAGGGTGGAATTAAATTTGCAATTTCATCAGTTCTCAAAGCCTTAGTGTGGGAAAGGGCCTCAGTAGCCAGTGAGTGGAAGCTCACAGGCACAGCCAAGGCTATTGTGCTGGGACTCCATAGTCACTGCTTTGAAATTTACCCTGCTTCAGGATGAACTGATCTGCAGCACATGATGAAAATGAATGCGTTTTCTTTTAAGAAAGATATACAAGATTGTATGTCCATGATATTAGACACTTTTTTTTTTTCGAAAACTCATTGGGATCAAAAAACTTGGAAGGCTTTTAGAAATTACATAGCACTCTCCTTCCAATCCCCCATGTACACTTTTATAGAAATACTACTCCATTCCAGAAAATGTACATGGCTTGCTTATCATCTATGCTTATGTAACATTTCTTTTCTTTTGTAGAAAATTTCTTACTACTTTGTGTATGTACACACACAGGGAAGAGTGGGTAGGGGCCAAGAGTGGATGACAGGATGTGAATGTCACAGCCTGCTTATGGAAGTCAGAGGACAACTGAGATAAACCAATTCTTTTCCTTCCATCTTTATGTGTGTTCTGCAGGGGATCAAACGAAGTTGGCCAAGCTTGCCCAGAAACGCCTTTACTCTCTGAGCTATCTCACCAACATTGCATTTTTTGTTTGCTTGTTTGTTTTATTTTGATTTTTAGTTTTTAGGTTTTTTGTTTTGTGTTTTTATCCAAATCATTTATTATTTTAAGTCCTCCAGTTGTTTTGATGAGTTTACAGACTGCTGTCAAGCCTACAGCTTTACATTCATGTTTACTAGTTAAAATTAATTAATTTATGTGGTGGTTGTTTGTTTGCTTGTTTGTATGAGACAGGGTCTTATATATAGACCTTGCTATCTTAAATTCTCTACATATACCAGGCTGGCCTCAAACTCACAGAAATCAGCCTATCTGCTTTCTGAAGATTGGGATTAAAGGCACTCGGAACCACACACAGTTTATATTCAAGTTTCATATCACAACTCTAAAAGGCTATCCTAAAAACAAGTACAATAACTGGTATTTTAAGATAAAATAAGAATCAAACCTAAAGACATTGATTTTGTTGAACAGTAATATAACATTGTGATTAACAAATACAGCAGAGGTTGTGTTACAAAATTTCTGACTTTAAAAATAAATAATAGTTTCCCTTCTATTAGTTTCAGTGTGTCTGGTTTTATGTGGAGATCCTTGATCCACTTAGAATTGAGCTTAGTGCAAGGAGATAAGAATGGGTCAATTTGCATTCTTCTGCATGTTGACCTCCAGCTGAGCCAGCTCAACATTTGTTGAAAAGGCTATGTTTTTTCCACTGGATGGTTATAGCTCCTTTGTCAAAGATCAAGTGACCATAGGAGTGTGGATTCATTTCTGGGTCTTCAATTCTGTTCCATTGTTCTACATGCCTGTCACTGTACCAATACCATGCGGTTTTTAACACTATTGCTCTGTAGTACAGCTTGAGGTCCTAAGATCAAAAACACAGGAGACAGCAGTTGTTGGCGAGGATGTGGAGAAAGAGGAACACTCCTCCACTGCTGGTGGAATTGCAAGCTGGTACAACCACTCTGGAAAGCAGTCTGGCGGTTCCTCAGAAAACTGGGCATGACACTCCCGGAGGATCCGGCTATACCACTCCTGGGCATATACCCAGAGGCTTTACCTGCATGCAATAAGGACACATGCTCCACTATGTTCATAGAAGCCTTATTTATAATAGCCAGAAGCTGGAAAGAACCCAGATGTCCCTCAACGGAGGAATGGATTCAGAAGATGTGGTATATCTACACAATGGAATACTACTCTGCAATTAAAAACAATGAATTCATGAAATTCCTAGGCAAATGGTCAGAACTTGAAAATATCATCCTTAGTGAGGTAACCCAATCACAAAAGAACACACATGGTATGCAGTCACTGATAAGGGGATATTAACCCAGAATCTAGGAATACCCTAGACACAATCCGCATATCAATAGATTTCTAAGAAGATGGAAGGAGAGACCCCTGGTCCTGGAAAGACTGGATGTAGGGGAATGCCAGGACAGAGAAGCGAGAGGGGGTTGAATGGGGAAAAGAGGGAGGGAAGGGGGCTTATGGGACTTTCGGGGAGGGAGGAAACGGGAAAGGGGAAATGATTTGGAATGTAAATTAAAAAAAAATAAAAGAAAATAAAAAAATAATAACCAGAAAGCCACATAAAAATCATTATCCCTGCCATCTGGCATGTAGTGACTTATTTCTCAGAGATATAAACAAGAATGAAATTAATAACAGAAATCAGAGACTTATAGATCAGCATGTCAGTATTCCTACATGTTTCTATGTTATTCTGGTCTTTATGTGTTCACCGTTTGTATTTGTACATGTGTTCCTTTATGCAATTTTCCCAATGCTGGCTAGATCTACTTCTTTTGATTTAACCACCAAAAATCTCTTTCAAACCCAAGTTCATTCATATTCCCCTAGGAATCTCATGGGCTGAATTTCCCACAGCGCTTGGCAATGTTTCCAATGGGCTTGTAATTACAACTAATTGCCTTTGTTAGAAAATGTGGCAAAACAAAGTGCATTTAAGTGGAAGGTATTTTCAAAAATCGCCAAGTACATTCACTAACTGTGTCTTGTTTTACTTACCACACACTTCCTAGCCATTCCTGAAACATGTGACTTTAAAATGCAGATGAGAGTCTTCAGCTAGCATCTTTCTGGAGTGAAATGGCTCTTGGAGAATTGTCTTAGGACTCTGCTCACTGGTGGCTAGAGCTGGCCACCTGCCATTGTGCCTCTCCCTACCATCATTTTAATGTCCTAGGCTCCTGTGTGAACAGTGGCTTCCCTTCCAGTTTTGGGCCATATTGTTCTCTAATAGTTTTGATTTTTTAGAGAAAAGCTTGGCATACTATCTCATCGTAGCCCTAATAAGAGTCTTTTCAAATCTGGCTAAAAGTTACTGTTGCACAGGAAGAAATATGTGTTCTTGTAAGTGTAGTGATCCTCACCAATGGATTGTCACAACTTTAATCTCTACCACTGTATAGAATCCAGTGCGCCCATCCAGTTGTTTTAAATGTGAATATAAGATATATAAGATTTCTAGATATCCAGAGCCCATAATATTCCAGTAGAATGACATTTGTGTAGATGTTCTCTGGAGGATATGGGCCAAACTTTATGAGAAGCAAGTGAATTGATTATTAATTTCCACTTAGTGTTATAATATACAACATTTAACAGCCTGACAGGCTGACGGTGAGTTTCCTTGTTCAAACTTAATCATAACAATTTTAAAACGAAACCCAAAGATGTTTGAGTAATCCTTTTTTACTATCCTAGTCCCTGCTATATATAACAAGGAAATGCCATTCCCTTTGACGCAGGAGAAACTTGAAGTTGTAAAACTGATGCTATAAAGGATTTGCTAATAAACTTGCTTAGGAAATATTGTTATACAGAGTAGTATTTAACTAAAGAGGACAGCCTCCAATATGAGCAGATGATAAGTAGTGTGCTAACCAGGCTTGTTAGAAACTGAGAAAAAAATTTGTACCACAATTGAATTTTCTGTGAACATTTATTCAGAAGATGAACCTTCAATTAGGCACCATTCCCATAACAAAAGGAGACAACACTGACTTACAACTAGCCATTAGGCCCATCCCCATGTCAAAGAACACGCCTCTAGTGGGCAGCTCAAGTGGGCAGTTCAGGGTCACAACCACCATTAAGTCCTGGCCTGCCATTAAGTTCTTTGTGCTCTTATCAGGAAAAGCAGTATTCTGCCAGGTTGCAAGATGACTCTACTTATTTAAAACAACTTATTTAAAAAAATATGTATATGTAAGAAATATTTCTAACAATTATGGTTGCTGTGTAAATTGTTGATTTGCCTACATGGACAGATTTGCACTCTCTTGCTTCTGTTTAAATGTTCAAAGCATAACTTGGGGATAAGACAGGAGAGATTTCAGAATGATAGTGTATGTGAAATGCATAAGCCTAGCATGTATGCATGTAAGTCAGTAAAGTCTATTTGAAGCTGGTTCCACTTTGAGCATTAGCCAAAGATGGATCACTCAATTTTAAAAAGCTTTTCTCAGTACTAATTTCTAAGTGTGAAGAGTGAGTTCTGACCAAGAAGGTATATTATTTCTATAACAGTGAGAAATCAAGCATCTTGTAGAGGTTTTTAAGTGTTCACGGAGGGGCAGGACACAATGGATGTCCAAGTTTCTTATCTCTGTTACATCTGACTACCACACTGTTCAAAACTTCTGCATCAGTAGAGGTCCGAAACTGAGACTTTCTTACTGCCATTGTCTGGCCTCGCTGAGAGAAGATGCACCTGGTTGGTGGAGGCATGGGTTGGAGGGTGGGGTGGGGGTGGAGACAGCCTCTTGGAGACAAGGGGGAGGGGAGAAGAAGGTATGGGATGGGGAGCAGTCAGAGGCACACCAGGGGTGGGGAGATGAAGTTTGGACTGTAAAAAAGAATTAAAGAAAAAATATATATATATATATACAAAAAAGAATTAGCTGTGGTTGCAGTTCTGACCTCTACTGATTAGAGGTCAATTTGAAAGCAAGGTGTATGTCTTTGCAATTTAGGCAATTTAGCACCAATTCTTTGAAACATTGTATTGGCTCATAGAGAAGATCCCAAAGATTCTTAGGCTGTTTAGCTAAGTTCTTTTAGTTACTGGCACGAACTACTGCTAGTCTTATTCAATGATTATTTCAACTTCTTAGATCATAAAGAAAGAATGAGATGAAAGATATTTTAAATTTAATGATTAAATCCATAATTTGTGGTTCTTTGCTAATTCATGTGTGGATTAAAGGGGGGAAGACAGGCAAGTAGGCTCAAAACAGCATGTAGGACTGCAGGTAGATCAGTGATAGAGTGCTTACCCAGCCTAAGCACAGCCCAAGGGGCTGAATCTAGTACCATAAAATGAGGAGCTAAAATAAGAGGCAGCCAGAACAATAGTATTATGAGGGAAAGGTGTTGTCTTCAATGACTGGATCGTGCCTTTTTATTTACTCATTCACTTAAGCTACAACCTCTTCCAAAGGGATTCTCAGCTATATCTGAAAATCCGGAGCCATCAAGTCAATAAACAAGAACACGTGAAGGAAAGACAGAGAGCGTGGACAAAATAGTAAATAAACCAGTGGGTTATTTGAGGAAGCAGCAGGCATGCCACACCATCTATTAGGTTTCCAACCTCCAAAGTAAACAGGAAAATTGTAATCTTTACAAGATTTCCAGGGGCAAGAAGAAACAGTCTCCAGCTGCTCAACAAAGCCATAGGGGTTGAGGCGTCAGTGACATTTATCTTATGGTTTTAATCAAGAGAACAGACTGCATGATAAAGAAGATGGCACACCCAATGTCAATGCTACAATAAATCGGATATAAAATTCTGAGTGATGATGCTATAATTTCTCAGATTCAGCCCAAATCATTACTTCATAAATATTTCAGGAAAGGCAATTATGCAAATGATACAGATAAGCCACTCCCAGATAGTCGGGCTTATCTAAGAGCAAACTTTAACCAATCCAGAGAACATCATATCCTGCAATTAATAACATTTTCACAACAAATGAATCAAACATGAGGTAGCTTCTCATAACATAGTCGTTATGTACCGGAAGATAATCTGCCAAGTGATTTCCATCTAGGAATTGCTGCCAATTAATTACATTTTCAAAGCTAGGCCACTCCTGGTTAAATACCTTCTACTACCTCATTTCCCGCTGCTTCCTATTTGCTTCTCTGGAGAGAGTTACTTTGTTTTATAAAATGTGAGAGAATATTATTCTTAGGTATGGTTCCCCAGGTAGTTGTTAAGAGCAGATTTTGTTTATAGGGTAATTCTGAAAATGCTATAAACTTGGAGAGATTACAAGTGGGCCTTATTCTATTAACTTACTCAGATAAATATCTGTATTCAAAATCCCAATACTCCAAGCTCCAAATAATTTTACTTTCTTTTCTTGTAGGGGAAAAAAAAAACTGCTTAAAGAAGCAGTGTTCTTTCTCTGTGGTGCTGGGAACTGAACTTTGGGCCTCACAGATTCTAGTCAAGTGCTCTACCACAGACCCATGAGTCCTTCCCAAGAAGCTGTATTTTGTCATAGAGAAACATTCATAGGCTAGGAACCCTTTAAATTGGGTGGAGTCTACACAAGTACAAAAAAAGCTATCACCATGAGGTCTACCAAAGCCTTGCAGTAAGAAGTATCTGTCACATGTTACTGATAATTAGACTTTACCTGAGGTCCGCAGACTTCCCAGTCCTGTTTAAGCACATCACGTCCCTGGTCTGATACCCAATCTGGATGTCCCAGTATCTGTTCTCCTGTCTGTTTTGTCTGTTTCGGTTTCTCTTCTTTTTGATGAGCTCACGGGCCTCTGGGTCTTTCACGGCTTTTCCTCTCTCCTTGTCTCTCTCCTTGTTCTTGCCACGACGCCTGGCTTGCCTGGCTTGACGTGAGTGTGCTACTGAGCATGTGCTCCAGGGCCCCACCTGCAAGCTATACAAGCTTTCCTCCGCCTCGCAAGGGTTGGACTGGCACACCTGGAACTCGGTGAGGTTGGGACAGCCAGAGCCTCCAAACTGTGGTGGTGCAACCACATGCCTAGTGCGGTGCTGCAGGCCACTGCCGCAGGTCCTGGAGCACTCAGACCAGGGCGAGAACTCAGACACGATGCAATCTTGCTGGCAAGGGATGAGGCAGGCCTGTTCCAGGAGGGGCTTAGGTTCAAAGTACTCACAGATGATGTCCTCGGCGGGAATGTCCTTGTCCTTCTGGATGCACATTATCTCTCTCACCTGGATGCCTTCCTCCCCCTTCACACATTCTCGTGCTTTCTCGAGACTTTTTGAAATCACAGGCTGACACTGATTCCAAGGTCCCAGCCTCCAGTCATACAACTCTTTGTGCCAGTCACACACTTTGAAACAGTTTTGCTGGTTACTGGGTCTCACAGCCTGCTTGCAGTTTGTATGTAACGTTGTCCAGCCTTCCACATGAGCACACCACACAGCCCGAGTCTGGATGCCACCGGGTCCACAGTCATCTCCCATGCACCGTCCCCAGGGACCTATAAAACAGTACAAGAGTTAGTTAGCAGGGCTACAGGAAAAAAGTGACAAGCTATTCCCATTTTAGAAAGACGTCTTCTAGCCTTAGTACATTAACTTCCCGACATCTTGTAAAGTAGGTCTCTGAACGAGACGGCTGGAAAGTAACGCTGGTCCCTGAGTACTTTCACAAGAGGGAACTGTGTCAAGGAGTCTATATAAGGTAACAGCTGGGGCAATTTCACTCCAGGCCCTTTTGGGATTACTAAAAGTTTGCTTTGATTCATTTCCTTTATTTCAGGTAGATAGAGATTGTTGCTCATAAAGGGCATCAGAAACTAGTCACAGTGAAAACCCATTACTCTTGCCTCACACCCTGAACTCTGCTTTAGTAAGTGGTAAAGAAAATAGCCCATCATGAAAGCCTTTTCCTCCAGGCTTTCTCTGCCTGGGCAATTAACTATTTTGCAGAAAATGCTTTCCTTCACCTGCTTTTTTATTGTTGCAGGCTACGTTGGGAGAAGTCTAATGGCTGTGTACAGTGCTGCTGATAGAATTTAAATTCATGGTCACTAAAGGGGAGAAATCAAAAACCTTTTTTATTAAAAAGGGTACTTGCCATAAATAAAAAAAAAAAAAAGAAACCTCAGTGAACTATAGAGACGAGTAGGGATATTTAATAAGCTAAAGAACAATACTCAATAGTCTGACCTGTGTGTGGAGCAATGACTTTGATTTCTTTCAATTAATTCATTTGTTAAAGATGAATAAGTTGGTATTTTATGGGACACTTGAGTCAATGTTTTGAGAGTGAAAGGGGGTTTAATATTCTAGAACATTTAAATAGGTGCGGTCTTTTCTTTCTTTCTCTTTCTTTTCTTTCTCTCTCTCTTTCTTTCTTTCTTTCTTTCTTTCTTTCTTTCTTTCTTTCTTTCTTTCTTTCTGCTGCACACAGAAGAGAAATTCTTCTCTCACACAATACATTCAACTACAATTTCCACAGGTTGTCTTCTTTCCATTCCTTCCAGCCCCAAGCCCTATATATACACCTGTACCCTATATACATGCCCCCCCAATTTTCCTTTTCAGAAAAGAGCAGACCTCCAAGAAACAACAACCAAACATGACAAAATGAGATTCAATAAGACAAGGTGAAATCCCTCATATTGAGGCTGGACAAGGCAGTCAAATTGAAAGAAAAGATTCCCACAAAAGAACCATAGATACACCTACTCCCACTGTTAGGAGTCCCACAGATACACTGAGCTAGTGGGCATAGCGTACATACATAATGTACGTGCTGCAGACTCATGCAGGTACCATCTTTGCTGCTTCAGTCTCTGTGAGCCCATATGGGCCCTGCTAAGTCGACTTGGTGGGCAGTGCTCTCCTGGAGTCCTCAACCCCTCTGACTCCTACACTCTTCCTTTCCCTTCAGGTTCCAAGAGGTTCAAGCTTAGATGTGTGATGGGACCTCCAGTTTAGATGCTCTCTGCATAATGTCTGGCTGTGACTTTCTGAAACCACTCCCATCTGCTGCTAGAGGAAGCCTCTTGGAAATGACTAGAAAAGGCACAGAGTATAACTGTCTTATCTACTTCTTTTTCTAAGACAATTGATACTGTTTTCAAGGTGTTTACAAATTCTGGTGTATTAAATTAAAATACATTTTAGAATTGCGAATAAACACAAAGAGCACATAAACACATGATTTTCAAAATGTTGTCATGAAGAGGAGAACTTATTTGATGATCCTTTGTTGTCATCAACAAGTTCAAAGGAGGTAAGTTTCACATGATGGTCCTAGAGTTCCCTAAGACAGACAGACAGACAGACAGAGAGACAGACCCACACACAGACGTGCACACACACATACACACACACACACACACACACACACACACACAGAGTTGCTGCCCTTTTCCCTCAGCCCTACTTCCATAAGAAAAAGTCTGGCTTTACATTTATTTTTATCCGTGTCTAGATTTTGCATAAAGTTTTGTCTGCAAGTTGCTGAAGGAAGAAAAAAAAAGTGAAAATCATTAAAGTAGGCAAAGGACTCATTCTGTGCTTCAGAAAAACAGGACAAGAAATGGGCTGATTCTCCAAATTCACATCTTGGATGAACAATAAAACCAGCTGCATTTTAGACCCAGCATTTCTGACACTTGGACTCCAATAAAGGCCAAGTTTAGAGCTTTAGGTTATGATGCTGCCTCTGTGCAAAACACCATTAGTCTACAGAAGAAGAAATATAAAGAATGCATTTATAATATCTATGCTTATTTAACAAAAGAAGATGTTTGATGATGTCTTTCTTACAAGTGACACAATAAAATTTTAAAGAGAAGAGCAAGAGTTATCTGAAATATTGGGCTAATTAGTCATCTTTTTACTTAAAATAGTAGGAGATTTGGTCTATCCAAAATATTATTTCATTAAATTCATACATAAAATTGTATATGGACTTAAAATAAATTTCAGAAAATAACCATTCTAGATGTTGATGTTAATGTTTTATAAACAAAAACGACAGTGAATTTGTTGAAAGTGTCCTATTTTAATCCTATTTTTACTTTGTCTCTATATTTTCCTACAATACTTTTGATGATTTCTTACAGACTTGCAAAATATTCTGAGAACCATAAAACTAAAGATTCATCTTAATGAGGAAACTTTATAGAATAATATAAAACTTTAGAATTAATTCTGCATAGCTTTAATTTTAGTTTCCTCTCTCCATTATGTTTGAACAAAACTGTTATCCTACTTCCCACAGGAAGGCACATTTATATTAGACTCAAGGCTAAACTACATGCTGCTCTGTTGATATTTTAAAGGATAGGTGCCTTGTGCTAACTCAGAATCTAAATCCAAATCCCAAGATAATCTCTCTCTCTCTCTCCCTCTCCCTCTCCCTCTCCCTCTCCCTCTCCCTCTCCCTCTCCCTCTCTCTCTCTCTCTCTCTCTCTCTCTCTCTCTCTCTCTCTCCCTCTCCCTCTCCTTCTTCCTCCCTCCCTCTCTCTCTCCCTCCCTCCTCTCTCCCCTTCCTTCCTTCCTTCCTTTCTTCCTACTTTCTTTCTTTTCTTTCTTTTTTTTTCCCTTGAGACATGGTTTCTTTATGTAGCACTGGATGTCCTGGAACTCATATTTTAGACCAGGCTGGCCTTGATCTCACAAGAGATCATCCTGCCTCTGCTTCCCAAGTGCTGGGGTTAAATGTGTGTGTTACAACAAATGGCTGAGAATTTTTGATGTGCCATTATTTTCCATCCTTGGCAATAATTATAAGTTTAGACCAGTTAATGAATGTTTAGTATTTTATTCCCAAAATAAAGCCAAAAGAAGAATTTTCCAGAAAACATTCATAGTGTTGACCCTACTCTAAAGACTGGTTAATTGGTTTTGCATTCATTTTCATGAAGAGACATGAATAAAAATTGATTCCCCTCAGATAGGGCACCAACGAAAGACCAGAGAAATGTTTCCGCCCAAGGCTAGTTTGGTGAACTAATGAGTTCACTGGGGTTACTAACAGAAGTATTCGTGGATGACTCACAATCAGCTTCATCAATACAAAGGTCACCTAAATATATCTCTAGAGTTCTCTGCTCACCTTGCAGACTGCTCCTTAAATAAGTGGTTTCCTTTTGCTAGCGGTCATTTATAGCTTACATACGATTAAACTCACATATGATTAGGCACAAGCTCTGGTCCTACAGCAAATAATAATAGCAAGTTTTCTCCAAGGACCATGATTTATCTAGTCTCATGTTCTTAGCCACATTAGCAATGTCAGGTATTTGTTCTGTCTCATGGAATTTTAATTAGAAAGTGGTTAGTTATTCCAATAGCACTTAAATACTATTATTCTGCCAAATGAACATAGCAACAAAATGACTTTTAGGGACATACTGCTATACCCATAGACCAGTATATCACTCATCCCTCATTAGAGAAACTTCTTCTTGCAATGGATGAACCACAACTACACAAGGAGAAACAGGTGAGAGAGTTTAAGCACAAAGTCCTAAATTGAATTATTGGATATCTTCTTCAAGCTCTCCTCTCAAGGGTTAGGGTCTATGTGGAAGAGAAAGATTATAGTAGCTAGAAGGGATGGACAGCTCCAAGGCAACAGCAAAACTGATACTCATATGAGCTCACAACGAGGTTGCCAGTATGCATAAGGGGTCCTAGCACAGAGTACGTAAACACAGGCTCCCACCCATAAGAAGTTATCTACAATCGGTATCCAAAGGCAAAATTAGGTTTCTCCAATGGAGTCTCACTGTGTTTAGAAGCCACACTTTAGGTTAAACCCATGAACATAAATAGCTGACCAACCCAAAATTGCCTAAATGTTTTTTTACAGTTTTCACCTTATTTTACTTTTTTTTGGGCATTTTGTGTCTAATAGATTTTTGTTTATTTATTTTGATTATTTTTTGTGTGTTTCTGTGGGAGTGGATTGTGCATATTCTTCTTGGTTTTGTTTTTGTTTGTGTCTTGTGTGTTGAGAGAGATCTAGAGTGAGAGAAAGAGCGAGTGAGAGGGAGATGGAGAAAGAGAAAGAACATAAAGTCTGATAGGTAGGTCGGGAGGGTGTGGGATGGAAAAACATGATCAAAATTTATTATATTAATTATTTTTAATAAAAAAGCTTTTAAAAAGATGAGCAGCAATTCTGTAAGTATTATAATTTTCTGAGCTTTTAGATTAAGTTTCATTACTTTCCTGAGTAGTATGCCTCTCCCTTTATTGCTCAGGAGTGAATGTTTCAACTCATAAGAGATGAAACATTCTACAAAACAGTCAATGAAAATAAGTTATTGAATAATGGAATTTTAAAAATTTCTAGTTGATGCTTTGATACACAGAAATATATAACATCATTTATTGTGATTAACTTACTAGAAAAGTAAGAACATTTTTGTTTGATATTATACTGTTAAATTTTTAATTAAATTTTTCCACTGTATATATTTATTGTACATGGTCCTGTACTACATAAAGACACTCATATAAGCATACAATGTGTCTTTGATTTTATTTTTGGATGTGTTTAATATCATACATATATGTGGACCATCTTTCACATATGTTTGATTATCTTTATGAATATAAACTTTGTACTGGCACTAATTTAATAGACAACTAGTTGTATTCTATAGTTTGTATTTCTTTTTCAAGATATTTCAATCACCAAACAAAAGTACATTACAAATGCAAATATGATTCATATCCAGTACAGATTCTTACTAAGTGACTCCTCACAGATAACACTGTTCAGAATTACATATACTCACTCTGAGAACTAGATAATAGCATAATCCATGAAAATGCAACAGAGACCTATAATGAACCTAAAGAAAAGCATGCATGAGGGTAAATGCAAAAGCAGAGGTGTCAATACAATCATTATTAAAAGAACTCATCCACCTTGCAGGCTCTAACTGCTGTCTTATCTTTTCATTGCACCTTGGGTATTGCATTATGTCCAATTAAGTACTCTCATGAAAGATCAGATTGTCACCACGGTATACCCAATGAATGGCTGTCTAGTTATGCCCTCCAAGCAGTCTTGAAATAATTGCACACTGCTTAAAATGAAGACCACATCTAAAATTGCTCTTGACATCCAAGCAAAGTTAACCCAATTAGCTACTCTGTTTCTAAGAATACACTTGGTTGAAAATACAGCTTGAAAACAAAGTATGCAAATTCTATTAAGGGAAACACAAAGTTCACTGCCGAGCATGATGTGAGACAGTAACACATAGTATCAAATATTTCTGCACAGAGGTTAAGAGTTAGACCCACAGCTCACACTACCATGAGTGAGAAGATGTGGGTACTGTTTGTATGTGCTTTCTAATAAGAACAAGAAGAATTTCCCATTGGTTGAAACTTGCTTCATTTCTTTTTGTTCATGACAATTTAGAGGAAGTTGGAATCTAATTGGACAAATGAATAATAAACAGTTTTCGCCTTTAAGGCTTGGATACTATCACTTTATGAATAGAAATGTCTCCCTGTGTACAGATTTGTAGGATTGTGTTTATTCACTATCATGCAAAAATCTGTCTAGGATGTAGGTCAATAAATATGTGTAAAAACTCAGTTTGACAGATTTTATGCAAATCTGGAGAGAAATATTAGTTATCTTATTTTACCAAAAATAAGTTAAAGCAACTGTTTGTATTCCCAAAGCATTTTTTCATTAATACAATTTCAAAACAATTATTCCCAAGTAGAATGCATATAAAATTAAGTAACACTGAGACAAAAAAAAAAAAAACCATTACATGAATGGTACTTGGCTTGTTCTCAATGTAGCTAGTATATAAAATGCAACTATATACCAACTTTCAAAAAACTTCAGAAAAAATAGATTATTTTACTTTACTAGAGAGAATTTTATAAAGTACCTTTTTTTTCTTCATGTAATTCAAATTTCTCTATTTCATTTGACAAAAGATGAACCACTAAATTCAAAATTAGCAGTTGTCTTGACAAGTTCAACACTCTTCCCTCTAAGGAAGATGTTGATTTTATATGTCCAAGGGCATTAGAACAATAAAAGGTTTAGTCCATAAAAAAATCATGCTATTGACAGGTGGCCAACAACTGTTTTAAAGAGCCTTATAAAAGATAAACACTATTAAAGGAAGAAGAGAAAATTATGCAAACTACTCTCCATTCTTGTTTGCTATAAAACTCTTATATGAGGCAGGTTCTTATTTGACTAAATACATCTGCCTCTTTCAAAGGAGACAATATGTTTTCCCTCCTGAAGGTGACTCTAGACCAGCATATTCTGCTTAGCACAAGGGCAAAGAGCGTTTACTGAGCTTTGTTATGCACTGATTCCCATGTCTTGTTTGCTATAAAATATTATGTTTTAAAATTTACAGATAGCAAAAGTGTATCCATTTGGTTTTTACTAAAGCACAGCATGTAAAAAATAGACAGAATTGCTGCTAAATAGAGAATGTTTTTCTCAATCCTAAATAACTTCATATGCTGTTGTCAACCTACTGGGCAATTATATACATCTATATATCTATACAGGGTTTAGATAAATTTGTTTTGTAACTGTCATTTACATCTCATAATATTATACAAAATAATTCCATTTCTCTATATACACACAGATTGAACTACTCACAGTCACTTAATCTGCTTTTCCATAGTTTATACCTAACTTATGTTTATGTAATACTTTGCTCCATCACTGTGCCTTGGCTCAATTGATATTCTCTCAAGGGACAGCTATTTTCCAATCAGTTTGGTATTAGAAAGAATACTAAGATGAATGTGTGGTAGGAGTAGACACATGATTTGGCTCAAAGCTTTGCAGTTTCCAGCTCTGCTACATGATGTGCCCATGGAAAGTGTACCAATCAGCCCTGCTAATGGCAGCTTATGAAGACATCCCTCTCTCCTCTCAAAAACTGTTGCTCCAAATGTAGATTCCTGCTGGCATAGTTCTATGTTTATTTCACCTTCTACCCACACTTGGTTTATTTTCACTCTAGTCCTTTGAGTACTGCTATCTCCAAAAAAAGGCCTGAAACCATGCCTGAGATTGCCAGGATCTTCTGCAGAATACTAACCCAATCTTCCATGCCCTGTACTCACTAGAAGATGCCAAAAATAAAAAAAATAAAAAACAAAAACAAACAAACAAAAACAGTTGTTTGGGCTTCAATTGTCCAGCTTGAAATATTTTCATAGCCTTAAATGTACACATCTTCTGTATATATGTTATGGCTGTTAGCTTGCTGTTTTGGTGGGACTCCTTACTTAAAGAGTAAGGGACCTGCTTACCCTTGTCTGGTCTTGGGACTCTTTTCCTCTGATTGGGTTGCCTTATATAGCCTCAATATGAGGGCTTTGGCCGTGTCTTATTGTATCTTGTTTTGACCTGTTTGGTTGTTGCCTCTATGAGGCAAGTTCTTTACTGCAGAGGAAACAGAGGAGCAGTGGATCTGAGGGAAAGGGAAGGTGTCAGGGAGGTGGGAGGAGTGGAGGGAGGGAAAATTATGGTCTAGATGTATTGTATGAGCACATTTTCTTTAAAAAAGAAGAGGAGAAGGAGGAGGAAAAGGAGGAGGAGGAGAGCTCATAGCTCCTTTAACTTGAATTTTAATTTTATTAAATTTAATTTAAAGTATAACTCTCAAATGACAAATCAGTTTGGTGGATGAGGAGCGATTACTGTGGAAGTCAAATGTGCTTTCATCTTCAATAAGTAATTAAACTCTCATAAAAATTATAAGAGTATCAAATTAAGTGTTCAAAATTGGAACACACTTAAATCTGATGAGGAAAGGAATGAAAACCAGGAACTAGAAAATCTGCTTAACAATTACTAGTTACAATAACCTATTTTTAGGATCTACCATGTTTGATCCTTCTTGAGAAAATTACTCAGTCTTCTGGGCTCTGGGCTCTACTTTGATAAAATACAGTATCATGCCATTTATTCCCACAATCTCATGAAAAATGAAATATCATTACAAGGAACTGAGTACCTTTTTCTCACTTAAAAAGATTCACATTTTTATGTGACAATATTTTACGAATCCTTTTGCCTATACTTCCCAAATTTTTTATTACTGGAATTTGTAATTATGCCTAGCCAAAACAATAATAGTCTTGTTAAGCTACTCTCCAATAAAGCAAATAAGAGAGTCAAAGCATCTGGCAATTTAAAAATAAAAATAAAATTCACGTTGTAAACTGATTTTTTTCAATAAAATATATAGAACTCCATTCAGTCACTGCACCCCAAATAAATAATAATTGTAACAGTTTCTGTGTTGAGTGACACACACACACACACACACACACACACACACACACAAACACTTATGTGTGTATACATATACACACATACATATACATATTCCCCCCCCACTGCTGTTTAAGTAACTATTTAATACAAATAATTTTGAAGAGGTTATCTTTTCTTTTAACTATTTATAAAATTGGATGACATATTTTTTAATAGTTTTATGTGTTTGTAGTTCCATCATTTAGTTGATGATATATTTTGAAACATAGTGCAGTAGAAACTCCTTGGAATTTATGAAGATGGCCCGCGTGAGAACTCCTATTAATGGAGGACATAGATTCTGAATTAACCATCTTTGTATGCTAGACAAGGCTTGCGGTGGTGGGACATGGTTTGCATTTGAGTGAGTTGTTGGCCAAGGGAGTCCAGTGCAAATTCCTAAACAACCCAGGCTGATGCTAGGACAGAAGGTCACTCTCTGAAAACTGACAACAGGAGTGGGGATGGAGAGTGGGGCGGGGCTGTTGCAGAGGACAACAACCACACAGTTCATTACATGTAGATAGGTAGAGCTATGCCTGCATGGAGTCTTCCCCCTATGTTCTAGACTCTTTGGCATGAGAAAGAACTCTGCAAAATATGGAAAGAGACACTTGGCCACTAACCCAGACACAAAAGCCTCCACCTATAACCTGCCCTGCCTGCAATATGTGCTGAGGCAATGGTAGCCCAGAACTTGTGGGAGTGGACAGCCAATGTTTGGTTTAACTCAAGGACTACCCCGTGAAAGGGAGCCCAAGCTCTACACTGCCTTGATAGCCAGGAAGTAGAGACTTGGAATAAAAGCAAACATGACTGACTCCCCCCCCCCAAAAAAAAGATCAACATAATGATTTCTAACATTATTCTGCTCTACTCAAAGATGCTGCCTTGTCCAATTGACATCAGAGAGACTTCCTCTGGCAGTAAAGGTCTCCCTCTCATCACTCCCCTTAGAGCTCAGGGAACCAATCAAGAGTGGGAGGAAAGACTGTAAGAGTCAGAGGGAATGGAGAATATGGTACACTGTATCATCTGAGTAGAGCTCATATGGGCTCACAGGTACTGAAGCAGCAAGCATGGGCCTGTATGTGTCTATAACAGGCCCTTTGTTTATTATCTATGGCTGTTAACTTGGCAGTTTTATGGACTCCTAACAATGAGAGCAGGTGTGTCTCTGACTCTTTTGTATTCTCTTGAGACTCTTTCCCTCATAATGGGTTGCTTGTCCCACCTCAGTATGAGGGCTTTTTCTCGTCTTATTGTGTCTTATGTTTTCTTGTTTGGCTATTCTGTTTTGGAGGCCTGCTCTTTTCTGCAAAGGAAAAGAAGTGAGAGAGTATATGGTGTAGAGGAGGTGGGGGATGAGAGGAGTGGAGGGAGAGGAAACTGTGGTTGCAATGTATTGCGTGGGAGGATACTTTGTTTTTTAAAATAATTAAATATACAAAAAATTATAAGTATCTACAGTATAAATTCCTGACGTTATGGTGATTATTAATAAAATTTAAAAAGCATGTGCTTTCTTCTATTTATTGAAAGTAGAACTTGAAGCAAAGACATAGCTTATTTTAGCATGATTCCACGGCTATAGAATAAGGCACAGAGTAAAACAGGAAAGGGGGATTAAAGGAAACTCAATAGAAGATGTGCAATTAAATTTTCCTCTATAGGTATCTGGTTTGGACTCCACAAATTTTCTGCATGAATGCTTCATGAAATGCATTATAGAACTGTTTTCCAATACACAAGACAGAAGAAGTTTATTCTTGGACTCTTCTGTTAGCTATACTCTTTAATACCCAACAGAAACAAGTTATGGAAGGAAGGGTTTATTTGGGTTCATATATTGTGAGTATAGTTCAGCATGGTGGGGAAGGCATGACACCTGTTGGTACCATGAGACCTCTGGTCACACAGTCAGGAAACAGAAAGTCATACATTCTGGTACTCTGTCTGCTTCTTTTCTTTATATTTATTATAAAAGTGTAGCATATGGTATTGAACTGACCATATCAGTGATGAGGTTTTTTTTTTTTACTTCATTTAACCCAGTGAAGAAACTTCCTTACAGACATTATATTTGTCCCCTAGATCATTATATATTCTGTTCAATTGAACAGCTCAACTCCTATTGCTTTCTGCTCATTTTGCTTGAAGTAGCACATAGGAAATTGTTGCATTCAGGAACTATCATTATGCTTGTTAAACCAAAAGAAACCATAGGCTCACTTTCAAATTGGTGGCCAGCTCAAGTTTGTAAGCATGGGTTTTCCCTCTGGAGCTGTCTTCCAACATCATAGAATTTAAGATTTGGATATTCCCGAAGTGGCTATTGGAAAGTTATGTTTGTTATGTCAATAATGTTTCATCCTTCCTCTCTGTATGTGTGTGTATGTGCAAATGCATGCACATGCACACAGATCATGTGTGTGCTCTGTGTATTTTTTTATATAGGTACCTATAAATATGTGTGTATTTAGAAGCCAGATGTCAATTCTGGGCCTCTTCCTCCATCTGAGTAACTTCTGGATATCTTCCTCTGTCACTTTCTATGTCAGGGTTTTGAGATGGAGCTTAACACTGAACCTGAAGTTAACCAGTTTAGCTAGGATGTCCAGCCAATAATCCCCATAGATGGTCCTACCTCCACTGTTGTGCCTGATATACACATGGGTACTGGAGACCAACCTCAGGTGTTTATGCTTAAGCACTAAGCACTTTATGGACTGAGTTATCTCTCCAGCCAAACCCTTCAAGTTTAATCCATATACATCTACTTTAATAGTAAAGTCTCAGCCCTGTGCTCAGTCCCTCACTCGCCTCCTTGCCTGGTATGCTCCCCGATCCCTGCAGAAATGCTTCAACTACCCACAGTTCTTCCCCAGATTAGACCAGTGTCCAGGACACTCGCTCCTCATTTCACTTGGGCCTATGCCAAAGATGCAAATTTTGGTAAGGATGCTTGAGCCTTAATGCTTCAAGGTGTAGACCTTTTAGCCAGTGCTGTAGCCGTTACAGTGGAGCCAAAGGACAAAACTGTTATCATTGAACAGAGTTGTGGGAGTCCCATATTGACAAATGAAGGAGTCAGTGTAGCAAAGTCAATTGATTTAAAGGATAAATACAACATATCAGTGCTCAACTTGTTCAGGATGTTGCCAATAACACAAATGAAGAAGGTTGGAAAGAAACTACCATTGCTATTATTCTGGCAAAGTCTATTTCCAAGGAGGGCTCTGAGAAGATTAGCAAAGGAGCTAAACTTAAGAAATAATTTAAGCCTGTGACAACTCCTGAAGAATCTGCTCAGGTTGCTACAAGTCCTACAAATGGAGACAAAGACATTGAAAACATCATTTTAGATGCAATGAAAAAGGTTGAAAGAAAGGGCATCATCACAGGGAAGGATGGAGGGGGTACAAGAGGTGGCATGTTCTACCTCCTAGAATAGTGCTTTGCGCTTATCAATGAACTGTGACAGGAAGCTCAAGGCAGGTTCCTCACTCATAACTTCAGAGAAGTCAACTGAACTAAATGACTGAAGAGAAGGCTGACTGATCACTGTAACATCAGTTACTGGTTTCCACTGACAATGAATAATGGTTTACTGCTGATATTTGTATATTCTTGATGCTGGGTGCAAGAGACATATATCAGTGTCCTGCTTTCAACTTATGTCACTGAGGCATCTCTACTGTTCTGAAGCAGTCTTTTTGTGGATTGTGGGAATGATTTTGTACAAAGTAGAGAATTACCCAATTATGT
This sequence comes from Tokudaia tokunoshimensis, assembly GCA_036184795.1. Lineage (NCBI taxonomy): Eukaryota > Metazoa > Chordata > Mammalia > Rodentia > Muridae > Tokudaia > Tokudaia tokunoshimensis. The sequence continues at coordinate 34,004,087 of BTHU01000002.1, forward strand.
GACAACATTTGTATAATAAAATTTCGTTTAAAGTTAAAAAAAGTAAAATGTCATTTTGTTTATCGCATCCTCTATAAATCTCTCCAATCATACAAATTTTCTGAACTTATTTCTTTAATAAGCTATATTACTATTGTAATTAATATATCTATTTTTTGATAATGAGATAAGAAGGAATACTAGTGGTTTTCTGACCACCACTGCCCATTGTCACATATATTGTTTTGAATTTAGTAATTCTATACAAAATAAGACACAAGGCCAAGTGTTCAGGTATCTCCCAAGTCCTTTAGTCACATGCTGGTAAGGCACTACAGACATAAGAGGCACAACAATATCCATGATAAATGTCAATTTAGACGACAATCTATCATTGTTTCATTGTTGGTAGAAACCATGTGAAATAATCAACTGATGGGTTACTACATAGAGATGTAATGAGAACAGTGCTGTCACACTGTATCCATTTATAACAACTATCACTGACATTATAATATCTATTTGAATTATGTTGCCATAAGCAAAAATGTAAGGCATAAAATTATCATGTTAGAAGGAAGTGGATAGTGGGAAGAATATGTAATAAAAAGGATGTTTAGGAGACATTCGGAAGGTACCTGATGGTCCTATAGTTAGCTTCTAGTAAGGTCTTAAAAGAAAATGTTACTGAGAGCTTCATTATAGTTGCTTTTAACAGGGCAAATTTTATATGAATCTATAAGTTTGATCTACCATAAACCTGTAGAAAAGATGGTAAAATGGATGATACTGTTGCTTAAGGGAAGGGAAATATAGGGGATTATTGACTGGTGAATACAGGTCTTCAGTTTGTCATGATAAAATCATTGTGAACATGGAAAGTGATAATGGTAACATAATAGCAGGAGTCATAATTCTCAAGAATTATTCATTTTAACATGATAAAATGCTAAATAAGTGCTGTATATATTTTATATATTTTTCGCTATATGTGTGTATGTGATAGCAATAATTATTAGGTCACACATTCATATTTGCAATCCTTTGAAATATACAGAACCTTTCACGACATAGCAACTTACATGCAAGTTAGGTGACTGCCAAGTTTGAAGCCTTGGAGAATTCTAAAGTTCTTTAAACCTAAAGGCAATTTATTTGAGACCTTCTAGCAAAAGGAAGGTCTAGTTATAGATTTAATAGATTTTTTTGTCTTATTAAACACAGGAAGAGGCACTGAACAACTCAAATATGTAACAACTATCATCTCACTCTGGTGCTCAGTATTTAAGTAGGTTATCATTAGAAATAATATACCCTAACTTCATCCTCTGACGATATCCCATTGCCAATTATGTCTAAAAAGCCATAATAAAATTATAACTGGTAATTCAAAATTGTAGCCATGATTTCTGCAGATTTCTACATGATTCCTACAGAATCATAAATCATAATCATAAAACTCAAGTGGAAGTGAACTTTTATGATGTTTTCATTACACACTTAGAAACATTTGTATTGCTTGCTCCTTCAGGATATTTTAATCCACACTTGAATTAGCAAATGTCTAAATAGCTGTTCCATTTCATGTCTTATAAAACTAATTTACTGGTGGAAACAAAGTTTTTATATATATTTGCATATAATAAATCACTCCTATAACACAGGATCAATTTTTCCTTAAGTGATATACTAATTAATAAGGATGAGGAGATAAAAGAATATAAATGAATGACATTTTCCTCTTTTGGGCATTGGAGTAAGTCTCCTTCACTAGAAAGAACTGGTATGAAGAACAAATACAAAAGCTTCTTGAAGACTGACTATTCACATTTAAAAATCTGAGAACTATGAGTTTATGATAAATAAAACTTTCAAGATTATGTTAATCAACAGCCATATCCATCACTGTGTATTTTTATAATATCCACATAATTTCTATCACCATGTGTTAAGAGTTTTAAGAGTAGAAGAAAATGATTAAAGTATCTGGCCCATTAAATTTTCAGCATACTATCTGGTAGATAAATGAGTGTTTATAGATGCAATTTTTATATTATCTGTATGTGCAATTAACTTGGCTGAGCCAAATTAAATTTTCCAAATTCCACATGACAAGGAAATTGAATGTAGAGTTTCAAGTAATAATTTGTATCATTAGGGACTTGGAAATATCTGCTAGAACTTAGATTAATATTTCTATGATGGGTAAAAGTCAAGCAAATTTTCTTTTTTTTTTAAGGTATATATAAAGGTATGCTTTAATTAATCAGCAGATAGACAATTACAATAGTTTCACACTACTGGGACTCTGTCCATTGGGTCTGGATACCATCAACTAAAGCTGCAGACTCACAGAGTGATACATAAAAGTCCAACATAGCACATGGCTTTGAATCCAGTCTTAGTTTTCCACTCAAAAGAAGAGATACAGTGGAGTCCCATCCATTGAAAAGTAACATGACACAAGTTTGGAGTGCTTGTTTTCTTTTGATAATACTGTTTCTGTATAAGTATCTTAGTTTTATTGATATGATCATTGTAGAGACACATTGTAATGTCATCTTGGAAGTTAGTGTCTATAACTGTAGAAAAGTGTACAATTAAGTTATAATTTTAAAAAAAATGTGCTCCATCTATTTTATTTATTGTGTTTCTAGTAAGAAAAATTCTTACATAGAATTCATGGACTATGAAATACAATTAAATACAATAGAGATTTATGATGCCTATTCTGATTATTAAAAAAAAAAAAAAAGCTAGTGGCCTAAGTAGTATTAGGCAGCATAAAGTACAAAACCAAGAAAATCTAACTCTGGATGTTAGTTTTATAAACAAGTTGCAAACAAGCCTTACCGTGAGTCCTTCCATGTCAGTGGTTAAAGTCTGTCTCTGCTATTGTTTTATGCTAATGTCTGTTATAATTGCAAATTTTCTAAGATTAATCACTAGTTCAAACTATAGGATGGAAGGAAAGCTAATAAGTAGATGTTATGCTAAATATCTGAATGCAAGTACTTCAAGTTATCAAAGAAGTAGGTTGAGGAAGATTGCAACTTTCAGTAGAATATTCTCACCTTATGTATTATCAAAATAGAGAAGTGTTTTAATACTGTTCTACAAAGATACTGTCATGAGTTTATAAACGTATTTTGATATTTCAATCCATAATATAGTTTATCTATATTTTAATAAAGGTCTTACCAGTCATTTAATATTTATTTTACTTTTATCCTATAGTTTTTCACTTTTGGTAACCAAATTAGGAGACATTGATCAATTAAAACATTGTTTAAGACCAAATATTATATATGTATATGTATACGTATATATATGTATGTAATATAACCTGATTATGGTGTCTTCTTTCTCCTCCCAGTTTCCACCCACCTTTCTTCCATCATTTCTGTAGGATAATATCAAGCCAGCCAAAGACCCTCATGCTGACATGTTCCTCATGCAGTTCCCACTGAAGTATAAGAATATAAATAAAAAGTATATTAAAATACATATAATATGTAAATGGTCCTGTTCACTAGTAAATTTTTGGTGATCTCTAAGAGATAGTATAAGATTCTGATCTAAAAGTAGAATTTTGACATTCTTTCTATTAGGAAGGCCCTAGAAAGTAGAGGGCATGGCTGAAAAGAGCAAGGTATCTTAGCACTCCAAATGTGACAGGAATGAAAACTGAACAGTAGATATTGTAGTGATATTGCCAGCATTCACAAAAGGCAGTCAATGGGTCCAGTATGAAATATGCGTTAAAAAAAAAGGCTTAATTAGTGAGAAAAATGAATTCAAAGGTTAAGGTAGCTTGTAAATAAAATTAATCACAGACTCTTGGAGCTACTCTGAGACATTAGTTATTAGGTAATTAAAATGTAAAACATGACTACTGCCTTTTAGACAGGGCCACCACCTATTATTGAAAATAGTAACTTAGCAAAGATTAGCATTGTTTTCCTAGGGCTGACTTCCTTTTCTCAGAGATTGCCACCGGGGAAGATTTGTGTCTATCGCAAATATTTTATTTCAGACTTGTTTGTCACTTGCTAATGCGCCTGTGACCATATGTCTGTAAGAAGTGATGGGATTGAAATTATCTCCCCTCCTTGCTCTGACGGTGCTAATGGCCTACTCGTTATCTCTGTGGCATTTTCTTCACTGTCACAAGTTCTGCCTGAGAGTGTTTTACATTTTCATAATTGCTCCCCGTCTGAAAACATCTTGGCTTTTCCATGTGACAAACACCACCTCTAAGTTGTGAAATTCATTGCTCTCAAAGGAAATATGAACGGCTTGGAGGGCTCTCCTCATTTTTCCAAAGGTTGAATGTTTTAATCCTGAGATAAACACGGTTTCATAATTTTATACTATGAAATACTCTGATCGTATGCATTCTTGCAGATTCATGACATAATATATTTACAGGAGTTCAATTCATAAGGAAACTTATTTCCCACCTTATCTACAGATCCTGCAATATAGGACAAGTTTTACTTATATTGAAAAGAAAATGAGCAAGTGTAAGATTTTTTCGTCATATTTTGAGAGTCCAAACTGAATTCAAAATATTACCTTTGCCTAGAAGGTCGAGTGAAATATGGGGTTGGGTAGGATTAGAAAGTTAATAGTGGACTTGGTTTGAAGTTTTTGGAGATACTTCTTAAAATGACATGGTGCTTGCTACACATGATTGCACTAAAATATTAAAAACATATCTCTCATTGATAATTTGCCTTTTCATTTACTGCCTATTTTTTGCTGGTTGTACAAACATTTGAATGTGAGAGACTTGACTCTGTGTGGCCACCCCTTTCACACTAGTGTGAAATCCCAATATTAAAAGACACCCATGAAACTTGAGTCATATGTGGAATTGTAAACTTCCAAGCCACTCATGAACTTCTATCGACTCACGCTGCTCTGAGAAGTCAAAGGAAACCTAGCAGCAGGCTGAAAGCTCTCCATACCACTGTGCACACTGATATTTGAGAAGTGCTGATAATTTATGCCAACTACTCTATTAAAGGAATTATTTTTGTAGGAAAGGATGAAATACATATGCTTTTAAGTATAAAGGTTTAATTTAGGAAGGCTTAACATAAATTTTTGAATTTATTTTTGCTGAGAATGTCCAGTAACTACTGATCAGGCCCTGTGGAAACGGCAGATACTCTCTGGAGTTCAATGGGAAAGTGTGTTACACTTATGCCTCACAGCACCTGCTTCTAAATGGATGATCAGCCTAAGTGTAAAGTAAAAGTGTACTCATTCCTCATTTACAATTAAGGCAAGAGGCAACAGTGTAGTCAAGCTGATATAAATTGGATAAAAATCTACTACATAATGTAGAACTTCACATCTTAATAAAATCGATTTGTAAAGATAAAGTTTGCTGGGATGAAAAATAAGAGTCAGTGGTTAAGAACACTGGTAACATTTGCAGAGGACTTGGATTCAGGTCCCAGAGCACACAACTGTGTGTGACGTCAGTTTGGGGGACACCTAACACCCACTTCTGGCTTTCATAGGCACCAGGCATGCACATGGTTCATACACACATATGCTGGCAAACACTCATGCATATAAAATAAAACTAAATAATTATCAAAGATAAATATTGCAAATGAAGGAATAATATGCTGCATTCTTTTATGTATACAAATGCTATGTTGTGACACAAAAAAAAATAACTGTGATGCCTAAATAAGAGCAGTAAAATAATTGTAGACAGATATTTAAAAGCATAACCATATGCATGTATATGATATAATGACATATAATATACATTTATGTCATAACTGAGTAAGTAAAATATAATTAATAATAAATAAAATGTGATCTTTTTTAAAGAATCAGTTATGTATGCATCTGTGTCTGTGTGTGAGTATGAGTATAGCTGCTTGTGGAGGCCAGGGGCCTCAGATTCCTGGAGTAGGAGCTACAGGCCATTGAAAGCTGCCTAATGTGAGGGCTGGAACTGATCTCTGGTTCTTTGCAAGGGCATTAAGCACCCTTAGCCATTGAGTCATCACTCCAGGCACCAGGACAGAATCTCTTAATATTTTTATGAAAAAAAATCAAATCCATAATTTGCGGTGTATACTAAAAAATTATATTTAAAGTAGGTAAATGCGAAAGACAACTTGATATAATCATAAGAAAGAAAATTGTGTAAGAATATATTTTTCAAGCAACTGTCCCATTCCTACTCTGACATATTCACTTCTGTCAGATCAACTTTCCTAAACAGAGAAACTAGAGATTAAAAACCCGCCCAAAAACACCAGAAACATATTAATGCAGGGTGGCCTGGAAGAGCTGAAATCACAGTCACACGTGAAGGCACAGTAGTGAGTGACTCTGACACCTGTCTTAACTTGTACTATTAAGCCACTTGCCTGTCCTTAAACTGTGACTGCGAGCTAGCACCGTGTTGCTGTTAGCAGTGGTATACGGCTTGGAAGAAAATATATGGCCTAGTATTAACTAGAATAAAACAACCAGGGTTAGCAACTTAGGCTGCATTATGCTAATGGCTAGCTATGGGAATGGGAAAAATCATCATCTTTTATAAAAACTAAAAGAATCATGACTCACGGTAAATGTATTTTTCAAATAAATATAGCATCAAGGTACTTCTGCAGAGTCCAAACACTGTCTATGGTCCTTTCCTTGTCTCTTTATTCATTCTAGTTAGTACATTAGTATTCTCTGGCTTCAATCCTTAGTTTAAATTATTCTTATTCATGTTTTATTGATTTCAGTACCTGACATGGGCTTATAAAAAAAGATTTGACATTTTAAAAATATTAGACATAGCCAAAAAAAGAGCAAGAATTTAGGTGTTAAAATAGAATTTAGACAAGAGAGTCTTCAAAGGTTGTACATGTATGTTGTCTCCAATAATGTCAAAACATAATCCATAATAATCAGAACAGAGTACAGAGAGAAGCCTAGCTCCAGAGGAATTTACGTTAGTGTCAGGATTCAAGATTTTATTCTGCCTTTCTCTTGGATCAGTTGCTAAACCCTGGAAAACACACCAGTTTTCTTAGAATTGAAGATAATAGCTGAATAGTTTTCATAGGGATGGTGTATGTTGTAAATCAATCAAACATCGAGTATTTTTTTCTTTTAAAAGAAAAGACCTAGAAGTACACAATCTTATTTGACTTCTAGTTTCTCAGCAACAAGCACAAAGCAGACACAGAAGTGATGAGATTGTGTGCAGCTGTCCATGGTAGCATCGCTGCAATCTGCTTCGCACACAGACATCAAATGAGAAAGAAACGTACCTCTAAAGCATGACATTACTCCCCCACATAGCGCAGCAGAATAGATTTTCAAGTAAACAATTATACAGTTAAAAGATTTTTCCACAGCTCAGAGAAAGGTCTCCACTACCCATCACTGAGACCAGAAGCAATCCTTTCTTTTGGATACCACCCATGGATCACCTTGGGAGTCTCTTATCTTTGTCACACTTTCACTCTTTCTCTTATCTTCTATTTCAGGGCTAGAGTGGAATCAATAAGACAGTGTCACTTTCTAATGAAATGGATGCTAATCAAAGAAACAGGAAAGAGTGACTCAAGTATTAAATTGGTCTGTTACTTCTAGCAGAATTTCACAATACAGGAGCCAGAGGCTCCAATTTACAGGTAGAGCAGCCTCAAAGGCTTTGTGATGTCAATCAGAGTTTATGTTGCTGTTTCTTGATGGCGTAAGTATGTTGAGATCTCCAATAGACTATGAAAAGAACCAGCCCCCCACACCCCAGTTCTTTCTGCATAAATAAGGGGCCAGGGGGAAAGCTTATTTCCAAGGAAGAAATGAGAATATCAGAAGAACCAGTCTGACAATCTTGTTATTATGCCTGGCACCAAAGGATTTTTTTCTTCTTAATTTCCACTGAAAATGTTCCTGCCCATTAATGTTAATTACCAATAATTTTTAGACCCTGCCAGCTGCAGAACAGCTTTGTAGGCGTACAAATTCAATAAATATGGTATGGGTAGAACTAATAAGTGGTGGGGTTGAGACCTAAAAACCCTAGAGAAAAATAAGGGAAATGGGAAGTGCGCTTTTATAATGTCCTTAGTTGAACCTCCAATGATAGGTCTGCCATACTTACCACACTGAAATACAATTGTCGTAGCTTTGCAGGACTTTTCTGTTTTGTGACTATTACAGGCTTCCCTGATATTTTTACATGAGTAGTCTGCAGCATTTATCTCCTTGGGTAATCTCTAATTGCACATAAAACACATTTTACCAGAGAGAGAGAGCGTGCTGTGAACTGTAGCATCCATGGATGAAAGCACAGCAGGGGAGTCTGAAAGTCTTGCAGTCTTAAGACCACATTTTGTGCCACCTAAAGCCTGTACGATTCTCTCTGGAAAGAGAAAGGGAAAAGGAAACCAAGATAGGAAAGAGAACAGGAAAAGAGAGGACAGGAAAAGAGGTTTCTACAAAGCAGTGCTCTAAGGCACACAAGTAAGTTGCTATGCAGAAGGATTTAAAAAAAAAGGGTCAAAGTACCAGCTTTTAAAGGTCAGCATGTGGGGGACACATGATCACATGACTGTAGGGCCACTGTCCTTCTTTAGATAGTTTTTGTGCCAGAGAAGTGCTTTACTATTCTCTAGGTAACTCTTCTCTAATTTGCAGAATCAGGTCAAACAGGTTATTTTCTATATTGATCCCCAATTAGTTGTTTGTGCTTCAAAAGATTCTAAGGAATAAATGAAAAACAGAAGACCACAATATTTTTGCCATCTGTCCTGGGAATGTTTATAGGTCTTCAATAAGTGTCAAGCAGGAATTTACATTGGTGTTAAGACACATGGGGTTTAGGTTATGGTTTTGGTTTTTTCTGTTTGTTTGTTTGTTTGTTTTATGTTTTCTGCCTATTAAGCTGTAGCTGAAGACAACTCAGCATCTCATTGGATAGTATTGTATTATGAATTAGTTCTCAAAAACACAGTGGTTGTGAAGAGATCAGCTTACGAACTTTGGAAAATTCCACCAGATCCCTCGCCTCCTGGAAGAGAAAGGTCATAGAGTGCATGGGCACCAACCCCCCCCCCCACTCTGGAAAGGAAAGGCTAATTACATTCCTCAGAAAGACCACGGGGGTGGGGGCATGGGGGGCAACCATTGTTGGCCACCTGGAGATAAGGGAAGCCTGGAGCATATAGACACATTCCTCAGGGTGGACCAGGCAGATAAGGGAACCCCTTGCTACCTCATCCTCTAAGGACCAATCAGTTTAAAAGTCACACTATTCTGCCAGTCACCTTGTTTCTAGTGACTGTTGCTCTATTCTACCCCTGAACACTGTATAAAAACTTGCCTAACGGAGGAGCCCAACATCCTAGACAATAAGTTCCTCTTGCTTTTGTATTGATCCCCTGATCCTTGTCTCCAAGTTGTTCACTTAGGGGTCTTCGGTAAGCTAAGGCTCGGCAGAGTCTTACAGTTCTTGAGTGGTGAAGATAAAGTGTGTTCTCTTAAAACTGCTAACAGAATTTAAATGTTTTAAAAAATGTATGTTAAGGATATAACATAAAATATACTAAAAAGCATATAAAATAAGCATTTCTGTTTTAAAAATATGAAGACTAATACTTCATTTTATAGTAGCAAACAAAAATTCATTAAAGAAGTAATCAAAGCTTTTGAATTTCATATTGGTTGCTGCATTTAAAATTACTTTTTGGATATTGTGCAAAACAGCAAAAATGTAGAATCCCACCACTAGTGAAGTCTGGATAGTTTCATTATTTAAAAACTCAAGCCTACTAAGTGTGAATGTGTGTGGACTTGCATGAGTCATTCATTAAACATTATATAAGACATCCTAGACTTTGTGACATTTCTACATCTTTATGGACTCATTATTGTCTTAACCTACAACCCAAATGTTTTAATGTTCTCTTTCTCGTGATTCTTACTTCTAATAGTTGTTTTGATTGACCAAATGTTGTTTTCATTTATAACAATATTTCTGAGAATGGAAATTACAACAAGTATTAAGTTGTATGAGGAGTAGAGAAAGGCAGAAAGGGAGCAAGCCCCTGCATGCTGTGAGGTAGTTAGGACACCCAGTGTTTTTTGTTTTTTTTTTTTTTAATTTACATTCCAAATCATTTCCCCTTTCCCGTTTCCTCCCTCCCCGAAAGTCCCATAAGCCCCCTTCCCTCCCTCTTTTCTCCATTCAACCCCCTCTTGTTACTCTGTCCTGGCGTTCCCCTACATCCAGTCTTTCCAGGACCAGGGGTCTCTCCTTCCATCTTCTTAGGAATCTATTGATATGCGAATTGTGTCTAGGGTATTCTGAGATTCTGGGTTAATATACCCTTATCAGTGACTGCATACCATGTGTGTTCTTTTGTGATTGGGTTACCTCACTAAGGATGATATTTTCAAGTTCTGACCATTTGCCTAGGAATTTCGTGAGTTCATTGTTTTTAATTGCAGAGTAGTATTCCATTGTGTAGATATACCACATCTTCTGAATCCATTCCTCCGTTGAGAGACATCTGGGTTCTTTCCAGCTTCTGGCTATTATAAATAAGGCTGCTATGAACATAGTGGAGCATGTGTCCTTATTGCATGCAGGTAAAGCCTCTGGTTATATGCCCAGGAGTGGTATAGCCGGATCCTCTGGGAGTGTCATGCCCAGTTTTCTGAGGAACTGCCAGACTGCTTTCCAGAGTGATTGTACCAGCTTGCAATCCCACCAGCAGTGGAGGAGTGTTCCTCTTTCTCCACATCCTCGCCAACAACTGCTGTCTCCTGTGTTTTTGATCTTTAAACAGCCACATCACAGCAAATTGTGGCTTCACAGAAGATTCTCCTTGGGGCCCTAGAGCTTAACTGACAGCCAGTGTGACAAAAGAGATGAGTATTTCGCTATCAGTACTTCATCCATGTTTAAATGCAGAAAATTGAGGGTTATGCAAAATGACTGATATTTTCATAATTCAGTGTGATTTATTTTTAAAGATGGGCAGACTCACTTTAAGAGAAAAAGCCGAAAGGGACTGCTCATCTGCTTCATTGAAAGTAACTATTTGAAAAATTGCCCCGGGTTGATATTAAACCCAATTATACCAATTTTCACAAATACTGTATATTACAGAAATGTTAATTGTTACAGGAATGCACCTCTCATGTTTAGGAGTCAGAAGGGATTTCAGAGAGTAATGAGCCAAATGGAAACAAGAAGATGAAATGAAATAGTATTTCCAAGGCAAGGCTGAGTTCTGATGGCAAGTGAGACCAAGAACCACATATTGTTTAATCCAGCAAAGCTCTCTTTCTGTCTCAAAGTGTGATCTGTTGTCCTCTCCCAAAAGGAATGCAATCATTTATTTTTGGTATCAGTGTACAGCTACATAATTACAGGAAAACAGATAAATGAGCTAACCAAAAACTGAACATATAAAAGATATCACAGTGGTGAGTGTGCCTGCCCTGGAGAGGCTCTAAGTCTTACACTGTGAGTAAGTGTTAAGTCCTAAAATGAATGAATAGACAATGGTAGGAACATGGAAGCAAATTGTTTATTTCATTAAAAGCCAAGGTAGGGTTTATGTAAAGCCAAAGAATTTTCCCAAAGCCAGTTATCATGCACAGGATCCAGGCATGAACATCTTTCCCCATGCCTCATATTCTACCAAACCAACAAGAGACCATCAGCTTCTTAGAAGTGCTATGAAATAGAGCTTTTAAATGACCATGTCATCAGTCACAGCTAGGGTATGGCTTTCAGCGTTTTACATAGTGTTAGGGTTTGATGTTGTCTCCATTTCAAGTGATTTATAACTTAATACTTCAACATTCCTAGCCTACAAACTATTAATATTGGGAATTAGAGATTCGCCACTGCACAAATGCTTCACAAGCAATGTGAAAGGGAGGTATGTATATATGAATTCATTCATTTTAAACAGGATATCCTGAAGATAAGTACTTCCCAAAGATAACTAACCTCATCATAGGAAAGGAAGAAAAGACTTGTATTAATTGTCTCCTCCAAAAGGAAGAAATTCTTAGTGTGATGCTATATAACATCTTAGGGAAGTGAGATTTTATGTTCATAGCAGCCTTATTTATAATAGCTAGAAGCTGGAAAGAACTCAGATGTCTCTCAACACAAGAATGAATACAGAAAATGTGGTACATTTACACAATGAAATACTACTCAGTTATCAAAAACAATGGATTCATGAAATTATTAGGCAAATGGATGGAACTACAAAATATCATCCTGAGTGAGGTAACCCAATCACAAAAGAACACACACAGTATGCACTCACTGATAAGTGGATATTAGCCCAGAAGCTTGGAATACACAAGATACAATTCACAGACCAAATGAAGCTCAAAAAAAATAGGAAGACCAAAGTATGGATATTTTGGTCCTTCTTAGAGGGGAGAACAAAATACCCATAGGAGGAGATACAGAGACAAAGTGTGGAACAGAGACTGAAGGAAAGACCATACAGAGACTGCCCCACCTGGGAATCCATTCGATATACAGTCAGCAAACCCAGACACTATTGTGGAGGCCAACAAGTGCTTGCTGACAGGAGCCTGATAATAGCTGTCTCCTGAGAGGCTCTGCCAGTGTCTGATGAGTACAGAGGTGTGTAGAGGGCCATATTGGGGTGTCTTGTCACCTGGCAGGAACTTGACATTGACCAAGGTGAAGTTCCTCTCCCAGCTTCAAAGGGAGGAAGCTTCTGTGCTAGTCACAATCCTGCTCCACCTAGGTTGGAGTGAAGGTGAAGTTCTTTGTTCCTCCAGGTCTATGAATTCCTGAGTTAAGCAGGTGACCCGCCCAGCTGCCCAAGCCTTGAACAGCCAGACCAGTTCTGCAGACCTGTTTCCAGTCTTTGGGGGGAAGGGCTTTTTCTCCCGCCTATATTTATGTGTATATATATATATATATATATATATATATATATATATATATATATATATATACATATATATATATATATATATGGAAAAGTCCATTAAACTTTGAGCCTTGAGCAGAAAATATAGCCTTGGCTCAATATTTCTCTTGTTACCCCATCGTTTTTTATCTCCAGCTCTCTGTCCAGAGAACCTGATAACCCGTTCGTATGAAACCACAGGCAGTTTCAGAGGTGGGTGTTCTCAGTCAACCATTGGACTGAGCACAAGGTCCCCAAAGGAGGAGCTAGAGAAAGGACCCAGGGAGCTGAAGGAGTTTGCAACCCCATAGGAGGAACAACAATATGAACCACCCAGTTCCCCCAGAACTCCCAGGGACTAAACCACCAACCAAAGAGCACACATGGAGGGACCCATGGCTCTAGCTGCATATGTAGCAGAGGATGGTCTTGTTGGACATAAAAGGGAGGAGAGGCCCTTGGCCCTGAGAAGGTTGGATGCTCCAGTATAGGGGAATACCAGGACAGGGAAGCAGAAGTGGGTGGGTTGGTGAGCAGAGAGATGGGGGGATGGGATAGGACAATTTCGGAGTGGAAACCAGGAAAGGGGATAACATTTGAAATGTAAAGAAAAAGTATTTAATAAAAAAAAGAAAGTGAGTTTTGAGTTAACACTTTGTCATTTGCTTAAGATTGCTTTTTCTTTGTGATAGCATGCCATTCGCTAGAGATACAAGGGTCAAGCTGATCACCATGCCCTTGAGGAATAGTCTACCTGGTGGAAGTGAAAGTATGTGATTACAAAGTGAGGCAAGTGTGGTAGGAATGCCAAAAAAGTAAGGAACAGCATTTGAGTAGTTAGAGGGTGGGGGCTGCCTTGCTCATTCGTGATAATTATTGAGTATGTAAAGTCAAATATTTGGGGTTTTAAACTTTTACAAATGGAGGTTTGGGTATTTTAAATTGGTATTAATTATTAACAAGTTGGTTAATGTTTAATAGAAATGATCCATGAATAATAAGAAGCTAATGCTTCTGTCTGAGACACATACACAATATTCATGTCAATATGGTTCTACAGATAGTAAAAAAAAAAAATAAAAGTGATTTCTTTACATCATAATTGTTCCTATAAGGATTTAGTTTCTACTGAAACTTGCTTGAGCTTCCAAGGGTTTTCACCATTTTATCCCCTAACTACCTCTCAGGATTACTTCTTACTATGTCTGTTGTATGCTTTAGGCATGAATACATATGTAAACACATGGGTGAGAAATAGAAACAATGTAATTTCCATAGCATAATATAGGTGTAAAAATTGAGGAGAAAGTACTTGAGGCAGAAGCAGAAAGCATGACGAGGACAAAAACAGAGATCTTTGGTTAAACATGAGGCTGAAGAATCCAATTTGCCTAGAACATGAGGTATAGGTAATGGGAGACGAATTTGACACCTACTTACTGAAGGTTCTGAGAGGACCTCTCTGAGAGGCTGACTAAGGGCCCAAGTTTCAGTTTCTGTTGGACAGACAGTGCAGGGCCCCATGCACTTCTCTGAGGAGGCAGAAAGCAGAAGCTTACAGACGTGATTGTGGAGTAGGAGAGAAATCATCCGGTCAGCACACAACTTGTTTAGATCCTGAGTTCTATAATTCTACATGTATAAAGGAGCATAGTGCTTGCCTTGCTTTGGTAAACAGTTAAACTAATGGACAAACAAAGACAATTACTTATTAATGGATTGCAATATGCTGACGTTTTTCTTGTGCCAGTTGTAAATAGCACACATGTAAAAGAACACTGCTCTTCTGGAGACAAACTGACTTTAACCCAAAGGCATGACCTTACATGATAGCCAAGGTAGACATTTCTAGAACTCTGATAACACAACAAAAGACATCGAGTGGATGGACTCACATTAAAGCACTGTAGACCGTCTCAATTTACTAGGCAATAGTTTATATTTCAAGTCCTTGTGCTGATATTATTCCCAGAAATTCAGTCACATCCTTTAGATTTCAGATCATCTTGGCCTAAAATAGCCTGGTCTTAATTCTTAAACTCTCCCTAAATATTTCTAGCTCTCTCCTGCTGTGATATTAGTCTAATAGCGTTTACCAAACACTCCATTTTCTAAATAGACAGGCAAGCAGCACCGCACTGACCTTGGCTGGTGTGACTTCCTAGCCCTGTTGAAGCAATGTATTTTCCAAAGGATTTAACAAGTTTGCTGATGCTTCAAGTTTGATGAGAAGTGTTATTGTGTAGCTCTGGAGGCTATGGAGATAATGGTGAGCACTCCTGTCATGTCTGTGGAATTCCTGAGGGCTACAAAAGAGCATTAACAGACCTTCAAGGGCGAACAGTGGGAACAAATGTTTTTACTTGCTTTCCTGATCCTGTTAGCACTGGTGAAATCAATCTTCTAAGTGAGAGGGAAGCTTTTTCTAAGACATTACCAACTCCTAGGAAATAAGCAGTTTGCTTCTCAGTTTAAAGCGCGATTCAGAGCTATAAATTGTTCATTTAGAAATCAACACTTCTATATTCAATTTATAAGAACAACAGAATATTTTTATAGCCATGAGTTTTTTGAAGTTTATAAGGTATCCTCTTGCTGAGAACATCCTACGGAACCAGCCTTGCTTCATTAATTATTGACTGTAATTTGCAGCTGGCAGAGTTTCTGTGAACT
Source organism: Tokudaia tokunoshimensis (assembly GCA_036184795.1). Taxonomy (NCBI): domain Eukaryota; kingdom Metazoa; phylum Chordata; class Mammalia; order Rodentia; family Muridae; genus Tokudaia; species Tokudaia tokunoshimensis. The sequence continues at coordinate 34,019,695 of BTHU01000002.1, forward strand.
CATTTTCAGTTTTGTATCTCCTTTAAAAGAAAGTCAAGTAAAACAGCTCTTTTTGTTGATATTATTTTTAAGTTATGGTATTAGTTTTGTTTCTAGATAGCTGGAATGATGATACATAATGTGTTAAAACACATATGTGAGGTGCAGTTAAGTAAATATTTGGGACTATCACAACTCTTTCCAGGGCCAAGAAATGCTCTGCATACATTTCATTCTGGAGTGGAAACTGTGCAATCAAATAAGGATGATTAACTTTTTCCATAGCAGTTTTTAGTTTTTATCATTTTGTGGTTATCTAATTATCAGAGCCCCCAAAGGGAACAGGGCATTATGAAAAGTTATGTAGAGTGTAGGAAAATTCAGTATTTACGAAGGAGTTTTTATTCTCACATATTATTCTCCTTTTTCTTCATTTTTTAAAATAAATATTGCCAACTATGATGGATAACATCATCTAGAATGCTGAATACTCTTCGTATCCTAACCTTTATATATGTATTCTTATTCTGGTTCATTAAACATCCCAGGCTTTCTAGCACACCGGATATCAGTGAACTGAAGGTTGGTTCATTTCTTCATTAAATTGCTAATTACAGATAGTGATTTTTCTACCATTGTTTTAGACATCTAAGGGAAGTTTTCTGTCAAGATCTGGTCATAATTTCTTATTTTATTTTTTCCCAAGTTTCTATTGTTTTTGTTGTTTTCTATTAAAGAGCAAATGATTACTGCACAGTTTCAAACTTGTTCAAGATATTAGCTCACCACTAGATATACTACTGTTCCATACACTATTAGAACCCTGTCATGGATTGAGTCTGGTGATTTTGTATTTGAATATATTTGCATATTAATGTTCACACTACATTATGTGACTTGTACAAGAGACTAAATATCAAATTTTCACTTTTAGTATATACTAGTTCTCTTTTATTTTTTGTAATTTTGCTTAGAATTTCAATATGCTATGAGAAGGTCACATGTACATGTGGGAGGTGATATTACTTGTTGACCAAGTCATCAGGCACACAGTGCATTCTGGTGTGAGGAGTTCCTTGTGTGGAAGCAAACTCATCAACTATCTTTCTAGAATTTACTTCTTTGTTTCCCTGAACTGTTAATTCAGTGGAGGAAACTGACATGTGAATAATCTTTTTTGACAAGTAGTCAAATAATTTCTAGCTTCATTGATGTAATATCATAATAAAATATTTTGTTATATGACTTGATGCTATTCAAATATTTGAACCATCTATAAGACTCTGGAATAATTTAACTATAAAATAAGTAAAATCCTCTGGCTAAAGAAGTGTTTTCTCCATTTGCTGTAAGCTCTGAAGTAGCTTTGAATACTGACTATCACTTAAAATTCACAGGGCACATTGTCAAAGAGTGAGCAGAAAGATTGTGAGAACTGGAGTAACAGGAAATCAGCTGTGAGAAGGTGTCTCCTAGAAATGAAGGTTCACCCTAAGCATTTCAACTATATGGCTGCTTAAGCAAGATCTCAACGTTAAGGATACTAATAGAGATGCTACCATGGAAAGAGGAGTCACATTCAGCCCTGCCCCAGACATATAAGTACAGGCAAGTAAGGGATGATGAGAGTGGGAGACATAATCTCTGAGGGACAAGCCCTCTGATTAGTTGTCTGAAAGGAATTTTTCAACCTTTGATATATTTGTGCGTGTGTGTGTATGTACATTCAACACTAAACAGATGTGTGTGTATGTACATGCAACACTAAACAGACTCAGCAGGTTGCATTTATATATTTATGCCTATACATGTGTGTATATGTGTTTAACCATAATAATTAAAGGGAGGCCAGCAATATGAACGGGTGTCAAGAGGTTGGGGAAATGAGAGAAGGTGGAGAGAGGAAAGGGAATGGAGTAGAATGACGTTAATGTTTTACTACTGATAATAAAAAGTTATATTTTGCTCTTGATAAATTTTGCATTGAATTTTATATTTAAAATGATAAAATAAAATCTTAATACTTTGAGTGCTGAGGATTTTTTTATACCCTACTTACATTTTACAAGGAAGTACTTTCCCAGAGTCACCATAGATTTTGATCCTATAATATACCAAATTTGCCAACTTGAAAAAAAAGTAATACATATATATATATATATATATATATATATATATATATATATACTGTGTGTGTATATATGTGTGTGTGTATAAGCAATAAATAAATCAAATTAATATTCACAACCAGTAAAGAAGGTTTGATATAATTCAACATAAATCTAGTCATTTTAATTGTGTAAGCATGAAGAACTGCATGCCCATCATACTAACTTCTGACCTTAGTGATAGGTAATATCTGATTATTAAAAGATATACAAGCACACACACATACATACACAGAGAGAGACGACAGACAGACAGACAGACAGACAGACACAGAAAGAGAGAGAGAGACAGAGATAGAGGCAGACACGGAGACAGAGAAACAGATACAGAGAGATTTGTGCTTATCGTCACATTTCTAAATTTGAAGTGGATAATTGTATCGGTTCTTTGTAGTAAAAGACAGAATTTTTTTTCTGTTACAGGAAAAGGAAATTGGGATTTGACTTTGAAGTTCAGAAGAGTTATTCTACTGTCAAGTGTCTTTTTCAATTGAGCCTTCACAGTGTTGTTGAGAGTATTTCTGTTCTCTTTGTGTAATAGTTTGGCAAGGGAAAGATACTAGAATGCCAGCAATCCAAACACTCCTATCCCATTGATGCTAACATCTGCTAGGCTGTGTCTAGTCCTTGGCTATGGAGTGGACAATGAAAATGACTGGAGGCTTCATAGGCGTCAGAGTAGAGATTTGTTGTGAGTTTGTTTTATCTCAGAGCTTCAATAGCTGTGATGAGTAAGTAGACTTCACCCAAAAGACCTCTGGAACTTTCTAGATGTTGGGACTGAAGCATCAGTATTATTTCACCATGTCTCAGGAATTACAAAGTACATGCTGGTTTGGAACTCACTGTCTTCTAATGGATTAGAAACTGGGCTTGTGGTCATTTCTTCATCTCCATGAGAAGATTCCCAGGGAGAGCCTTCAAGGGATAGGATATAAATACCGAAATAAAGAATGGCATTTCAAGTATATAGAAAGGCAGGCAAACATGTGGAATAGGAGAAGGATGGGGATGTATAAGAGGTAAGGTTCAGGGATAATGAACAGAAGTGAAATTGGGCAGCTAAGAAACTGAAATTACAGAAGTCAACAATAGTTTTCAGTGGCTGCACTTCAACTGGACTTCAGGGCCCTCTTCTTGTATGAACACAAGAAAATACATGCAGAACATTTAAGATCTGTAGAAAATGGGATACATGTAAAAGCTTAAGTTACAAAAAGATATAATGACAGACTGCATTGGGATCTATGAGCATGAAGTATAAATACAGATTCAAAAGATTTCTCTCTCTCTTTTTTTTTCTATATCTCCTCTCAAGGGAACTTTTTACCGACTTCTCTTCTGTTTTGAACTAGAGTATGGGTGATGACAAGGTGGGCTCTGGACTAGACTGGGGTTGATTCACAGAAGGAGAAGCTCCAGGCCCTGGGAGGGAACTCCTTATTTGGCAAACTGTCCAGCAATTATGATCAAATTAGAGCTGCTGGGATGATAACTGGGATGATAACTGGGATGATAACTCTTATGTAAGGTCAGAGCACTCACTGGTTCACTGACTGCTTTAGATATCATAGCATGAAAGAAAATGCTTTTCCCTTAAGTGACATTTTCTGTAATTGACTAAAGAAGAGGAGTGATTATCGGTAGAAAAAAATCATCGCTTTTAGACAGCAGATAATATGAAGAGTAGGAATGACCTCAGTCAAAGTCTATAGGGCAAAGATTTCAAAAGATTCTTGAAATGAAAGAACAATCTCTCTCTCTGTCTTTCCTTTTCTCTCTCTCTCTCTCTCTCTCTCTCTCTCTCTCTCTCTCTCTCTCTCTCTCTCTTTCTCTCTCCTTTATTGTCTCTCTATTAAAATAAAACCATAGTTTTAAAAATATAAATTATAAATATGACACATCTTTGCAGAGACCACCAGTTAGCATCGCAGGCCATTTTTTTTTCTTGCTTCTTTGGTCATGTTACTTTAGCAAATGGAAATGCCATCCCCAATTGCAATTTTCCTTCAGGCAAGAAGGTTAACCCATGTTTTCAAAATCTGTAAGAGGCAAGACCTTTAGAAATCAATAGTAAATGGAGTGAAGATAAGCTTTATATGATGAGACCAATTCCAATTAAGGAAAACCTCATCCATTTGGAAGGACTAAGAAAGCACTGTCAAAGCTGGACCAAAATGACTAAACTTTCCTGCCAAGACAGGCTCTGGGGGCTTATATCTGCCCACATTCAATTTAAAGCTTTGATTGTTTCTAAAACTATGCCAAGCTATAGATTTGATTCTATTTCTAAGAAAATGTTATGACTGGATTAACTGCAGAGTATTCACATTAAATAGCAAATATAGTCTTAAATTCTTAATATGACCATACAGTTCTAGAATGAAAAATGTCACATGATTTTATTCAACTTCAATTCCTAAAGATTTAGTTTTCTATCCACTATTCCATAGCATAAATCATGTGTCTGTTATACTAGATGACCAAATGTCTTCCTTCCTGTCTTTTTGATTATCCTTAATAAAAGTAATCAAAACTAACCAAGTGATGAATAGATAAACAAAGAGTATACTTGCATTGGTGGTACAGTAAGATATTCCAATCTATTTTTCTACTTTTTGATGTATTTTCTCTTTGTCAAATCCAAATGTGATTTTCAGGTTGATATTACATGGGAGTGTGTGTGTGTGTGTGTGTGTGTGTGTGTGTGTGTGTGTGTGTGTGATAATAAAGGGCTAAGATGGTTACTCAAACTATTTCTAGAAACCTAGGCATAAAGTGGATTACAATCTATCCCACTGCTGTTTTATTTCCTTCTTTGTCATTGGTACTCTATGACAGAAGAGAGTTACTCTAATGATGTGGAAGGTGTTAGACAGAAACTAACTTGTTTTGTAGATGAAAGCACTTCTGAGTACTTTTGAAGTTCTTCATCATAAAGGCTAATTTGTGCTACACTAATAATAGCTTATGCTTTCTTATATTTAGCCCTTATGGAAACTCACTCAGCTTCCTTATAGAACATTGCTATAGGTGAATGCAGTTACACAGGGGAGAATATAATGGAAAACAGGAGTAGCAGGTAGGTGGAGAAGCCAGAAAGATAAGAACCAAGAGGCCTTTTGAACACACACACACACACACACACACACACACACACACACACACACACACACACACAATCTCATATACTTTATAAAGTGTAAATACATAATATTTTTAAAGTAAATGTAAAGAAAAACCTCTATTCTTTTCTTAAATGCTTTGAAAATGAACTGGGAAAGATCATGGATATGTTCAAACAGTGACTCACAAGGATACCTTCTTCATTGATTTTTCCTTTTCCTTGAAATTCTGAGTGGAATTTAATAAATAACAAAATCAGTTTTAAAGTACATAGTTGTCTGCAGAGAAATCAATAAGAAATAGCAAAGTCACAAAGCCATAGAAATTTCAATCTATTTCTTATACATTCATCATATTTTTGGCAGAATATACAAAGAAACAATATGTTGGCTTGAAAGAAATGCCCATACTGTGCTGAGTTTGTCTATTCCTTAACATGTGTAGTCGGGATGCTTGTAAAAATGGAAGCTAGTACAAGTGCATGTATTTGACACATTTCTTGAAACTGGAAGATATAACACTAGAGTTGGCACTAAGGGCACAATAATGAAGAAAATCCACGATTATCTGGATTCTCAAGAACCCAGTCAAAGAGCAAAACACCTTTTTTAATTATAATTAATAAGAGTGTTCACAGAAAATTGCAGAAGCAATGACTACTGTCAATAAGAAGTGTGTGATGTTGTAAGAGAGAACGATGGGAAATTTAATAAGATTTCAGGGCATCGTTGGAGACTTGCTGATGAGATGCGGCCAGATTAAATAGAAAAAGTATAAGAAGTGCATTGAGAACAACCACAAGAAAAGGCTACCTGGATCCATAAGGATATACTTCTTTGAAATTCATATGAATTGATATTCTATGAGGCTTTTTAAAATCATAATATATAAATGGTTTTGGTTTTTTTCTTTGTTTTTTGTTTTTTGGATTTTTTTTGTTTTTTGGGGGTTTTTTGGTTTTTTTTTTTTTGTTTGTTTGTTTTGTTTTTGTTTTTCAAGACAGGGTTTCTCTGTGTAGCCCTGGCTGTCCTGGAACTCACTTTGTAGACCAGGCTGGCCTCGAACTCAGAAATCCTCCTGCCTCTGCCTCCCAAGTGCTGGGATTAAAGGTGTGTGCCACCACCACCCAGCTAAATGTTTTAATTTTCTATAACACTTCACATTTAATTCAAAAGTCATAGTGTATGTTTTAATGAGTAATTTGTTGACCTGACCATTATATTGAATAATTTAGAAAGGCATTGGTAAATATCAAGCTTCATATATTAGTGAAAGTTTGTCATGAAAATAATATTAAAAGAGGAAAAGTAGCATTTCTCGTAAAGTTAAAGGCTTATCATTAGTATCAAGACATAGGACTTTCAGAGATGGTATATCATACAGGAACACTCAGAAGCAGTAAGTCAAAAGTGGATCAGTTAGATCCACACAGGTCATTGAAAGACAGAACTAGAAAGCAAGAGGACTAAAGCACCAAACAAAGAGTACACATGGAGGGACCCATGGCTCCAGATGCATATGTAGCAGAGGATAGCCCTGTTGGACATCAAAGGGAGGAGAGGCCCTTGGTCCTGTGAAGACTCGATGCCCCAGTGTAGGAGAATGCCAGGACAGGGAATTGGGTGTGGGTGGGTTGATGAGCAGGGAGAGGGAGGGAATGGGATAGGGTGTTTTCAGAGGGCAAACCAGGAAAGGAGATATCATTTGAAATGCAAATAAAGAAGATATCTCATTTTAAAAAAAGCAAGAGGAGCAGCTAACAATTGGAATCACAATTTAGACAAGAAAGATCATTCAACATAGTGTCTGTCAAGGGTGATGACCTGATAGGCCTGATGTACTGACAAGGTACCAATTCCAGCTCAGGATAGGGAGAGAGAGGTCTAAAACAGAAGTCAAGATCTTCTCTGAATGATGTAGAAGCTAGGAGTAAAGACTCCAGTGTATCTTTCATAAATAATTCTCGGTCACTTCCCATAGCAAAATAGGACAGCCTCATTTTAGGCCACTGGTTTTAGAACATTATTTCCTCATTTTAGCAAATGACTGTGAAAGACATATACATAAAAGAAAGTTCAGGGGGTAATGTCACTTGCAGCACAAGCCTGATGATCTGAACTCAATCTCTGGGACCTACTGTGGAAGAGAGAACCAATTACTAAATATTGTTTTTAACATCCGTACCTGGACTATGGCATGTGTGTGCTTGAACACATGCACATACACACAAACACACACACACACACACACACACACACACACACAAATGCACACAGCACACAAAATCAATGGAGCAAAAATTTAACATGCATGAAATTAACCCACAACATTAGGCAAGTGTTCAATGTTTATAATATATGAAAGAAAGCTATGCGGGAAGATGAAACAAGGTACTGGGAAATACTTTCAGGGCCACCTGTATACTAGTCAATCAATATACTGATGAGGTACAGTGCAGCCCCTAGCACCACTCCTTTTGAAAGTATTCTAGGCCACAGTTCAGTGAGCTATACCCTTGTCATCTTTTCCTAACCCCTCCACAAAACACCCTCAACATTTGTTATGAGAAAGACTCACTACTATGAGACACTGTAAAGAAAGCAGGCTTAAATTGTTAAGGACATGTTTAGAAAAGCCTTGCAAATCTTGGAACTGTGTTTTCACTGTAGATTTCCAGATGTAAGTATGAAACTGTATGCTTAAAAGATCCTACATGTTATCTAAACTTGTTGGAAATGTTACACTTCAAGCAATCATTTAAGCCCAGCAGTTGAAATACTTCAGGAGCAGATATTTTTGATCAAGTCTATGACTCCCCAGAGGGCTCTTAAGCCTTTCTGTGAATCACATCTTTAGGTACAAATGTATCTTGAAAATAAAAGGAGTCTCAGCCTATAACAAGTTTTCTAGGAGAATATGCCACTGATATCTTGAATGCATCCCTCCTGACTTGTCATTCTAGTGCTTATACCTGAGTAAGAATGAATTTAGGGCAAGAAAGTCCTCTCAATAGTTAATAGCACTTGCTGTTCTTGCATGGGACTTGAGTTTGTTCCCAGTACCCATTTACTGCAACTCACAGCTTTCTGTAAATTCCAAGGGATCCAACACACTTTTCTAGACTCTGTAGGGACAAGACATGAACATAGTACACATATGTACATTCATTCATACACACATATATATTCTGTTATTCTATACTATGTGAATATATTATATATTTATATGTATAGTAAGATAAATATGTAAAAGGTAATCAGTGTTAAACAAATTTTGGTTAGAATTATTTCTTTGTCTCTATCTTAATTCTTTGTTGTTTTCAATTGAAAGGCACAGCTAATAATTGCAGTTACTGTTAGCTAATTATATATAAACATATACAAATACACATATACCTACACATAGACCTACACATAGACCTACACATAGACCTACACATAGACCTACACATAGACCTACACATAGACCTACACATAGACCTACACATAGACCTACACATAGACCTACACATAGACCTACACATAGACCTACACATAGACCTACACATAGACCTACACATAGACCTACACATAGACCTACACATAGACCTACACATAGACCTACACATAGACCTACACATAGACCTACACATAGACCTACACATAGACCTACACATAGACCTACACATAGACCTACACATAGACCTACACATAGACCTACACATAGACCTACACATAGACCTACACATAGACCTACACATAGACCTACACATAGACCTACACATAGACCTACACATAGACCTACACATAGACCTACACATAGACCTACACATAGACCTACACATAGACCTACACATAGACCTACACATAGACCTACACATAGACCTACACATAGACCTACACATAGACCTACACATAGACCTACACATAGACCTACACATAGACCTACACATAGACCTACACATAGACCTACACATAGACCTACACATAGACCTACACATAGACCTACACATAGACCTACACATATACCTACACATATACCTACACATATACCTACACATATACCTACACATAGACCTACACATAGACCTACACATAGACCTACACATAGACCTACACATAGACCTACACATAGACCTACACATAGACCTACACATATACCTACACATAGACCTACACATAGACCTACACATATACCTACACATATACCTACACATAGACCTACACATAGACCTACACATAGACCTACACATATACCTACACATAGACCTACACATAGACCTACACATAGACCTACACATATACCTACACATAGACCTACACATAGACCTACACATAGACCTACACATAGACCTACACATATACCTACACATAGACCTACACATAGACCTACACATATACCTACACATATACCTACACATATACCTACACATATACCTACACATAGACCTACACATATACCTACACATATACCTACACATATACCTACACATATACCTACACATATACCTACACATATACCTACACATATACCTACACATATACCTACACATATACCTACACATAGACCTACACATAGACCTACACATATACCTACACATATACCTACACATATACCTACACATATACCTACACATAGACCTACACATATACCTACACATATACCTACACATAGACCTACACATAGACCTACACATATACCTACACATATACCTACACATATACCTACACATAGACCTACACATAGACCTACACATATACCTACACATATACCTACACATAGACCAACACATATACCTACACATATACCTACACATATACCTACACATATACCTACACATAGACCTACACATATACCTACACATATACCTACACATATACCTACACATATACCTACACATATACCTACACATATACCTACACATATACCTACACATATACCTACACATATACCTACACATATACCTACACATATACCTACACATATACCTACACATATACCTACACATAGACCTACACATAGACCTACACATAGACCTACACATATACCTACACATAGACCTACACATAGACCTACACATATACCTACACATATACCTACACATATACCTACACATAGACCTACACATAGACCTACACATAGACCTACACATATACCTACACATATACCTACACATAGACCTACACATAGACCTACACATATACCTACACATATACCTACACATATACCTACACATATACCTACACATATACCTACACATATACCTACACATATACCTACACATAGACCTACACATAGACCTACACATATACCTACACATATACCTACACATAGACCTACACATAGACCTACACATATACCTACACATATACCTACACATATACCTACACATATACCTACACATATACCTACACATATACCTACACATAGACCTACACATAGACCTACACATATACCTACACATATACCTACACATATACCTACACATATACCTACACATATACCTACACATAGACCTACACATATACCTACACATAGACCTACACATAGACCTACACATAGACCTACACATATACCTACACATATACCTACACATATACCTACACATAGACCTACACATAGACCTACACATAGACCTACACATATACCTACACATATACCTACACATAGACCTACACATAGACCTACACATATACCTACACATATACCTACACATATACCTACACATATACCTACACATATACCTACACATATACCTACACATATACCTACACATAGACCTACACATAGACCTACACATATACCTACACATATACCTACACATAGACCTACACATAGACCTACACATATACCTACACATATACCTACACATATACCTACACATATACCTACACATATACATGCATACACAGTCTCTGTCATGTATGTATTCATCATTTTTGAACACCTGAGAATTGATACTATGGATTATATCCATTATTAACAATATTGTAATCATTGTCTGTTAAGTATTTTATAATGCATGAACTTGCCCTAAAATTGTATCTCATCTTATTTCATAAAAGTTCAATAAATGTTTTTGTATAACTCTCCATAAAAGTAGGAAAAATGGTTCAGTTAGTATCAACAATTTTCTCACTAACTGACTCATTACATTTATAGGAATGCTCAGGAGAGTTTTCACATTGAGATCTGATGACAGGAAGAGTATACATGAAGGCATTGAATGGTTGGAGGCAGGATTAGTTATCAGTGAATCTTCACTCTTTTCCAAGAATTCATCCCAATATGAGTCTTGCTTATTTCCCTAAGCCTGATTCCAAATGGCAGGTGACTCTGTCTGTTCATTCATCTTTGTAGTGTGTCAACTCTTGCAATATTATTTTCAATAATTGCTGCATAGCTCTGCATTACAAGCAATGAAGAAGAAAAGTGACTTGAGTCTGCTCTTTTCATGCCACTAAAGCCACAGTCTGGCCTCTGCAACCAACTGATCACTGCTGAACAAAATAAAAACTTAGGTATAGTTTCCTTAAGCTTCTTTATTGTTACATGTCTGTCAACAAAATACAAACTTTATTATCCCCCCTATAGGGTTTTCTGGTTACATTGAATATTCATATAGTTCAGGCACAGGGTAAAATTCCAATAAAAGCACTTATACAAGAAAGCAATGAAGTATGTTCCCAACAACTCAAAATGAACCAGATAAGATTTCACAAGTCAAAAGCCATATATCATCACCCCATTCATTGGGTTTATTACATACAGTTTACAGAGTTCAGAATAAGCTTGATTTCTGGACCATATCATGGAAAGTTACTATGAATAATATTTAAATTGAACTATATGAGTTGGATTTAAATAATAAATATGCATCTTGTTCCAGCATTTTAATCCAAAAATCCTAATATGTTAGAGTCAATGTTTTATAAGTTGAAATTCACTTGGAAGTCTTTTCAAGGAATTATGGTTGTAAAGAATTTCCTGGGGATTATTTGACATAATTCTTACATATTATGATGACATAATGCATCCTACGATTATAAACCTAACATTTAAAAGTTGAATATTTACTGGCTATGGGCCAGAACGCTTACCCTGTCTCATTCAATATAGACAAGGATCTTTCATTTAAGTATTATTACTCATATTTTACACATGAGAAATAAAGAGCTAGTGAGACCACTAAAACTCTCATAATCGTATGTGTAACAGTCAAATAGAATGCAACATTAACTCTGCTCTATTGGACTTTAAGGGTCATAGATTCATAGCATGGAGTCAGGTTTCCTATCCATCTCTTGCTGATCATAACGCACCTTGATTAATGGGAAATAGTGACAAAGAGCTGATACACCAGAAATAAAGAAGTGAATGCTTTAGAATTTATGAAAACCTATGGCACGTATGTAACAAATGTACTGCTTGGTCTTCATGCAGGTCCCCCAATGACTGGAGTGAGTACTGTCCCTGAATCTGTTGCCTGCCTGTGGAACCTGTTCCCGAAATTGAGCTGCCTGGTCTGGCCTCAGTGGGAGAGGATGCCCCTTGGCCTGCAGTGACTTAATGTGCCAGAGTTGGCTGATATCTAGGTGGTCCTCCCATTTCTTAGAGAAGAAGGGGATGGAGGAATTGGGGAAGGAGCTCTGTGAGGTGGAGACTGAGAGGAGAGGGCAGGCTTATATTGGAATACAAAGTGAATAAATTAATTAATTAAAAAAAGAAAATGTGGAGATATTTAGTGTAGAATAAGAAATGTATTGATTTTTTTCAATTAATGTTCATGTCTGACTGTTCCAAAGATACATTGAGTCATAGTAACAAAAGAACAGGTAGAAAGAAAAGCTAAATAGTTTGAGATTCATCTTAAGTATAGTGGCAAACTAAGGACATTTTAAACTTAGAGTGCTATTGTGACAAAAATCTATATTTTAGAGAGACCTTTCAGCATCAGAAAAGAGATAAAGCAGGCATTGATTTATGAGGAGGGGACCAGGAGGCTGCTGTGTTTATCATGTAAATGAGAATGACAGATTGAAATGAGTTCTAATGAAATACATACCAGAGGAATGGAGCAAGCCTGAAGTCCTGTAAGCCCCCAAGGAAGATTTTCATCTGTTATTTGGTGAAGTGGAGGTCACTTACCAGCTAATGAAACAGAGAACACAATGTGTTTTATCAAGACAATGAGTGCTTTCACAATGTAGATGTGTTGCCCTTGAAGGGTGGATTGAAAAAAAGGACCTAGAAGTGGTCTGTGGGTATCTGGACCTACATGGCTGCCCAGGCAATAATTAAATCAGGAAAGGGGGATAGGTTTGCAACAGTGATACAGGATTGTACTAGTTGCTTTTCTTTCCTTGGTGCTCAAATGTTTGGCATCTATAACTTGAGAGAAGAAATGTTTATTTTATTCTACACTTTCAGTGGGTTCAGGCACTGGGGTAGGAAGGCTGTGCTGGAGCTGTCACAGTAGATCAGAAAGCAGAGGAAACTGAAATTCCAGGGATCCACTGGCTTTTTGATTCTCCCGTTCATTCTCTGCCAATGGCCCTGACCAAAGCAATGGCATCACTCCTATCTAGAATGGGTTTTCTCCCCCGTTTCACTCTCTTCTGAAACACCCCTTGAAGACACACTCAGAAATAAGCACTCCCCAGCACTTCTTAACCCAGACAGGTTAACAATCAAATGAACTATCACAATGATAAATACTAACGAATTGAAAAATATTAGACAATTATGTGCATCCACTAAATATGTTTAGGATGAATACCTGAAAGAAGTAAGAGTCAAGTCAATGCAAGGGAGAGATCTTGAGGCATGCTGAAACAAGGAAACAAGGAGGGGTTATCCTGGTGGTAACAATTCGGCAATATGGAGAGAGATAGAAATAGAGATAGAATCTTCTATATGTGTTAAACAAGATTCCATCTTATACAGCAAGGCTTGAGAACTTATATCCTTATAGGCACCGAGAATCTGATCTAAGTCAGAAAGAGCACATATCCTATCTATAGTGACGTGAGTCCAGCTCCAACTAATTATGGTTCTCATAGAATATGGACTCACAATGGTTTGTGCCAGAAGTATAAGAAATCTTCAGAGACTGGAGGAAAGGCCATCCAGAGACTGTCATACTTCATCCATCCCATATACAGTCACCAAACCCAGACACTGTTGAGGATGCCAACAAATGCTTGCTGACGGTAGCCTGATAATAGCTCTCTCCTGAGAAGCTTTGCAAGTACTTGACAAATACAGAGGAAGATGCTCACAGTCAACCATTGGACTGAGAATGGGTTCTCAATGGAGGAGTTAGAGAAAGGACTGAAGGAGCTGAAGGGGCTTACAACCCCATAGGAAGAACAATATCAACCAACCAGACCCCCAGAGCTCCCAGGGTCTAAACCACAAATCAAAGATTATAATGGAGGAACCAATGGTTCCAGCTGTATATGTAGCAGGGGATGGCCTTGTTGGGTGTCAGTGGAAGGAGAGACCCTTGGTCCTGTGAAGGCTCAATGCCCCAGTGGAGGGAAATGCCAGGGTTGGGGAGGTGGGAGTTGGAGGGTGATTAGGAGAACACACTCATAGAAGCAGGGGGAGGGGTGATGGGATAAGAGGTTTCTGGGAGAAGGGGAGGGGACTGATAAGGGATATCATTTGAAATGTAAATAAAGAAAATATTCAATAAAAAAAGAAACCTTCAACTAAGAATTTTGTGTGCAAAATTCAGTTTTTAAATAAAGGAGGGAGGTTTAGAATTTTTTAATTTTGGCCAGGACAAATTTTTGGCCATTTCTGTGGATTTCACAATAGATTCTGATGCTATTCCCAACTATGCGTATTATTAAGTTTTCTTCAAATGATGAACAAATAAATATGATAATCCTTGGTGTTAAAATATATACTAATATAACAACTTTTTATGTTTGAGTACTGCCCCTCGTTACACTCATTCTCTTCAATGTTTTATGTTTGTTGCATGCTGCTGTGTTTTGCAAACACAAATTTCTTAATGATAATGATGATTGATATAATTATATGTGTTGTATGATATTCTGTCTAATTTTACATTTGATGTATGCTAAAATATTTCTTGAATGACTCTAAAGATAAGTTACAGGAGAATACGTTATAAGATAAACAGTTGACGTTAAAAATCAAAGCAAAGAATGTGAAGAATTTCTATTTCTTATTTACTTATTAGATTCAGCCAAAAGATAGAAATTGTTATTGCCCTTTTACAGTTTATAAAGTACTCTAATATGTCTACTCATTGCATAGACTAAAAATAAATCTTCAAGATGAGGGAGGCATTGTTTTTAATCTCCTACCTAGTTAATGACCTATATATACCAGTGCAAGGAACTGTGCATTTGGGGAGACCTTATGGAAGGTCACCTAGTTTCTTACTTAGTTGCCTTAGTAGGAAAGGAAGTATCAAATTCCTCCACTAACAAGAATACCAATTAAGTGAATTGAAGTCAGTAATGGACACTAATATCTTGGTAAAGTGCTCTAGCATTTGATACTCAGTGATTCAAGTACATATTACTATATACATGCTCTCTCACCCTTTGGGAACTGTTGACTGTGTTTATAATTTAATTCTATTTTTATAAATGACTTAATATTTATTGATATCAGTTTTCTACAGACAGAGTCAGTTTTGTAAGACAGCTTGTCTGTCTGTTTCCATGTGATATCAGTTATTTTAAAAATACAATTTTGTTGAACCTAATACACCTAAACGAGATGCAATGATTACTTCCTCGTAAAATATTTCAGAATCAGAAAGCATAAAAAAAAAATCAGTCAGTCACAGATAACAGTGGCCTGATATTTTTTTTAATTTGGAAAATACATTGTGGTGGATGGGAGCTTCTTGGTTTTAGAGAATTGGAATGAATCTAAGGAGTGGTTTTTGCTTTTATTTTGCCTCCTTTCAAGCCACATGGGTTGGCAAATCAGCGACATTGGATTTTATTTCAACTTTCATATAATTTATCTGCTGCTGCAAATAGACAAGATCCTGCAGGGATGTCCTGCATCTCTGTAAGGTTACCTCTTGCTGTATTTTCCATTTCACTACAGCTGACAGATGTGACAAGGTAGCTAGTCGCCAGGCAACTCCCCCACCTGGGTCTGCAGCAGCAACTCCCACAGCTGCTCTGAAGAAAGACTGCAAATTATTCTAGATTCAGGTTAAATTATTTCAAGTTAATTTGCACTTGAGGTTCTCTCTCTAAAGACACCTTTATTCCTCTCTGCATCATGGAGCTGTTCTGAGTGGATTCTATTTAGGTTCAAAACAACACTTAATCTTCCAACTTAGAAAGGAAGTGGAAAGATGAGGGGATTTGTTGATTTCAAAATTAGTACTGTAAAGTCAGAACAATGTTAATTATAGAAACTAACAGCTCTAATGTATTCAAATAATTACCTGAAAAATGGAAAATTGGGTCAGGTTTTCTATCTGCTCTCAGCCCAAGTGTATTCTTTATGTTATTTGAAAGGGCTTTGAAATGTAATCGTATCTGTATATAGGTGCTTTGAAATGTTACTGAATATTTTGTTGATGTTTTTGTTCATTTACAATTCCAGAATACCAAAACATTGCCTCAGGGCAGATAACTAATTAAGAGTCAGAAAACCCTAATATAGAAAGTTTGGAGCAAGAAAATAAATGGACCCTTGTCATGCTAATAAGATAAGGTGACTTTTGAGTTCAGGTCATTTGAGGATGACTTCTGGGCATAGAATCCCAGCTTATATCTCAACACTACATTCTCTCTCTCTCTCTCTCTCTCTCTCTCTCTCTCTCTCTCTCTCTCTCTCTCTCATACACACACGCACACACACACACACACAGATGAGTTGGCTTTTGTCACTCATTTAAAAATGGTGTCTCACACAGACAAGAGAAACGTAAGCATATAAATACTTTAATATTTTTCAACTCTTATCCTAGTATTATGTGTATATATGGATATATTTAATTTCTTCCCCTGATAAAAGCTACAAAAAAAGAATGCCTTTCAGTAACACTAAAGCAAAACAAAATAAAACAAAAAATACCTATTAAAATCTTATTTAAAAAACTTAAGCTTTGTGTCTTTTGGGATACATACTTTGCTTTAATGGCATTAAGGATTGTCATGAGTTTATACTGCTAACTTAAAGTTCTGTACACTTAAAGTATAGCTGAAACATAAATCATAAGTAAACACAAATAATGCTTAGATAATTATTAAAATCTGAGTGTTTCAATTACCTTAAACATATTTATGGTTAATTATTTTCACAGTTTAACCATTTTGCTCTTTGGCTATCATTCACTGTGTGAAATTCATTTCCTATACAAAGCCACCAAATAACTACTAACTTCACATCTATCTACAGGTAGCTTATCATGGATTTATATTTTATAATCAAGATGAGTGTCAAATTAAAATTTTGCATTAGTTGGTGCCCTCCCAACTATAACATATACTAATTTCTGTGATGTAAGTCTTGCTATTATTCATCTATCATTCTTACTAACAAAATAATCAATTACTATGCCAACATTTATGTGAACTTAAGAGCATAAATGATTGTTTGTCTACATTACATTTAGCATATAATATGATTTATCTCTACACCTTTGGCCTGGAGTGAAACCTGCCTTAAATAAATAAACAAATAAATAAGTTATGAAACTTTTAAATTGTCTTTCAACTTACACTTCGTTACAGAACGCAATAGTTATGCTCTTTGTTCACATCATTTCTCCAGAGGGACAACTTCAGCTTCCACCTACGATGGTGAAGTGTGATGGTTACCACAGAACTGACTGGTAGTTCCCATGTCAGCACAATATGTTATTAAAGTGGACTATAATTTTTGCTGATAGGAGTGCCAGGAGTGCACTAAAGGAATGCATATAAATGGTTGCTGTGCCCAACATAACTTGTCTTGCCCTGAAAAAAAAAATCTACACCAAATCTTTCTTATGAAAATACAGCATTGCAACAGTTTAAAAGAATATTCTTTTTTCATGTATATTAAATTATTTTATTTATTTACATTCCAAATGTCGTCTCTATTTCCTGGTCCTCCTCCCTGAGTTATTCACCCCTTCTCTCTCCCCTTTGCTTCTGAGAGGGTGCTCCCTGCAGCCACCACCCCCACCTCACCCCCACCAGCATCCCCCTTCCCTGGGTCATCAAGTTTCTACAGGATTAATAGCATCCTCTCCAACAGAGGGACTGACAGACAAGGCAGTCCTCTGCTACATATGTATTGGAGGCCATAGACAAGCCTATGTATTTTCTTTGGTTGGTGGATTAGTCTCTGGGAGCTCTGAGAGATCTGAGTTAGTTGATACATTATGACAGTGCAAAAGAGCATTCTTAAAGTTATTTGGTACAGTTCCTAATCAAATACTATAAAAAGTCATGTAACCTTAAGTTATTTATAACTATAACTATGTCTGTGTATGTGTGTGTTTATAACTGGTTTTTTTTTTATGTCAGTAGAGTCTTCTATCAGGTCACACATATGTTTCTTGCTAGATCAGCTCATGGAAAGTGTCCAAGTTATGGGTTACAAGGAAGGAAGCTAATTTAATAGAATGCTCTCTTTTGTCCAATAACAGTACAAAAATCTGTTTAACTATACTTCAACTAATAGTCGGTCATTTGGTTTTTGAATCCTGGATATGTTATATTACTTCTGGAAAGTACTGGAATGTTTTGAAATCCTGTTTTCTTCTAATAAACAATCCCCATTCAATTAGTTCCAATGAACAATTAGGACATATAGCCAATGAAAAGATAAATCATATAACATAATGGCAAAAACTTCATATATAAAGTTTTAAGAACCATCATGGTAAAAGCACATTTGGCATGTTTTCATTTATGTTTATACACAAAATTCTCTGAAAATAGATAAGGACCAAATCAGTTTCTCAATCAAATCTGAAAATTGCAATAATTTATTTGGATCTTAATAACAATCTTTTATATGGCTTGTATGATCTGGATTTCATGACTATTTGCTCTGACTGTCTTATCTGCCTAACAAGTAATACTGCATTCATGATTGCTCTGCATCCCAAGGGGAAAAAAAATAACAGACTTCATCTACAAAGTAATTTCAGTTTCCACTTGGAAA
Source organism: Tokudaia tokunoshimensis (assembly GCA_036184795.1). NCBI lineage: Eukaryota > Metazoa > Chordata > Mammalia > Rodentia > Muridae > Tokudaia > Tokudaia tokunoshimensis. The sequence continues at coordinate 34,039,116 of BTHU01000002.1, forward strand.
AAAAAGTCAATTTTAGGCAACTCTCTATATTTAAATTTATCTGCCTAGGTTGTTTGCAAAGCCTTCTGTAAAGAAATGTGGTATTTGAGTTTATTAATTTTATTTTACATGAAGATGAAAATATATTCCTGATTCATGGAATTGATTTTGAAAACTTTCTTCTCATAGTTCTGATTACTTTTAAAGGCATGTTTGTGAAACTTGCTAGAGTACAATTTGCTTTCAAATTTATGCGAGTAATAAGACTTTGTAGGGTTTTTCTTATTTGTAGTTTTCTAGATCTGCATTCAATTAAGGATGTAAGTAAATACAATACATGCAGAGCAACTTATTTGATGTGAGTCCTGTAAGACATGTTGGACCACAAGCCACACAACCCATATTTTATCTGATCTTTCATATGCCATTCAATTGAAGCACCATTTAAATTTTCTTTGTACAGTTCTTGCTTCAAAGATTTGCAAATCGAATTCCTCTTACTGTATACTCCATTTGTTTCATCTTTAGAACACTGTAAGCTATTTGCATCATTGTAGCTCTTTCAGAGGATAGATAGAAGTAGCAAATAATTTCCAACTCTTGGTTTCTTTTTTCTGAGCCTCTACTTAGACTAACAAGCTGACAGGTATATACAATACTAGTTTTCTCTTAATTCAATATTTTTTCAATTAGTATGCAAATTGATCATTCTAGTGAAAAATTGTTAATGGGCACATTCCAGGTTACTAGGTCTAGCTTGGAAAGTGGCATTAAGCATCTCTAAGAACTTCCTGGGTAATAAAAATGTGCTGGTTTCCAAGCCAATAGAATTCTCATAATGCTAATTAGACTATAGAGAAATGACTCTTCTCAGTCAGGCTGGGTCTTTCCTCAGTCTCTTTCAAGGTTCAGTGACACCTCAGATCATTTTCTTCCTTTAGGGTTATCACCTATGTCAAGTTATTTACCATGGCCACCTTATTGTTTCTACATCTCACCTCTGTCCCTAGTCTTGAGTACTTCTTGAGTGTGAAATCTGCCCCAGTGTTTCAGTCTAACTTTTAATTCCATAGAACTTCCTAGCACGCACTAGGAACCGTGTGACTATATTTAACTTTTAATTGCTGCTTAACAAATCACTATGAAGATCATACCCAGTTATCAGATTTCATATTTCTATAGTAAGAAGTCGGTACCATGTTGCTGAGTTCACTGCTCAAGGTATAACAAGGCTGTAATTAAGACATTGACTCAATTAAGTGTGATAATATGAAGAACCTGGGGGAAAATCCTTCATGACACTCTTTCGGAATGTAGACAGAATCAAAGTCTTTGATACTATATTAGCACAATTCTTCCTTTCTTGTGTATACCAGTAAGGAATTGTCTGTACTCATCCCATCTGCTTATCTACATCATCTAAGTGCTAATACCTCTACAAACCTTCCTCTGGCCTATATTTTATGTTCTCTTTCCTGCCTGAAACCTGAGAAAGCACACATGCGGGACCTCGACCCTCTCCGAAGAGAATGGGAGTAGGAATTGGGGGAGGGACAGTGTGAGTGAGTGGGAGACCGGGAAGGGAAAGGGGCAGTGATTGGAATGTAAAATGAATAAATAAATAAATTAATTAATTAATTAACTAATGGGAAAATGCTTACATGATTCTGCCAAGCAAAACTACTAGTAAAATCTTATCTGTGTTAATTAACCTGAAATTTTAATTATATCTACAGAAACTCATATCCAGCAGCCTACAATTCCGTGTTTGATTAAATAGCCAAGAGCTCAGTTTCTCAGGGAGTCATGGTTTCTGCCTAAGCAAAATGAATGTTCTTTGTATCCATTCCACCTATGACTGGTGAAAGGAGCCAATGCAGAAGACCTTTGTCAGGGTGTATGTACATAGGTAGAGCATCTAGATGTCAATATGGCTCATGCTAGGTATTCAGCATGCATTAACTGCAAGTATAATCACTGATATTTTGGTTGCAAAATTATGTGGTTGCTCTTTCTTTGTCCTCCTGCCTCTGGTGCTAGGCTAAGTTAATGTGATTGATCTGGATATTTTAGGGAGATACTCAAATTTTTCTTGGCTTAACTCTCTTAAGAAGAAATTCTACCCAATATTCTCTGTGTGAATATGCTGGAAGCAAATACTATACAGAGGAAGGATGTGCAACACTCAGCCAGTCATAGTCTCCAGGCCAGAATGAACTATATGGATAACCCAGGATTCAGTATCAAAATTCCCCAAGTGTACTGGCTTATGAATCATCATTTGCCATTATCACAGCTACTCTGATGTGTCTGAAACCCATTGAGGCTGGAAAGCACTTATTTTAACTTGGTGGTTGCAGATATAGGCATACATCTCTTGTGTTGCTGAAATGGCTTCAAATTAATTCACAAACTCAAACCTCTGTGCATTATTTAGTATCAATCCATATGTTACATGATCTAAAGACTTGAGATATTGTATTTGCATGCTTTAAGTGGCAGTGTCAGTATTAAGCCCTGGGTCAGTGTAGATTGGAAGTATTGCTTTACCCAGTTATTAAAGTGAAAATTGTCACTATTCTTTGGGAATTAATATTTGACATTACTGTAAGATATTTGCATTTCATAAGTCTTCATAAAGATTCACTATTATATACTACTGTAGTGTTTGGCATAATGTCTTGTATGAAATAAGCATATAAAACAATTTGGTTCAGAGAGAACAAAAAATCAAAATATAAATTATAGTATCTGATTGTACTTGACCTTCCCTTTCCCTTTGATTTCAATACACCCATTATATATTCTTAACTCACTGATCAAATATGCTCAGCGGACAACAGAACCTATTGAAATGCAATGAGTGGATCTCTGTATGTCATATCACTTCAGAAAGATATGCAAAGCTACAAGATCAGAGAAGCTTCTGTTAAAGGAGCTCCTCCAGTGCAGTGAGAAAGGAAACAGAATTTCTCACACTGAAACTGCAATTAATTGGGGTATAATTGGCAACAGACACAGTCTTTGAGTTGAAAACAAAACAGGTTTCAGAATGCATTAGATCATCACTTAATTAGTGGTATCTTTGAAGCATAAACCAATCTTTATTCTAATTCTATACACAGAGCAAGTGTTTAATTGAGAAGAACAAAGCACTGAAAGACTCTCCCAACAGTTATTTAATAGAAGGAAGAAAATGATGATGGGATTTTACCTACAAATTATTTGAACTTTTAATGTAACTTTAAAGTAACAGGAGCCATTATTTCTAGCATTCTGAGACTGTCTCAAATCCAAAAATATCATTCTAGTTAAATATGAAATTAAAAAAGCAATGAAGTATTACTAAAAGTATAGTGCCTCATGATATTATACATGAGCATTTCTTACTATATATGAATTATAGAAAGAAAATCATAACATCACTTAAATTAGATGTTTTTATAGAATAGGCAATTGGGATACAAATAGAATATATGAAAACAGTCACTACTCAGAGACCTACTCAGACAAGCAATGGGAAGGAGTAGGAATGAGCTATATATAATTAAGATACCCAAGATACGTGAAGACTGTCCATGGATGAGTAATAGCTATCTCATAAAGGGAGATTCTTTTTCACATGAGACCTTTTGGAAACATTTCTAAATAATAAATTTCATAAGCTAAGGCTGATTGAGGTGATGAATTAAATGTGTTATGCATGTTTTTTTATTTCTTTTTGAGCTAATTTCCTCTTGGAAAAACATCTTTAGATGAATGTATGCTCATGACCCTTGAGGGGAAGATTAAGAAGCCATCCTCTTCTGGAGCATAGTTCCCCAATGTGTCTGGTTGCTTGGGAACTTTATAACATGACCCTCTAAAGAGAATAAAGTATGCTTGGGCTCAATGAAATCTCCAAAGAAAAGGTAGACCATTAGCAGGTGATTTGCCTAGCCTTTGTTTAACGGCAGGCTGTTATAAAGAACTAGTCATCAGCTGATTCCAGAACCAAGAGCATTGAGAATCCAAAACTCAAGGTACAAGCTGAGATATTACAAAATGTCACGAATTTCACCCTGCTATTTTTAGATATAATATTCTAAATGTGACACAAAGCTTCATCACGATTATGCTCAATTAATCAGAGTCACAGAACCAGGTAAATCATGTAAGATTGCATTTAATAAATAATTCAAAAACATTATTATGCATTATAATACTTTGCAAACGCATGGTTAAATTAACCAAGCCTAAAGGTTCCTCTTACTTCTGAAAGTTGACTCAGTCATATCTGCTCTCTCTGGATCATACTGACCTTAGTAGTCATTGTCACAGTGTGGCCTGCTTGTCCCACACTCTCCTTTCTGTCAACTTGTCTTACTCTGGGTGACATTGCTACTCTACACACGTGACACCAAAAATATGTAGAAATACATGTTCATATTGAAGACTAAATGCGTGTGGGGAGACTGAGCACAGAATATCTGTTTGGTTGAGTTTTTGTAGTTTAGTTTTGCTATAGGTTCTCTAAGCTGTTATATGTTGCAAATGACTCATTTTTTTTTCCTACAGGAAGATGCTCTGGCGTGTGATGATGCCCCAGTAGAAATGGTTTGTACATTTGTCCACGAGCTATTAGATATTGCCCAAATGATATTTTTAGGCTTTTTTTGTTTTTAGTATTTAGTATGTTTTGTGTTTATATAAAATGTGTGTGCATGTGAGAATGTGTGTGAGTGAGAATGTGTGTTTGTGTGTGTGAGAGAGAATGTGTGTGTGATAGAGAGGGAAAATAAGTGTGTGCATGTGTGTGTACATGTGTGAGAGTAGAGGTTGACATCTGCTGTCCCTTTCTATCATTTTCAACATTATTTCCTAAAGTGGGATCTCTCTCTCTCTCTCTCTCTCTCTCTCTCTCTCTCTCTCTCTCTCTCTGGTCTCATTGGTCAGCTAGAGTAAAGCCTACAGAGTTCCAGGAATCAGCCTGTTCTGTCCCTCCATTACACAGCCCCAGTGTTAACATTACGTATGCATGACCATGCCCAGTACTTTCAATGGTCTTCAGGGATCAAACTTAGTTCTACAAGCTAATGTGGCAGGCAGTTTACCAACTAAAACATCTCCTCACCCCTCACCCAAACAAATATTGCTGATGATTCAAATATTGCTCCAGTATCACAAAGAATTCCTACAACAAAGCCATCTTTCAGCTAGCTCTCAGCACAGACAGAGTGAAGAAAATGAGCACATAATATGTAACAGCTGTCTAAATGCTTGCCATTGTGAATACTGCCCTTTTGGGTACTCGGGTCTCTTGGACATGGGTTACACTTTTCATTAATTCATCGTGCACCCATGTTAATCGGTTCTCAAGTGCTATTTTAGTGGCTCACGAAAGGATATTTGAAGCAGGAGATATACTTTGAATTGGCAGATAGTAATAAAAAAACTCACTTCCATCAGAAAGTGTGTGTTTGCAAAGACACTCGCAATGCTTTAGCAATTACATCCCACAGTCATGGACACCATGTTTGCTCGTGTTCAGTAATGCCGATAGCCAAGATTACTTCCTTCATAAATCTATCACTTACACTATCAAAATTACTGAACTGTTATGCATTTAAATTATCAACTGCTTAGCAGGAACACATTTGCTTCTTTTTTTTTTTTTTTTCTGCCTTTTTTTTTTTTAATTTAATTTTATTTTATTTTTTTAATTTACATTCCAAATCACTTCCCCTTTCCCGTTTCCTCCCTCCCCGAAGGTCCCATAAGCCCCCTTCCCTCCCTCTTTTCTCCGTTCAACCCCCTCTCATTACTCTGTCCTGGCGTTCCCCTACATCCAGTCTTTCCAGGACCAGGGGTCTCTCCTTCCATCTTTTTAGAATTCTATTGATATGCTGATTGTGTCTAGGGTATTCTGAGATTCTGGGTCAATATCCCCTTATCAGTGACTTCATACCATGTGTGATCTTTTGTGATTGGGTTACCTCACTAAGGATGATATTTTCAAGTTCTGACCATTTGCCTAGGAATTTCGTGAATTCATTGTTTTTAATTGCAGAGTAGTATTCCATTGTGTAAATATACCACATCTTCTGAATCCATTCCTCCGTTGAGGGACATCTGGGTTCTTTCCAGCTTCTGGCTATTATAAATAAGGCTGCTATGAATATAGTGGAGCATGTGTCCTTATTGCATGCAGGTAAAGTCTCTGGGTATATGCCCAGGAGTGGTATAGCCGGATCCTCCGGAAGTGTCATGCCCAGTTTTCTGAGGAGCCGCCAGACTGCTTTCCAGAGTGGTTGTACCAGCCTGCAATTCCACCAGCAGTGGAGGAGTGTTCCTCTTTCTCCACATCCTCGCCAACAACTGCTGTCTCCTGTGTTTTTGATCTTAGCCATCCTGACTGGTGTGAGATGGAATCTCAGGGTTGTTTTGATTTGCATTTCCCTAATGACTAAGGATGATGAACATCTCTTTAGGTGCTTCTCAGCCATTAGATATTCTTCAGGTGAGAACTCTTTGTGGAGCTCTGTACCCCATTTTTTAATAGGGTTACTTGCCTCTCTGGAGTTTAACTTCTTGAGTTCTTTGTATATCTTGGATATTAGCCCTCTGTCGGATGTAAGGTTGGTAAAGATCATTTCCCAGTTAGTTGGTTGCCGCTTTGTCTTTTTGACGGTGTCTTTTGCCTTGCAAAAACTTTGTAATTTAATGAGGTCCCATTTGTCTATTCTTGATCTTAGAGTATAAGCTATTGGAGTTCTGTTCAGGAAATTCTCCCCTGTGCCCATATGTTCAAGGTTCTTCCCTAGTTTCCCTTCTATTAGTTTCAGTGTGTCTGGTTTTATGTGGAGATCTTTGATCCACTTAGAATTGAGCTTAGTGCAAGGAGATAAGGATGGGTCAATTTGCATTCTTCTGCATGTTGATCTCCAGCTGAGCCAGCACCATTTGTTGAAAAGGCTATCTTTTTTCCACTGGATGGTTTTAGCTCCTTTGTCAAAGATCAAGTGACCATAGGAGTGTGGATTCATTTCTGGGTCTTCAATTCTGTTCCATTGATCTACATGTCTGTTACTGTACCAATACCATGCAGTTTTTAACACTATTGCTCTGTAGTACAGCTTGAGGTCCGGGATACTGATTCCCCCAGAGGTTCTTTTACTCTTGAGAATAGTTTTAGCTATTCTGGGTTTTCTGTTATTCCAGATGAATTTTTGAATTGCTCTTTCTAACTCTATGAAGAATTGAGTTGGGATTTTGATGGGGATTGCATTGAATCTGTGTATTACTTTTGGTAAGATGCTCATTTTTACTATATTAATCCTGCCAATCCATGAGCATGGCAGATTTTTCCATCTTCCGAGGTCTTCTTCAATTTCTTTCTTCAGAGACTTGAAGTTCTTGTCATACAGATCTTTCACTTGTTTGGTTAGCGTCACGCCAAGATACTTAATATGGTTTGTGGCTATCGTAAAGGGTATTATTTCTCTTACTTCTTTCTCAGCCTGCTTATCCTTTGAGTATAGGAAGGCTTCTGACTTGCTTGAGTTGATTTTATATCCGGCCACTTTGCTGAAGTCGTTTATCAGCTGTAGGAGTTCTCTGGTGGAGTTCTTTGGGTCGCTTATGTATACTATCATATCGTCTGCAAATAGTGATAGTTTGACTTCTTCCTTTCCAATTTGTATCCCTTTGACCTCTTTTTCTTGTCTAATTGCTCTAGCTAGAACTTCAAGTACTATATTGAAAAGATATGGAGAGAGAGGGCAGCCTTGTCTAGTCCCTGATTTTAGTGGGATTGCTTCAAGTTTCTCTCCGTTTAGATTGATGCTGGCTACTGGTTTGCTGTAAATTGCTTTTACTATGTTTAGATATGGGCCTTGAATTCCTGATCTTTCCAAGACCTTTAGCATGAAAGGATGCTGAATTTTGTCAAATGCTTTCTCAGCATCTAATGAGATGACCATGTGGTTTTTTTCTTTGAGATTGTTTATGTAGTGGATTACATTGATGGATTTCCTTATATTGAACCATCCCTGCATCCCTGGGATGAAGCCTACTTGATCGTGGTGAATGATCGTTTTGATGTGTTCTTGGATTCGGTTGGCAAGAATTTTATTGAGTATTTTTGCATCGATATTCATAAGAGAGATTGGCCTGAGATTCTCTTTCTTTGTCGGATCTTTGTGTGCTTTTGGTATTAGTGTAATTGTGGCTTCATAGAACGAGTTGGGTAGTGTTCCTTCTGTTTCTATTTTGTGGAACAGTTTGAAGAGTATTGGTGTTAGGTCTTCTTTGAAGGTCTGATAGAATTCTGCACTAAAACCATCTGGACCTGTGCTTTTTTTGGTTGGAAGACTTCCAATGACAACTTCTATTTCTTCAGGGGTTATAGGACGGTTTAGATGGTCTATTTGATCCTGATTTAATTTTGGTACTTGGTATCTGTCAAGGAAATTGTCCATTTCCTCAAGATTTTCTAGTTGTGTTGAATACAGGTTTTTGTAGTAGGATCTGATGATTTTTTGAATTTCCTCAGTTTCTGTTGTTATCTCTCCCTTTTCGTTTCTGATTTTATTAATTTGGATACTATCTCTGTGCCCTTTGGTTAGTCTGGCTAAGGGCTTATCTATCTTGTTGATTTTCTCAAAGAACCAACTCCTCGTTTTGTTGATTCTTTGTATGGTTTTCTTTGTTTCTACTTGATTGATTTCAGCCCTGAGTTTGATGATTTCCTGCCTTCTACTCCTCTTTGGTGTATTTGCTTCTTTTTGTTCCAGGGCTTTCAGGTGTGCCATTAAGCTGTTAGTGTATGCTGTCTCCCGTTTCTTTTTGGCGGCACTCAGGGCTATGAATTTTCCTCTTAGCACTGCTTTCATTGTGTCCCATAAGTTAGGGTATGTTGTGCCTTCATTTTCATTAACTTTCAAAAAGTCTTTGATTTCTTTCTTTATTTCCACCTTGACCAAGTTATCATTGAGTAGAGCATTGTTCAGCCTCCATGTGTACGTGGGTTTTCTTTTGTTTTTGTTGCCATTGAGGACCACCCTTATTCCATAGTGATCTGATAGGAGGCATGGGATTATTTCTATCTTCTTGTATCTGTTGAGGTCTGATTTGTGACCAATTATATGGTCAATTTTGGAGAAGGTACCATGAGGAGCTGAGAAGAAGGTGTATTCTTTAGCTCTAGGATGAAATGTTCTATATATATCAGTTAGTTCCATTTGGTCCAAGGCTTCAATTAGATTCACTGTGTCCCTGTTTAGTTTCTGCTTTCCTGAACGATCCATTTCAGAGAGCGGGGTGTTGAAGTCACCCACTATTATTGTGTGCGGTGCGATGTGTGCTTTGAGTTTTAGTAAAGTTTCTTTTACGAATGAGGGTGCCCTTGCATTTGGAGCATAGATATTCAGGATTGAGAGTTCTTGATGGCGGATTTTTCCCTTGATCAGTATGTAGTGTCCTTCTGTGTCTTTTTTGATGACTTTGGGTTGAAAATCAATTTTATCCGATATTAGGATGGCTACTCCACCTCGTTTCTTGGGGCCATTTGCTTGTAAAATTGTTTTCCAGCCTTTTACTCTGAGGTAGTGTTTGTCTTTGACACTGAGGTGCGTTTCCTGCATGCAGCAAAATGCTGGGTCCTGTTTACGTATCCAGTCTGCTAGTCTATGTCTTTTAATTGGGGAATTGAGACCATTGATATTAAGAGAGATTAAGGCATAGTGATTATTGCCATCTGCCATTCTTGACGCTATCTTTATGTTTGAGTGGTTATCTACTTTTGGGTTTGATTCAAGAAGGTTATTATCTCATTTTTTCCAGGGTGTTGTTTCTCTCCCTGTATTGGAGGTTTCCACCTATTATCCGTTGCAGGGCTGGATTTGTGGAAAGATATTGTGAAAATTTGGTTTTATCATGGAATATCTTGGTCTCTCCATCTATGGTGATTGAGAGTTTTGCTGGGTATAGTAGTCTAGGCTGGCATTTGTGCTGTCTTAGTGTCTGCATGAGATCTGCCCAGGATCTTCTGGCTTTCATAGTCTCTGGTGAGAAGTCTGATGTGATTCGGATAGGTCTTCCTTTGTATGTTACTTGGCCCTTTTCTCTTACTGCATTTAGTATTCTTTCTTTGTTTAGAACATTCGGTGTTTTGATTATTATGTGACGGGAGGTATTTCTGTTCTGGTCCAGTCTGTTTGGAGTTCTGTAGGCTTCTTGTATGTTCATCAGCATCTCTCTCTTTAAGTTAGGGAAGTTTTCCTCCATAATTTTGTTGAAGATGTTTACTGGCCCTTTAAGTTGCAAATCTTCACTCTCATCTATACCTATAATCCTTAGGTTTGGTCTTCTCATTGTGTCCTGGATTTCCTGGATGTTTTGGGTTACGCGTTTTTTGCATTTTGCATTTTCTTTGACTGTTGAGTCGATGCTTTCTATGGAATCTTCAGCACCTGAGATTCTTTCTTCCATCTCTTGTATTCTATTGTTGATGTTTGCATCTATGACTCCTGATTTCTTCCCAAGGTTTTCTATCTCCAAAGTTGTCTCCCTTTGTGATTTCTTAGTTGTTTCTACTTCCTTTTTTAGTTCCTGGATGGATTTGCTGAGATCCTTCACTTGTTTGTTTGTATTTTCCTGTATTTCTTTAAGGTATTTTTGCATTACCTCTTTCAGGATTTCTTCCTGATGACCCACGTTCTCCTGCATTTCTCTGAGCGATTTTTGTGTTTCCTCCTCATGGGATTCCATCTGTTGATCCATCGTCTCCTGCATTTCTTTAAGCAGTTCTCGTGTTTCCTTTGTAAGGGCATCTAACCGTTGATTCATTTCTTTAAGCAATTTTTGTGTTGCCTCCTTATGGGCATCCGTCTGTTGACCCATATTCTTCTGCATTTCTTTATGCAAATTTTGTGATTCCTTTGTGAGTGCATCTACCCGTTGATTCATCTCGTTAAGCGATTTTTGTGTTGTCTCCTTGTGCGCCTCCATCTTTTGATCCATGTTCTCCCGCATTTCTCTAAGCGATTTTTGTGTTTCCTTTGTAAGGGCTTCTAACCGTTGATTCATGGTCTCCTGTAACTCTTTATGAGATTTATTTGTGTCCTTCTTGTGATCCTCTAATAGCATCATGAGAAGTGATTTTAAATCCAGATCTTGTCTTTCGGGTGTGGTGGGGTATCCAGGACTTGCTGCTGTTGGAGAGTTGGGTTCGGATGGTCCCACATTACTTTGATTACTGTTAGTAACATTCCTACGTTTGCCTTTTGCCATCTGGATACCTCTGGTGTTAGTTGGTCCTGCTGCCACTGGCTGTTGGTTGGACCTCCTGTGAGCCTGCAAAGCTATTTCTGCCCCCCTGGATTACCAGGATTCCCCTGGCACCGATTTCTGGGGCCTGCCTGCTCCTGAGTGACTTTGGAGCCCTAATGTGCTTTGCCCCAAGTGATCTTATATTGGGGAGGCCTTGCACATCTAAAGGCTCAGCCTAGTGGATTCCTGGAGCAGAGGTCGCCAAAGGGAGGCTGGCAGGCTCCTGCCCTGTGCAGGGGTGTGTGATCTCTCCTGGGGGGGGGAGGGGGCGTCCCTCTGCCAGGCAGAAGTCCCACAGCAGATCTGGCGCGCTGGTCACTGCAGATCAGCCCAGCACCTGGGAGCAGGTTACACACAAGCTGCCTGAACCCGAAGCGATATTATGCCTGTCTGTCTCTGAGCCTGGCGGTCCCAACTACCTGGTCACTGGAGCAAAGATGGTGGAGGGCAGTCTCCGTGGCGCCGCTCACCCTGTGGTCACGATGGCCCGCCGATCTGGCACCCAGACGACCACAGCGCCAACCCGCCCTCTGGCACAGACGGAAGCCCCAACAGGCCGTGTCCCAAGTGATGTTATATGGGGGGGAGAGCCTGGGTACCGGTCTCTCCAGCGCAGTCCGCGGGAACAGAGGTCGCGGAAGGGAAGCTGTCAGGCTCCCTCCCTGCGCGGGGTCCCTCCACCAGGCAGAAGGTCCCGTCGCGGAACTGGCGCGCTGGTTACTGCAGATCAGCCCAGCACCTGGGAGCAGGTTACACACAAGCTGCCTGAACCCGAAGCGATATTATGCCTGTCTGTCTCTGAGCCTGGCGGTCCCAACTACCTGGTCACTGGAGCAAAGATGGCGGAGGGCAGTCTCCGTGGCGCCGCTCACCCTGTGGTCACGATGGCCCGCCGATCTGGCACCCAGACGACCACAGCGCCAACCCGCCCTCGGGCACAGACGGAAGCCCCAACAGGCCGTGTCCCAAGTGATGTTATATCGGGGGGAGAGCCTGGGTACCGGTCTCTCCAGCGCAGTCCGCGGGAACAGAGGTCGCGGAAGGGAAGCTGGCAGGCTCCCTCCCTGCGCGGGGTCCCTCCACATTTGCTTCTTAAATCAAGTGCATCAATATCCACTTGCAATAATACAGAGCAGATAAAACGTGCTCTAATCACTCTCAGCGATTAAGCTTCAGCTTTACAGAAAATCATTAAAATATATCTATCAGAGTCTGAAGAAGCAATGGCTTCTTGGCCAATAAGTTATTCTTCACATGCGTGTCATTACACCGCAGATACCAGGCAGCCACGCCATCACCTCAGGATCTGCACAAGAATATCTCACTGACACGACTTTTCCTCATTAAATAAGAAATGTGGGAAATCAAAATACAACCTACAGAAAATTTGCATAGGATGTCCAACTGGCTTAAATATAAGATGACTTTTTTTTTCCCTCTGAGTTCTCACGTATAGAGATGAGTTTCTCGGTTTGCTTTTATTGAGCTTCTTTGAATTGATGCCCACATGGAGTCACATTGGGAAGGCGATCCCAATATTTGTCTTAGCTGGAGTTTCTGCTCCCCTGCTTTCATTACTGCTTCTCAGTTATGGAACGATTAAAGTTTTACAGAGCTTCTGTTTACCCTGACACCCTGTGTAGTATACCAAGAGCGCGCTGGCTGCTTGCCCCACCAGAATGTATAAGACTGTTGGGTAGAGGAATGGTGAGAAATCCTGAGCATGTTATTAGAAGAGGAGCCCCAGCTGACTCCGGTTTCACCATTCGTTAGGTCAAATCGATACATTCTATCATTATCATCTCTGCACAAACCTCCAATGTGTGTGCCTGGCAGGAAAGCCCATCAGAGAGACTAGGATCTTCCCCAGACAAGGGAGAGCTCATATTTTTATTTTTAATTAATATAAAACACACAGCAAACCAGAGACGTCGGTACCCAGAGGCGTCTGCTCTAAAGCCTTTAGCAGCATGCGGTACACTCCCAGTTCCTCATCTGCATCTTTCAATACCGATTTGATATTCCTTTGAAATTCATTTGACTTGAGCCAAAACAACCCTTGAAAATAAAAAGGCAGATGGAATGAAAATATTTTACTCAAGAATCTCTCTGGTTGATACTGATTTATTTCTTAGCAGACTAACAAAAGTTTGAATCTGCATGCTTTATCTCTTACCCATTCAGTTCTTAATCCCCAACCCCCAATACCAGTAAACTCTCTGAGAACATGAAGCAAAATTAGCTGAGGGAAACCAAGGTGTTGCTTATTTTTTTTCTTTTTTCTTTTTTTTTTTGTAATTTCTCCTGTTTATTTTTCACCCTACTTCTGCAGTCTAAAGAGCCATTTTAGTACATTGCCCAATCTTGCTTTCTTAATCTGCGACAGGCCTGGCTCAAAGGCTGAAGGTAAAGACAGTAGACAATTTGTAGAAAACAAAGATAATTAGGGACAATGTTTACAATGGATAAGATGAAGGTGAACTTTTATAACTATTCCTCTATGCTGCCTAACAATATTTGTTATTGATCGCTGGCATATTTATAAATGTAGATATGATTATTTCATATTTTATTAATATGAGATGGGCTTTTCTGAGGGTTTCCACAGATATAAAAACATGTCCATGTGTTTAAAAACAACAAAATACTGAGAGGGAGCCCTGAATACATACTTATTGCGTGTAGAGTCTTATATTTCTTATGCTATTGAGGTTTAACAGGAAAGCATCTCTGTCCTAAGAACTTCTGATGTAATCTACACGAGGAGAACAAAGTACATGGCAACAGAAATCCTCGAGGCACTGAAAACCAGTGACTTAGTGCCAAGGAATGAGGTCCTCTCAGTGACAACAGGAAGGCTTTTGAGTAAATCCTGTCTAAATTGCATCCTAGCCCTGGGTTTCTGCGAGCTATATCCTCTCCTCTCTATCTTCGAAATACCTGGTTCCTCTGACTTAGAAAGCCCAACTCAGTGGATAGTGTTACTGCCCCTTGCCACACCGCGATGTTATGAAATACTAACATGAAAGTGACAGCATCACACATTATGGTCCACTATACTGCCATAAACTATCATCACAATCATTAACATATGTTATTGACCAACTAATATAAAATCCTTACAGTATTTAAACACTCTGTGGTGGTTTGAATGAAAATAGCACCCAAGGCTCCTAGGGAGTGCCAAGCTTGGGAAGTGTGGCCTGGTTAGAGTAGGTGTGGCCTTGTTGGAATAGGTGTGGCCTTGTTGGAATAGGTGTGGCCTTGCTGGAGTAGGTGTAGCCTTGTTGAAGGAGGTGTGTCACTGGAGTTGGGCTTTCAGGTTCCAAAAGCTCAAGCTAATCTATCTCTCTTCCTGTTGTCAGATGTAGGACTCTAGGTTCCGTTTCTAGCACCACAGCAGTCTGTGCACCTCCATGCTCCCTGCCATGACAATTACGGCTTAAACCTCTAAACTTGTAAGCCAGCCCCAAATATGAATGTTTTACTTTGTAAGAGTTGCTGTGGTTATGGTGTTTCTTCACAGCCATAGAGACCCTAACTAAGACACATGCAGAATATAACTTAACAGAATTTTTAGATGTCTTAACATTTTATGTGGACAGACATACTGATTATGAACATAGGAAATAACCTAAGTCTAAGCAATATGTAATCGGATGCCATGGGAACTTTTATGAAATGTTAAAGGGAAAATTAAGACGAGAATACGTTGAATAATTTAAATTTATTATCAACTCAAGATAATTGAACAATAGTGTTTGTGCTAAGCTATAACTAACACATGGATTTAGATTGTTTGAGATATATTTCAGAATCATTTGTTTACCTGATTCTTTGTCCTCTCTCATGTTTCAGAGGCTCAGTGTGAAATTGATCTTCTTCTTCTTCCTCATGATGCTCTGAGTTGGTGAGTATACAATGGACATTGATTAATGAATGATTCTTTTTTAACTATATGAATTTATACCCCAAGGTGCACTGTTATCACCGGGTCAGCGGAAATAATAAAAGGTATAGTCATGATTTACACATAGTAGGAGCAGTGGAGCTGCAAGACTTCCCAATTTACCAGCCTCTGAATTTTCCCTGGTAAAGGCATTATGGTGAGTTGAATCACTTTTGATTCAGATTTGATGTTATAGCTATAATTCATAGCTGTGATGGAGGAAAGCAGGAGGAAATTTTTTTCTATCATTCTCCATTGCTGTCTCTGTTGCTCTGTTTTTCAGTCAGAACTTGCCATATTACAAAACATAAAAATAAGGATTTGGGCAGACAAATATGCAATAGTTTATTCCAGCATTGACTGTGAAATATTAAATAATTAGAGGAAATCTGAACTTGGAGTTTGTAGAAAATATTTTGTTTTTATCAACAGAAAAGCAAATAAATAGGAAATGAATGATGGCTGCATATTCTTTCTAGGAGCAACAACCTTTTTATAAGTGGAAGTCACTCTGTGAGTTAAAGCTTGCTCCCTTTCTAAAGGAGAGTTAAGCTTAAGGTTCTCTGGCTTCTGCATGGAATCAAAACAAATATGTATTCCAAAGAGCACACAGGTAGAGCCTAGTTTGCTGAGCATTGACTTTTAAAGGTCTGATCAAAGACATGTGCTATCCATATACTTTCAATGAGCCTGTGCTTAACATTCTTGTGACTTTAAATATGTTTAGTACTACAATTTGACACTTTTTTTGGAGTTTGGTCAAAATGGGTCCATATCAGAAAATGGAGGAATTTGTTATATGAATAACAGAGTGTTTTCAAGACATCAGTAAATACCAAAATTGCATAAATGCTTAACAAATATAAACTGATGGGCCCTGTATGAAATAATTCTGATTGAGTAAGTCTGATATGAGGCCCAGAAATCTATCTGTAGCCAGATTCCATGTAATTCTGATGCTGCTGTGGTAGGCAAAAAAATCCTTGAGCAGCATCAAGGACAAGATATATTTATACAGTGAGAGAAAGAATAGAAAATTGGATAAGGTACTTGAACAATGGTTCTTGGAGACCTTTAATATAGTCAAGGTAGATTCACTGTGCAGTGACTTTTCTATGTCCAAATACATGACCTTCCAAATTCTCACATATAATGAAACCATGTAGGGAATCTGAATAGATTCCCAGTAACTGTCTTTGTTTAATCTTCTCATCAAGTGTAGGTCTCAGAAGAAAATTGAATGTAAGGTTGCATAAATCTCCATCTACAAAAGAATGCAGCAGTATTCATAAGTTGGGGTTCTAAAGAGAGAAAAGGCATGATTAGGAGGTAGCTGTAAAATCCGGGGTAGGTACCCCCTACTGGATTCTTGCATGATGAATTTTTTATTTTTTTATTTTTATTTATTTATTTATTTAGGTTAGGCATGCCTTTAATGGTGGTGCATGCATTTAATCTGAGCACTCGAGGGGGAGAAGCAGGTAGATCTCAGTAAGTACATGGCCAGCCTGATCTGCAGAACAAGTTCCAAGGCAGCCAGGGCTATACAAAAATACCAAATGAAAGAGAGAGAGAGAGAGAGAGAGAGAGAGAGAGAGAGAGAGAGAGAGAGAGAGAGAGAGAGAGAGAGAGAGAAAAGAAAGGAGGAAGGAAGGAAGGAAAGAAGGAAGGAAGGAGAGAGAGGAGGAGGGAGAGGATGGAAGGAAGATAGGAAAAAGAAATGGAAAAGTAAAAGTAATGAAAACTAATTAGAAGATGAATGTGAGGGCATTTATTCAACAAAAATGTATTTGTTAAAATAACTTTTAAAAACAAATGTCTATGGCTAAATAGTTACGATAGATTCATCTTGTGGACTTTTAAAAAAAAAGGGATAAACCCACACATATTGGCAAGAAATATGTCAAGATGTGAAGGTTAAAGCAAGTCATGAAGTCGGTGCTCCCTTCAGCTTTGTTTATATCTCTCTTCTAGCTGCAAATATTATCTTTTACTTATTTTAAAAATTAGAAAGCTAATAAAAATATAAGTGTATACATCTAACTAAGCGATTTCATTTTTTTTAAATTTTATTTCTAAGTTTTTTTTTTAACATGCAAAATCATTTCCCCTTTCTCGTTTCCTCCCTCCCCGAAAATCCCATAAGAGCAATTAGACAACAAAAAGAGGTCAAAGGGATACAAATTGGAAAGGAAGAAGTCAAACTATCACTATTTGCAGACGATATGATAGTATACTTAAGCGACCCAAAGAACTCCACCAGAGAACTCCTACAGCTGATAAACGACTTCAGCAATGTGGCCGGATATAAAATCAACTCAAGCAAGTCAGTAGCCTTCCTATACTCAAAGGATAAGCAGGCTGAGAAAGAAGTAAGAGAAATGATACCCTTCACGATAGCCACAAACCATATAAAGTATCTTGGTGCGACTCTAACCAAACAAGTGAAAGATCTGTATGACAAGAACTTCAAGTCTCTGAAGAAAGAAATTGAAGAAGACCTCAGAAGATGGAAAAATCTGCCATGCTCATGGATTGGCAGGATTAATATAGTAAAAATGACCATCTTGCCAAAAGCAATATACAGATTCAATGCAATCCCCATCAAAATCCCAACTCAATTCTTCATAGAGTTAGAAAGAGCAATTCAAAAATTCATCTGGAATAACAGAAAACCCAGGATAGCTAAAACTATTCTCAAGAGTAAAAGAACCTCTGGTGGAATCAGTATCCCGGACCTCAAGTTGCATAATGAATTAACAAGCTCTTTCTTGAGTTCTAATGCAAAGAGAAACTGAATGCTGACCTACTTCTCAAAAAAGCATGACTGATCAAGTCTGGCAAAATGCTCTGAGGTGGAAAAGCACTTGATTTCACCTAAGAAGCCAAAAGGTCTTTCTGAATTACTAAATTTCTGTTACCTACATACATTTATAAAGCATCATGTGTTTTGGACAACTGGAGTTTTATGTAAGGTATAAGAAAAATATCAGGAGAGGATAATAAGTAACAGTTTTGAGTAAATTACAGGACCATCATTTAATATTGTCTTTGAAAAGGATAAGTTTCTGTACTGCTTCACTTGATCAAATAATGTGTTTGGTGTTGGCATTCCTTCTATGCTCTGCCCAACAGTTACTTGGCAACATCAAGGTAGGCCTGACTTGCTATAAAAAGAACTGTATCAACGGCTGGCATCTTCTCTTCTCTTCTCTTCTCTTCTCTTCTCTTCTCTTCTCTTCTCTTCTCTTCTCTTCTCTTCTCTTCTCTTCTCTTCTCTTCTCTTCTCTTCTCTTCTCTTCTCTTCCCTTCCCTTCCCTTCCCTTCCCTTCCCTTCCCTTCCCTTCCCTTCCCTTCCCTTCCCTTCCCTTCCCTCCCCTCCCCTCCTCCCTCCCCTCCTCCTCTCCTCTCCTCTCCTCTCCTCTCCTCTTCTCTCCTCTCCTCTCCTCTCCTTTCCTTCCATCCCTTCCCCTCCCCTCCTCTCCCTTCCTCTCCGCTTCCTTCCCCTTCTCTCCTCCTCACTGTACCCTCTCTTTCTTTACCTCTATTTCCTTCTCAAGTCCCCTTGCCATGCCAACAGAGCTTATAGAAGATCAGAGGTATGTCCTAATATCATCTGTGTGGGACTTGAAATAAAGACTCTATACCATGTACTCAGGTTTACATGACATCCTTCCTAAGTGAAGTTTCTGAAATGTTGCTTCAATCTTAAATATGACATTTATCGGCTCATAAATATGCTCATAAAATCACTTTATATCTGTATTTTCACATCTATTTGCTCTCTTGTAACCCACAATTACCCATCATGTTTTAGTACCCTCTCTTTCCTCATCATGAAATTAACATTTTTTATTGACCACGAGATATGATTGTCATTAGTTATATGCAATAATAAATGTAAAGGTACAACATTTAGCAAAACATAGCTACCATATATCATAATGTTTTCCTAATGAAATAAAAAATAAGAACGTGCAATGAATGAGTAAGAATAAGCAGAAGACAACTCTATCATTCTAATGGCAAAAGTCATGGCAATTTCACCCACAGTAACTGCTTAGAACAAGAAAAAAGTGTCAAATGTCAACCAGTGTGGTAGTCTCCTACGTGAGATTAAAAACTAGTTGTTTATATCTCTATCAATAAAAACTTCAAGGCCTTTGCATCTCTAACAATAAAAGCTTCAAGGTCAATTTTCCAGTTTTTGTTTCCTTTATTTGGTTCCTTGGTCACTAGAAATAGTTGGCTTTCGTAATCATCTAAGACAGACATAGAACAAACAGGTTCCAGTAGAAAGATTCTTCATGCCTAAGAAGTCACCATGGGAAGACAAATATTTGAAAGAAGCCTCCAACAGGAGACCACATCAATATAAACCCAGTAAAACTGGTGAACCTATGAGCATGCTTCATGTCTCTGGGTCATCTCTCAGTTAGATACAAAGAACATATTTTTCAAAGAGAACAATAACAGTGTCATCAAAAATGACAGCTCCATTCACCATACCCCTGCAACAGGATTCTATATTAAATAAATATCAAATTCCACAGTGCAGTGTGGTTAGCTACAGAATGCCCTCTATTAGTTTCTAAACCTGGGAAACCAACAGATAATCTTTCCAATCTGTTGGTTGGGATTGTAGATCATCCAAATCTTACTCAAAACTTTTACCTCTAGAAAAGATCAGTATTTTGAGATATTGTCAGTAATCTAAACACCAACTTTTTTATTTTCCCATAAATATCAATAGTTGCATTTTCTATAATCCAAGATTTTAGAAATGTCTTAGCTATCTATGTCCTGGATGAACTTAGGGAGCCACAGACCAAGCAGAGTCTCAAATTTCTCCCCCAATCTTTGATTCTTTCTTTAGTTATCTTTATCTGTTTCTATAACATTTGTTACTAGCATATTTTCTACCTGATTCTGTCATCTACTTTTATTTTCAGGCAAAAGTTCATACCTTACTGGTGTGGGTAGAAAATTATTTTAGATATAAACTGTTTCTGTACGTTGTCTAGAAACCTCCAATATCTCAATATTTCCTAGCATGCAAGTCATAGAAAAATGCATACTTCATGCCAGGAGCAGAAATACTCTATCTGCACTGAAAGCAAATTTCATCCAACTTTATATTCTAACTTTATATTCTAAGCCTAGGATGAATTTGACATATACTTATATTTCTATGTAAGAATGTCCATAGACTACATTTCTAATTGCTTCTGAACAAGTTTTACCTACATGAGCCCAGTGCGTGATATGAAAAGTATGATTAAATGAACACATAATTTTCTTGTTTCTTCCAAACGGAATGTCTCAGTCTATTTCTCCAAAGCCAGAAGTCCTTATCAACACACTTCTGGACAGCACATTGCTGTTAAGCCAGTTAGAAGCCAGGTGAAGAAAGACAAAGATCAACTTAGAATTTACTGATAAGAGTTTAGACAACTCTACTGAATCCATTCCTTGCTTATCAATTATACAGTATTTTCTTAACCAGGAGGTTAAACCTCTGCTGAAATCCACATCTTGTTTATAAAATACATAAGAAGTATTTTCTTAATAGCAAAAACAAATAATACAGCTTGTCCAAAATTTGTCAAATTATTTTAGTATAGCAGTTAAACTAAATTTGTCAGAAAACCCTATGTATACTTGTACACTTATATTTTCAGAGTATACTGTTCCCTCTCTTCCCTCTCCTTCCCCTCCCGCTCCCCCTCTCTCTGACACTAGGCAGTGTATGTTTGGTAGTTTCTGTAGCTGTTCTATGCTTCACATTGAAAGAAAAGTTGCTTGAATAACTTAACTCTTTACAATCAATAAACATTGACTTGGGAGTTCGATGCACTCATTAGTCAGGCAAAGTAAAGCAAGCATTCGCAACTGTGTTTGAAAGAAATAGATCACTATACTGAAGCCATACAAATTAAATCCCGTTTTAGGAAAATCCAATTGTTTCCTTTTCGAAGTAGAGAACCACCTTATTATGTCAGTCAAGGCTCCTTTACTGAAGGAATGGAGAGAATCATGCTCTATCAGGTAGACGATAATTCTACAAGGGTATTCCAAAGAAATGTAAAAACAATGTGATTTGATAAAACAGTGTAATAAAACAATTTTACAAATAGAGAAAAATAATATTAATGATTGACTTAAAATGACTTTAAGCTTTCTATTTTAAGCAAATTTAACTAGCTTATTTAACTGTTCAAGTGGTGACATTAGTTAGAATGATGTATAAAAATCTTAATTTGTCTCTTGTATTCTCTGTTTTTCAGAAAAATTTTAAGGTCTCTGTTTGAAACTAAGTACCACTTAGGTTTCTTTTTTTTTTTTTAAAGCAATTATTACTTCTGCTGTTTAGTGAGGATATAATATGACTTGAATTGAAGAATATATCCATTTTCTACAGAACTCCCATTCTGTTTTACTGTCTCTAAGGTAGCATTTGTGTGTTATAGCTTATATGCTATACTGTCTATAATGGATAGTTTTACACATATAAAATCAACTGAGAAGGAAGTCTTTCTGAGGGATTATCTAAATTCTCTTGGCCTTTGGTCTGTCTGAGTATGTTGAGGTAGGAAGACCAACTGGCTACTGGGGACACCATTAATAAACAGCATCTGGACTGTGCTGGGCATGCATTCTTTACTGCTTTTATTTCTGATTGTGGAAATCATATGACCAGTTCCCTCAGATTCTTCATAGCTGCTGTGACATCCCTGCTATGAAGTACTGTGTGAGTCAAATGTCCCCTTTCTTCAAGTTGCTTTTGATTGAGAATTTTGGATTCCTGCAACAAATAAGCAAACAAACAACCCAAAACCTGAGATTCAGCCTCCTTCATTCCCAGGCTTTTCAGAGAATAAAACAATAATAATCATAGACATGATGTGATACCAGAACTAGTTTGGAAATTTTATATATATATATATATATATATATATATATATATATATATATGAAGTCATATAAATTTTCATTAAAATAATAAATAAAAATAAAAAAATGAATAAATATAAAGACCATAAAGGACTCCTGTACCCTTGGGTAGCAAAGGTGTAATGACTAAGATTCTAGAACCAGAAACACTCGTCAGAACTTGGTAACCTGCCAATGAGGAACCAAATCAAATACTTGTTGACTACTAGACCACTGGCTATCATAGAATGCAAACATTCATTTCACTTAAGTTTTTATAGTATCTCCTGCTTTTTAAATTCTGTTGCTAAGAAATTTGTTAGCATCACCATTTGCATCTATGGTTTACATATACCTGAGTGTGTAAGAATCCTCTGACTCTTTCTCTTCTCCTAATGCCTCTGACTATTTTAGATCCCAGAATCCTGTTTGTCTCATCCCCTTAGCCAAGCACAAAAAGATAGTCATGAATGGATAAACAAGAAATTATATAATACACATATCAGTATAGTACTGAAAACTTGCAGTCTGTGATGGGTAAACAACCATAATAGTGAATCCCAGCCTGTGTCCTGCACACAACCAGGTTCCCTAAGGCTCGATGTCTGGTTTTTATATTTTCTCTCACAAGTCCCTGAGTTTTAAGTATTAGTATCTTAGAACTCATCAGTGGCCCTGGAAAATCATTTTCTTCCTTTTCCTCAAAAACAAAACAAATAACCATCTATGTAAACAGTTACATACCTACTCTCTCTCTCTCTCTCTCTCTCTCTCTCTCTCTCTCTCTCTCTCTCTCTCTCTCTCTGACACACACACACACACACACATACAAGCACCCCACACAGTGCAGTGTATGTCAATTCACATAGAATTTGAGCTATTGTTCTCATATTAGGAATAGTGTGATTCTCATAATGAAAACCCAAACTGTGCTTTAAAATATTTGCAGATTAAATCATGGCACAATTTATAACTTTTTAAATATTCCGTGGGACTAACAAGAGCCAAGCTTGTGTTTAAAAATACAAGTGTGATAAATATCTACCTTTGTTTTCTTTAGCCATTCATCAGTAGCTAATTTGCTTTAATCAATAGATCTTTACATAGTAGTAAACTACTGAATTATTTAACTGGGATAAGAAATTGACCAAAGAATTAACTGATAAGAAATCTTTACCCAGTACTTCTCCCTTTAAAGAGTGATGGAGAGACTCCCTGTAAAGTGAGACCCTTTATAGGGGGGATGAAGAGATGTCTCAGCTCTTAAGAGTGCTTATTGCTCTTCTAGAGGACT
Source organism: Tokudaia tokunoshimensis (assembly GCA_036184795.1). Taxonomy (NCBI): domain Eukaryota; kingdom Metazoa; phylum Chordata; class Mammalia; order Rodentia; family Muridae; genus Tokudaia; species Tokudaia tokunoshimensis. Next base: position 34,062,581 of record BTHU01000002.1, read on the forward strand.
TTGATTTGGTTCCCAGTACCCATGCCTGGCACCACACAGTTGCTTGTAACTCTAAATCCAGAGTGTCTGACATCTTTCTTTGACCTAGACACAAATGATGCACAAAAACTCACCTAGGCACAAGTCCACATACATATCAAATGAATGAAAAGTAAGTACATATGTTTTTAAGTGTGACTTATAGTGCTCTAAAGCAGGCTTAAAAGTGATATATCACCTGGATTTGACCTTGATTTTATTCAGATAATCTAAATAAAGATAAAATTTAACAACTTATATCTTTGGATTTCAACATAAATTCCTTTTAATGGTTAGTTTTTTAAGAAACATTACTCTCATCATTCATCAATAATTTGCACAACTTCAGTTTTCCAATGACACTTGACCATCAAAGTGGCTTTGATGTTCCCATGTACTACCTGGAATCCTAAGGCTGTTGTCACTAGTAATAGAACTATTGGGATTTTCCTCTCTTTCAAGTCTATTCCTTTACTTTATTCCTTACATCTACGACTATATTGTAGCATACATAACAAAGTATGCCTGAGTTACATTTCTATCCTAAATCTTTACCTTTAAAATTCTGCTCTAGAAAGTTCGTCCATACATTGATTTTAATCACTCCCATTCTTCTCTATCATCATAGCCTTAAAACCAAAGAGTATGACCATGTCTTTTCAGTATATCTCAAACACATATGTAAACCTGGTAGTTGTTAGGTAGACATTTCTTGAAAGGATAATCTCTGCTTTCTCAACTGTTTTTTAAAAATATCCTTTAGAAGCATATTTGGTTTTTTAATTCATTAATTTATTCTCTTTACATCCAATATCAGGCCCTCCTCCTCCCAGTCCCTTCTCACACAGCTCCTCTCCCCAACCCTCCTCCCTTTCTCCTCTGAGAAGGGGGAGGCCCACCCTCAGCATCACTCCACCCTGGCACATTAAGGACTAGGTGCATCCACTTCCACTGAGGCCAGACAAAGCAACCCAGTTAGGGGAACAGGATCCACTGACTGGCAACAGATTCAGGAATAGCCCCTGCTACAGTTATTTGGGGAACCCTCATGAAGACCAAGCTGCACATCCGCTACACATATCCAGGGGTCCAATGTCCAACCCATGCTCACTCTTTAGTTGATAGTGCAGTCTCTGGGAGACTCCAAGTATTCAGGTTAGTTGTTTCTGTTGATCTTCCTTAACTGTTTCATCTTCATATCCTATTGAATAAAGTTAAGTCTCATGCCCATAACCACAGTCACTGTTTTGTCTAAGGACTATATTCATTTGCATCAGTATACTTTTATCATATCCCTCTGGCATCATTACAGGAGATCAGCTTAGGGTTGCTTGTGAAACCCCTTGAGTATTCAAACAAGCACTGCCGAACCAGCACATGATCGCAAACTTTAATACATCTGTCACAACTGCCCGAAAAGTTCCACTGTGACCTCCCACTCAACTTGCACAACCATTCTCTGCCAAGAAAATGTCAAAAATTTCCAGATATCACTTCCATTCTTGACCTTTATCCTTAGCATCTGCATATATCTTGTAATCCAATGACTAAATAGTCATCAGATAAAATCTCTCACTTTTCATAGTTGAGCTGAAATTTTGCGGCAAATCTACAGACAATGACAGTCTCTCTAGCTGTCATGTCTGTTTTCTCAGGAATCAATATTCTGGGCACAGCATTCCTCTGGTATTCATTTTTAAAATATGATCAAGACAGTCTCCCATCCTGCTTCCCCTTTTCCTTCTTATCTCTGTCTCTCTCCGTTTCTGTGATCTCTTTGTTTCTTTGTCTCTTCTCTCTCTCTCTACTCGCATTTCTACTTTCTATTATTTTGAGCTTTTGCTTTTTAAAACAAATTCTTGCCATGTAGCCTATGCTAGCTTGAACTCACTATGTAGACCAGGTTGTTGTTATACTAATAGCAGCCATCATCCCTCAGCCTCCCTGAATGCTGAGGTTACTGGTGTATACTTCACAATATTTACTGTTGAATCAAAATAGACTCTCTTCTTGATATAAACTATTTCTTTCTTTCACCAGTTATAACTGACTACTTACTGTATAACAGCTACCCTATAAACTCCATTGAAATGAAGATTAACTTGTATTATAAGAAAGAAGATGATAATAAATTAGATTAAAAGTACATTAGATTGTATGTTAGTAGGTAATAAATACGTAGAAAAATAAAGTAGGCAAAGAAAATAGATAATGTCATTTTAAAAATCTTTTGGTTGTTTAATTAGTATTAGTTTTATTTGCAGTTATACTCAAAGTGTACGAGGATGTCTAGTAGAAAAAAGAAGCAACCTCTGTGCTACATCATTGAGAGAATTTCACAAGAGCACATAACAATGCCAAGAGCAATGTTTAATTATTTCAGAACAACAATATTCTGAAGAGTAAGTAAGACTTTTGTGCTTCACTCATAAGAAGTACATCCATGGAATTGAAAAGAAAAAAAGCAAGATTCATACAAAGTTGGATTAGACAGGAAGTAATTGGGTCAGATTATAGAGACATTGGAGATCACTGTAGAGACTTCTGGTTTTGAGTGAGAAAAGGTACTGGAGGGTTTTGTGCACTCTAGCTGATGCACTTGGAATGGGTTCTCAATTTAACAAAGATACACTCAAGAAAAATTACAAGGTGTCAGCAAAACTCTGACAGAAGAAGATCACAGCTCTAAGTAGTGATGAGAGGAATACAGGCACCAATAAACTACAGGCTGGGATATGATCAAATATTAAAGGGATAAAAATAAGATGTGTGATGTAAAGAAAGACTTTGTCCAAGTGGATGGAAGACTGAAAGTGTCATTTTATAAGAGGTGACATTATAAGGATGTTGAATACCACACTGAAGTCATAATATAACAATTTCTAGTACAGAGTTCAATATAGTATAATCTTCTTGTAGCCAAGTAGGCCATGAGCTATACCAATATTAGAGTGTCTCATTTCCAAACAATTTTTCCTCTGATCTGTTATGGGATTGACAGCAGACAGCTTTATACTGACTAAATGATATAAAGCTAGTTATAGAGAATGATATTGTGAGCCAAAACCAAAGTAAAACTTACTGCAAAAGAAAAGCATATATGTTAGGAAAAGTGACCGCTGTAAGTTGTCTCAATACTACTGTGATTCTGAAACTTAGGATTAACACACTAGCAGTGAACAAAGCCAAAATTTCTGGCAACAGTATCAGGTTAGTGATGCTAAATCTTCCCCCCAACCTCCAAGCTTTAGTACAAAGGGAGAATTACTAAACTTGAACAAATGGGAAATAACAAGAAACTAAGAGACTAGGTTCAAACCAGTATCAACAACAACAACAAAAATTCCAATTTGATGCTATTACAAATGAGAAAGTGTGCTTCACCACCCTAAAGCTCTCTTGATTTAAATGTCTGTGTGAAGTATTAGTAGGTAATAAATACTTAGAAAAATAAAGTAGGCAAAGAAAATAGATAATGTCATTTTTAAAATCTTTTGGTTGTTTAATTAGTATTAGTGTGTGAAGGGGCATCAGGATGCTGGAAATAGACAGTCATAGCCCTTCTTTAAGGTTAGGGTTCTACAGTACTCTGCAGTCTCTTTCCCCCCTTCCCACCAAGTTTTCAGTGTTTAATAAAATCTTTTCTGGCAGCCAAAAGATTTGTGATTCAAGGATTTACTAAGGTATGGTTACGCATCCTATCTATACAGAAACATCTATTATTACTACAATTGATTTATGCAGGGTTAACATTTTTTTTGGTGTTAAAATCATTAAACATCATGCTTACTGCACATCAACTCTCCATAATAAATCTGAACTTCATAATGATTACCAAACACTTTTACTTAAATTACTGATTAAGTAACTAAGAAGTATATTGAGCCAAACTAAACTTAAATGGATTATAAAGAAACTAACCCTCAAAACAGACCATACACACAATTAGTTCAAAACTACCTTTGCAAGCTAGCCCCATTCCCAAAGTTTTAGCCTGAAAAAAAAAAAAAAAAACAGTAAAATCTACACAAAGTTTTATTGCAATCATATAAGGGTTACATTGGGTCAACTACAACAAACACTATGATGCAATTTTACATTTATTAAACTACAGTTTAAAAGCACAAATTTACAATGGAATACTACTCTGCAATTAAAAACAATGAATTCATGAAATTCCTAGGCAAATGGTCAGATCTTGAAAATATCATCCTTAATGAGGTAACCCAATCACAAAAGAACACACATGGTATGCAGTCACTGATAAGGGGATATTGACCCAGAATCTCGGAATACCCTAGACACAATCCGCATATCAATAGATTTCTAAGAAGATGGAAGGAGAGACCCCTGGTCCTGGAAAGACTGGATGTAGGGGAACGCCAGGAGAGAGTAACGAGAGGGGGTTGAATGGAGAAAAGAGGGAGGGAAGGGGGCTTATGGGACTTTCGGGGAGGGAGGAAACGGGAAAGGGGAAATGATTTGGAATGTAAATTAAAATAAAATAAAATAAAATAAATAAAAAAATAAAAAATAAAAAAAAGCACAAATTTACACATACTAAATACACTAAACATATCTAATGAAGTTACACTGGTCTTCCACTCACATGTGATATATCTATTTGAAAGACATCTACTTTACAAGACTTTTAACAGGAATCCTTACTATAAAAACTGTGTACTTGTATGTAAACAATTTGATGGGGAAACCAATTAACGGACTTCCATCCCATTAAGTCATCCATTTTCTTGCATATTTTATTTTAAATGCTTAAGGGGTGGGTCAAACTGGTATGCTTAAATCTGGATACATTATCTAAATTCCCTATTACCCCCAATGAATTATAGATGAAAGCTGATTTTGTTTGGTCCCAAATAGCTATTAATATGAATTTGTTACTCTCTGTTCACAAGTGGAATTCCTGTCCTCTAAGAGGAAATGTGACTTCACTATGGTGCCAACGGAGAGAACATTCTGCCTGTGCTACAAAGGAGAAGTATGGGATGCACTTAAATAGCTAGCTGGATTTTTACCCCTTGATTTCAAGGTAGAAAGAAATTTATCATTTCTAATTTCAAATCAAACCAGTAGGTGCTTAATATTTTTGATTTGAGTATCGCCCACTTGAAAATGATGGGTTCTATTAATTATGAGAATAACTAAGTACCCCAGTCCATTGTCATCTACTTTTTTCCAAGGTATAGGGGTTCTATGCAAAATTCCAAGCTACCATATGCATTGTTGTGTTCCAGAAATGCCAAAACTTGAAGGATGGTACAACCTAAGTCCTTGGCTTGACTGTACAGGCTTGGTCTTTGTGGCATATCAATTTTGCCATCTGCTTAGGAGAGTAGTTGTATGTAACACAGCCCAGAATTGCTAATCTCACTTGTGAATGATAGGTAAACTTAAGAATGTCTGTATTGTATTTGAAGACTGTTTGCCATAAATCTAAAATCCAACCTGTGTATTACAATTTGGTATGCTTAAGAATAATTAATGTAAAATCTTTTTTTTCTTTTTTTTTATTATTTATTTTATTTTTTTAATTTACATTCCAAATCACTTCCCCTTTCCCGTTTCCTCCCTCCCCGAAAGTCCCATAAGCCCCCTTCCCTCCCTATTTTCTCCATTCAACCCCCTCTCGCTTCTCTGTCCTGGCATTCCCCTACATCCAGTCTTTCCTGGACCAGGGGTCTCTCCTTCCATCTTTTTAGAAATCTATTGATATGCGGATTGTGTCTAGGGTATTCCGAGATTCTGGGTCAATATCCCCTTATCAGTGACTGCATACCATGTGTGTTCTTTTGTGATTGGGTTACCTCACTAAGGTTGATATTTTCAAGATCTGACCATTTGCCTAGGAATTTCGTGAATTCATTGTTTTTAATTGCAGAGTAGTATTCCATTGTGTAGATATACCACATCTTCTGAATCCATTCCTCCGTTGAGGGACATCTGGGTTCTTTCCAGCTTCTGGCTATTATAAATAAGGCTGCTATGAACATAGTGGAGCATGTGTCCTTATTGCATGCAGGTAAAGTCTCTGGGTATATGCCCAGGAGTGGTATAGCCGGATCCTCCGGGAGTGTCATGCCCAGTTTTCTGAGGAACCGCCAGACTGCTTTCCAGAGTGGTTGTACCAGCTTGCAATTCCACCAGCAGTGGAGGAGTGTTCCTCTTTCTCCACATCCTCGCCAACAACTGCTGTCTCCTGTGTTTTTGATCTTAGCCATCCTGACTGGTGTGAGATGGAATCTCAGGGTTGTTTTGATTTGCATTTCCCTAATGACTAAGGATGATGAACATCTCTTTAGGTGCTTCTCAGCCATTAGATATTCTTCAGGTGAGAACTCTTTGTGTAGCTCTGTACCCCATTTTTTAATAGGGTTATTTGCCTCTCTGGAGTTTAACTTCTTGAGTTCTTTCTATATATTGGATATTAGCCCTCTGTCGGATGTAAGGTTGGTAAAGATCATTTCCCAGTTAGTTGGTTGCCACTTTGTCTTTTTGACAGTGTCTTTTGCCTTGCAAAAACTTTGATATTGTAATCTCAGTTCAAATTTAATTGCAAATATAAAACCCAAATGATTTCTATATATAGTAAATTGAACTGTAAAGGTAACTTGTGTGTAATTCTGAATACACAGATAAAATGTCTTTATTTCTCATGCTTTACTTTGATGACTTCTATCATGAAATAGACATGAAATTTTATGAATTAAAAAAAGAAAAGTATATATGATATATACCAGAATGTATGCATATAAAAAATTTAATATGTTAGATAAACATATACTTTATTCTGAGTAAAAGGTTTTTAAATTCTTAGAAACATTTAATAATATTGATCTTTAAATGGAAATTCTTTATATTTTAGAAAAATTCTTCTTTTTTTATTTTCTAAGTTTTTTTACATTCCAAATGATTTCCATTTTCCCGTTTCCTCCCTCCCCGAAAGTCTCATAAGCCCCCTTCCCTCCCTCTGTTCCCCATTCAACCCCCTCTCGCTTCTCTGTCCTGGTATTCCCCTATGTCCAGTCTTTCCAGGACCAGGGATCTCTCTTTCCATCTTCTTGGAAATCTATTGGTATGTGAATTGTTTCTTGGGTATTCCGAGATTCTCGGTTAATATCCCCTTATCAGTGACTGCATACCATGTGTGTTCTTTTGTGATTGGGTTACCTCACTAAGGATGGTATTTTCAAGTTCTGACCATTTGCCTAGGAATTTCGTGAATTCATTGTTTTTAATTGCAGAGTAGTATTCCATTGTGTAAATATACCTCATCTTCTGAATCCATTCCTCCATTGAGGGACATCTGGGTTCTTTCCAGCTTCTGGCTATTATAAATAAGGCTGCTATGAACATAGTGGAGCATGTGTCCTTATTGCATACAGGTAAAGCCTCTGGGTATATGCCCAGGAGTGGTATAGCAGGATCCTCTGGGAGTGTCATGCCCAGTTTTCTGAGGAACCGCCAGGCTGCTTTCCAGAGAATACTTGTTTTAAGAAAGCTATCATAAATACCCGAATGCCTACGCCAGTAAACAAAACCAAGGTGATTGTATACAAGTACATATAACAGTAAAAACCCAGCCCAATATGGACACTGGGAGTGGTCATCAATGGTGGCCTTGAGAAGTTCCTCTAAAACTAAACTAAGGAAATAGACTGGCCACTTTTTATCTTTTAACCTCTAAGAGAAACTTTCTGGTAGGCCACTTGTTAAAGAAAAAATGCAGAAGGAAGACTAGACAAAAGAGGTAGAAGGTAGTGAATATGGTCATGGTATATGTAGATATAAGTGAAAGAAATCATCTGTACAAGGAGCATATTCTAGTATCCATGCCAATAAGATGCAAGGCAAAGAAACTCTTCCAAATGGAGAGCAAAGGAACTGCAGGAAAAGCAAGCTGCTTAACCTTTAAACAGTTCTTTATGAAACATGAAAGTATAGTCTTATACACCTACGTAAGACCCATAGAGAGATAAAGGTTTTTTACGTGCAGTTTTGTGTGATCCCTTTTCTCTCTTGTAATGAAATGGTGGTGATTTTACATCATATAATCTGCCAAATACTGAAGTTTAAATAGAATAGGTAAAACTAGTGGATGCTTGATGACCCAGGATAAAGGAACACTAGGCCGCTGAGGCAGGAGTGGGTGGGCAGGTGGGAGAGCAACCTCATAGAGGCAGGGGGAAGGGTAGAGGGGATGGGGGCTTGTGGAGGGGAAATTGGAAGGAAGATAACATTTGAAATGTAAATAAATAAAATAACCAATAAAAATGAAAAAATAATTTCTAGTCTTTAATTTCTAGATATAGCTAAGATTTTGCTGAACTATGCATGTAAAAAAGAAATATATTGGAAATTAACATTCTGTTCTTAAACTTGAGGTCTATCATCTATAAATCAGACAGAAGAATAAGTTTCTTCAAGTCTTGATTACATTCCCTGTGAGGAGACCTGCACAAATATCTTCAGAAATACTTTTTTCTGAAATGTTTTTACTGTGTAAATTTTAAATGGCAACTTAACTTGATTGATTTTGAATGGAAGCATCTCTTATGAAATGATCTAGTCATTTGCTGTATTAAGAAAGTTTGTCTTAGTTTAGAATATGGATTGGAAAGTAAAATGTCAGAAGCATTGTATAAAAACAGAATTTTTAAAATTTATCACTGAAGTTTGTGTGATTTATTGGGATTAAATTTTAAGCTTTGCTTTTTATAAATTATTTCTCTCATTTTTTAAAGATTATAATATGATTATACTATTTCTCCCTCCCCTTTCTTCCCTCCAGATCATCCCAGAAAGAAGAATCTGCTATAGATTTGAAATAGTCTTATATTTACAAATGGAAATGGTCATGAGAATTTTCCCATTTAAACAAACAGAAAATGGACACATACACACATAACTAATACTCCTGTATACTTTTGCCACTGTATAAATTTTCTGAGTGGAACTTGCTTTCCCTGAACATTACAATTAGCAATCGTGATAGAATTTGATTCATGAATTGGCTTGCTCTCCCTGATGTTTATACTTAGCAATACTGGTAGAATTAGATTTATGAATTGGTTCAAGTTATAAGATCCATGTTCATGTACTAAGGTCATTGAGAAGAAAAATGTGTCCATCTGTGAATCTCAAGATATTATTTACAAGAGGTTGCTAATTAGTGTTATCAATTTTACAGTATGTACATGTTATAATATAATGAACAGTACTTGGAGAACAAATTTTATCAGCCTCAACAGAATCAAAGCTCTCTTAATTGAATCTTCCTTATGTAACTATCAACAAGAGTTTGATCACATTTTAACATCATTAAAAATAATATTTATAGCCAGATATGCTGGTACATGCCTTTAATTCCGACACTCAGGAGAAAGATGCAGGCACATCTCCTATAATTTAAAGGCCATTGTGATCTACAAATGGAATTCTAGGTTAGTCAATGGTACACAGTGAAACCCTCTCTCAAAAATAACCACAACAACAATATGTACAAAAATTTGTATGAAATACTTCCTACAAACAAAACTGAGAGTTAAAAAGTTTCATAGTTAGACTGTCAAATAACCTACTTTTGGCAAAGTTGTGTGTCATTGAATAATATAGTTGATTTTGGCAGCTGGAGGCAGAGTTCAAAAGGGAGCTGTGAATAAAATATCATATTCTATAATCCTAAGAGAAAATGAACTTTTCTATTAATAATTTGACAATGACAATCCATCACGCCTCACCTCATCTGCAACTTCTGCCACACATCATAATTTTAGGTCTCAGAAACAATGATGAGGTGCAGCTGTAAAACACACTGATTTAAAATGAAAGGTTCATTAGTCACGTAATAGGAGCTGTGCAATGAAATCCAGGATTTCCCTTTTGTCTGCTTTTCCCTTCTCAATCTGTTTTGGCCTGAGGTCTGCATGCAGACAGATGCCCAGAATTGATTTTTTTGCACCCTAATGATTCCCTTTCCACCTTTTGCATTCAGTTGATGGAGGTGGACGGTGATTGTGCCGATATCCTAAATGGGTTGTGACTCCCTCATGGTGGACTTGAATCAAGGATCTGTGCAATGTGACTGGATGGCTTCTCTACATTGGCTCTTATCTGTGTGTACCACATGGACCCTGGCCAGTGTGTGAGTATGCTGAAGTTATAGTTTCCCTTTGCATTGTCTTCCATAGGCTGAAGAAATAGCACTGACCAGGGAATCATAAAGCACAAGCATTCCATGCCTGAAGGATCTCATGTTTTCTATATCACCTTTTTCGACATCCAACAATAATTTCCCATGCCCATCCTAGCCTCTGCTTTGTAATGAAAGAGCAGTGGTTTGGGGCACAGATGCTGAGCATTGCCATGACACACCATGTCAGAGCAGCACAGCCCCTAGGCTCACTTCAGAGGCTCCCAAATCATTTCTGCATCTACTCTTGTGCTCGGAAGGTTCATGTTATTTCGCAACGTAAGTATTGCATTTCTAATGAAATACAGCCAAACATTCCAAATCAAAAGAGGAGTAATTATGTCACCAAGCCATAAAGGAGAAGGGAAAAGGGACAGGTTCATGAGGTTGCCACTGAGATTTTGGGCAAAATCTTTAGACAGTCCATGTTCACTAACTTAAATTCATCGGGTGTTCTTTTCTTAGAACCTTTTGTTTTACTTCCTCTCTGCTACTTTCTTTTAGGCCATTTGATTTTCATTTTTATTAATACCAACAATATCATATTTTAGCCTCTTTTCTACTATCAATATCACCAACATTCATAGTAAAGGAATAAAGAGGTCAAACAATGTATAGTGTAGCTATATACTAACAATAAGTTAATAAACACAGCATCTCTAGACTCACACTTTAAATACATACAGTCACTTACTTTGATTTCTGGAAATCTTTGGGGGCTCAGGATATTAACATAATATGTATAACTAATAACAAATTAACAGTATAAGCAGGTATGCAACATTAAATGAGACTCCGTGTGTCATTAATGTGAAATGCCATCAACATATGCTACCGGCTTATTGAGAACTAAGTTTAATAATTCCCTTCCATAAACAGCAGAATGTTTATCAATACGTACAAGTGTTCCAATAACTGTAGGATATGTTCACTAGTGATGCCAAGATCTTTTAGGATTATATCTGTTATTTTGAGTATAGAATTAACAGTTACAGTGTGTGTAACCGTTTTAATCTCATCACTAAAATGGCTTAGTAATTTTATGTCATTTTTAAAGATTTATTTTATTGATTTGTGTGTGTGTGGGTCTGTGTGTGGTGTGTGTGTGTGTGTGTGTGTGTGTGTGTGTAAAAGAATATTGGATTACCTAAGAATGTTGGATTACCTACAGCTAAAGTTACAGGCAGTTATGAGTCCTCTGATATGGGTGCTGAGAACCAGCTTGGGTTCTTTGCAGGAGGAGTACACATTCTTGCCTGTTGAGATAGACTCTAGGGCCTGCCTCATTTCAGCGTATTTAAGTATAATTTTTGTCTCTTAGAAAACTCTTAAGTGATATAATTCACTATTTCTGGCTGTCTTTAAGTTAGAAGCAAAATTCCGAAATTGTGCACCAGATTATAGATTCACCGTAAAGTCCAGTAACTCCATGTTTAGTGTTTAGATTAGAGGGCTTAGATTGTTCAACAGCTTGGAAAATGCTGATTCTGCCTGGTACCCATGATATCAGAAACTGTGAAATAGCTTCAAGGTATTTCAGGTGAATTGAGTTTAGATTTGGTTTTCTGAGTGAGGTCTCGCTGTGCTCCTAAAGAGATGCTAGAAAAGCGCTATAGTCCGGGTGGCCTTAGAGTGCATGGCTCTCCTCCTTCAGATTACTGGGGACAGAGACTGCACGAGGACATTATCATTCCTGGATTTCTCATACATTTTTCATCTGGAAATAAATGCATGAAGGGTTAACAATACCCAGTGCACTGGTTGACATTGGACATCTCATTCAGTCCTTTTGGTACATACACTATTCGAAGGGAAGACCAAGATTTGCTTAATGTGAAGACATGCTCAAGCCTCTCCTGTGATTCCCTTCTTTTGTGGCTTATAATTTTCCTGTGTATTTATATAGACATTCCGTGATTAGATAATATAAGGTATCACATAATACTTTGAAATTCAAGTCTTGAAAAGTGTGGTAAAACAACCTTTAAAAAAGAAAGAAGAATGTTTTTAACAAGTTAACAAGAGACTGGTAGAGTTGATTCTCTACATTTTTGTCCAAGTGATTTTTTTAGTTATTTTAAGAAGTATAAATATGAATAAATATTTTGCCCTAGATGACTAGATGAAAAACAGATTCATTGAGAATATTACCATAATTAACCTTCAAAAATATTTCAAAAAACTGAAAAAGTAGACAAATGTGGTCAATCATAAATTCCATCATTACATATTCTGTAATGATATAGAAAGTGGTCACAAAATATCAATTACAAGATGATATATTTAGGTGGTTTTTTCTACATTAATCACTTTCATAGAATCATATTTAAGGGCACATTGAAAAGCTTTCTTTTGCAAAACAAAAACATATAAACTCTCAGGCATTCCACATAATGTTACTTAGCAGATGGCATGGAAAAAGAAATATATATTTATTCATCTATCTGATGCTGTATTCTAATCAAATGAGGTCCTGAAGTATACTCTATATCTGTCTGTTTGCAAACAGAATTTGTTAACTTATTTTAAAATGATTAAATTAAGAATTTTAGTAATTTTAGAAGCTGAGGAAAATATATGTGAAAAGTCTTCCAATTGGTATGCCAGGAAAGTGATTGACATTAATAAAGAGAGAAGCTGGATGAAAGAACTTTATGATTTGCAATATGGACAACAGCACTTGGTGATGGAATATGTTTTGCTGTTATAATTTTGCAGACATGGGCAATAATCTTCTATTGAGTTATATGTTTTGTTGTGGAATCCTTACATATTTATAATAGGTTGAATCAAATTTTAAGTTTAACTGAAATTAGGAAGAGTATTTTGCAATATTTTATCATAAAATGCTTATTAAAATTTAAAGTGAGGCATATAATTTATGATCCTTAATTAATAATATCTAAATTTATGCCTAAAATTTGAATAGACTACAGAGTTGTTTCAGCAGTTAACAGTGGATTGCTCTTTCAGAGGTTGGAGGTTCGATTCCTAGCTCATTATTGTCTGTAACTCAAGTCTCATGGGATTTAAAGCCCTCTTTTGACGTACATGGTCACCAAGCATGCATGTGATGGTTGCTTTCAGGCAAACATTACACACATGAAATAATAAAATAAATATTTTTTAAAGAACTAATCAGTTGCTCAAGGAAAAGTGGATGAGGGCGGGGTCCAGAGGAGAGGAGAACTGATCTGATATTGGGTGAGGGAAAAGGACTGAAGCCCTGAGGGTCAGCAGAAAGAATGGAAACGGGAAACTTTGGGAGATAGGCGATTGAGGGGACCCTCCAGAATGCACCAGAGACCTAGGAGTTAAGAGACTCTCAGGACTCAAAGGGAGGGATATTATATAAAATGCACAACAGTAGGGAGAGGGAACTTATAGCGCCCACCTACAGCAGGAAGACAGGGCATCAAATGAAGGCGGAGGTTGCCTTCCCACAGTCAAACTCTGACCCATAATTGTTCCTGTCTGAAAGAATTACAGGGATGGAAATGGAAAGGAACCTGAGGAAAAGAAGGTCCAGTGACAGGCCCAAAGTGGGAGTCAGCTCAAAGGGTGGTCCCAAGACCTGACACTATTACTGAGGCTGTGGAGCTCTCACAATAAGGGACCTAGAGTGACTGGACTCTGGAAGACCCAACGAACAGCTGAAAGAATCAGATGCAGATATTTGCAACCAACAAATGGACAGAAGCTGCTGACCCTTGTTGTTGAATTAGGGAAGGCTGCAAGAAGCTAAAGAGAAGAGAGACCCTGTAGGAGGACCAGCAATCTCAATTAATCTGTATCCCCAAGATCTCTCAAACACTGGACAACCAAACAGGCAACATACACCAGCTGGGGTCCCCAAAACACATACAGTAGAGGACTGTGTTCATTAAGAGATGATGCACCTAAACCTCAAGAGACTGGAGCCCCAGGGAGTTTAGAGGTCAGGTGGGGTGGGGGTGGGGACATCCATATGGAGACAGGAGGGTGGGGAGGAGGTAAGGGATGTGAAACAGTCTGAGGGTGGATGGGGGGGGTGGGAATAAAAGATGGAGTATAAAAATATTTTTTACTAAAAAAGAAGAAAAAGAAGAAATTCTCTAAAAGTTCTTGTTTTATCCGTTAAAGGTATTGCATTGTTTATTGAGCAGCAATAACATATTTATTGATGTACCTCAGCACAAGTGCACATTTATCCTTTTGAAAACATGAACGTATATTTTCATTTTAATGGAAGACAACTCACACAAATTCTTGGCAATCCCTCTAGAATGCATGTCTTGAATTTGCCATCCATTTCTTCAAGCGTGAGAAAACCTGATCTTAAAATGTAAATAGAAGAGCTACAAACCAGAGTGTAAAACAGAATAATGAAAAGAAAGTGTAGTCAGCCATGTGGCACACTTCACGATGCAGTACAGAGTGAGTGAAACCATGTTAAACACGAAATTAATTCTTATTCATGAGTTTAACTCGAAAGGGATTATTCCTCCAACCTTGTATTTTAGTGCCCTTTCATCTTTCAAAATATTCATAGCACATTTTAATGTAAAATACATTTTCTATTTTGCTCATAGCATATCATTTTTTGTATAAAACAGGAAACAAAACGTGCATACTAGCAGTGTTGACCTTTTAATTACTAAAACAGCAACAGCAACAACAACAAGAACAAAAAAGCGTGTTCACAACTCCTCTACAGAGTACTGCCTACCCTTCTATCTGGAGTGATATTTTTTTTCTCTATGGCCTCAAGTGTACATGTAAGAGGCTATGAAAGCAACCTTATGGTAGGAGAGTCAAATAGAGTTGAGGGCATGTGGACCGTGATTGAAAGTCTTTGTCTATGGATGAACTATTTTCAAATTCATAACCTACAGTGTGTGCACAGATTCTTTTAAAGGGACAATTTAAAAAAAATCATGTACATCAATGTGAAGACACATCTAACGTAAAAGTATAACATGTAGTTTGTATAAAGCAGATAACTGAACTGGTTAATGTAATTACCCAGAGTTGTGAATTAACACCAGTCTGATGCTATATTGATAATCACTCAGGATATTCCCATGATTTAGTTACCACCTAGCAAGCCAGACTGTCATAGGTCCCCAATATTGAGGCACTTGATTTCTCTGAAGGAGTATAGTTGGTGTTTCAAGTAGGACTGATAGTTATAGAAGCAACTGAGTGACCAAAGTGAGACCGATGTCACCCATATTTCATAGGTAACGTCACTCCATTTCCTATTAGGTCATTGACAGTCTTATCCTTCTGCTGAAATATCACTTGATAGCTCCAAGAGATGGCATTTTGACTTAGCTACACTGGTTAGTAAATCTTTATGATAACGATAGGGAACATTTATTTGAGAACTTTCCAATTCACAGATAAAATGTATGCAAAATGTCATGACAGATGTTCAAAAGTAACGGAATTTCAAAAACGTTGATCACTTTATCTGACCTTGTGTTTCATTTCATGTGGGTTTTGAAGGTAGAGAAAAGTAGTGATGAGAGTGATCTGGCTGCAGTAAGGATGAAATGAATGTGGTGGTGGAAATGCACCATCCAAGGCACAAGAGGCAGCTTCACACAGGGCAGGAAGTCAAGACTAAAGCACCAAGTCCTTTTCTAGGTTGGTGCTGAGCAATCAGCAGCCTTGAGTGAGAAGGCATGTATATGGCCAAGAGCAGTCAAGCAGACACAGTTCTGGGTGTGACAGAACGAGAGCTCACAGACATCACCCAGTCTCTTTCTTCTCTTTCAAAATGTTTGTGACACTTGTGATAATCAAAGATATTTTGCAGTCTAAAATAAATCATGTATTGTCAAAATGAAGTCGAATGCTCTATTCCTGACCTTCCCAGACTTACCCCATCCTATAGTCCCTCTCCCTGAGCAGTTCCTGTGTCTGACTTTTATATTGTTTTTTTTTTCGTTTAGTAGTTTCCTTTCAGTTTTCCAAAGGCAGATTTCTCAAGGCTCTGTGACTTTTCCTACTAACCTTTTCCTGATCTCTGCTTTCAAAATTCTCTCTTGTATTCTCTTTTGACCTCTTCTTGATCAGCTGTCATATCATTTTAGCTTCCATACCCTAAAATCTTTTTTCAAAAATAATACTTTTATTAATTATTGTGAATTTTATACCATGTACCCTAATTATGCTTAACTCCCTGGTCCACCCTCCCACTGAGAAATGTTTCTATTTATGTTTTTGTGGGAAAGAAAGTCATGGCATGGCATCATTTAATAGCCTTTAACTTAAAATTTTTCCCTGTCCCAAATCATTCACACTGCACAAGGAAGTTAATTATTTCTAGTATGCAGACCATTAATCATTTGAACAAATCTATCTGGCTCTCACTTATAGAATAAAGAAGAAATTATGACAGCAAAAACTAAGTGTATCCACAATGTCATTTAAAACATTACTTCCCTGACCTTTATATACCTCAAAATCCAAGAAGTCCTTATAGTAAGAGTCTGTGCCTCATGTATGAAATCTCACCTTATCCTGAAACAGCCGTCTAGTTATTGTGATAATTAATTTCTCAGTGTAATCAGTTCTGTCATGATAACCCTTTGCTACTGTCTAGTCCAGTGTGGCCTCTTCCTCCTAAATATTGAATTATATTACTTTTTATTTTTCTCTTAGCACACTGAGAATAATCTATCTTTTGCTGCAAGTAATTGGTAAGACAGTATTTCTTTTTTAAATAACATATTCTCCCTAAAGAAGGAAATTGTTTCCACGGACAGGAATTCAGATGTAATAAAGTTTTCATTCTCACTCAGATAAGAACACAGACACAGTATCTCCCAATGTTTCCTGAAATATATGAGGTCAAAGATGGGGAAAAAGTAGTTGAATAATGTATATATCAAATAATTTTCTGCTTGATTGCATAGTCATTTTATAGAACTTTTTGTCACTGACTTTTATTGCTCAGAGGACCAGATCCAATTAATTGTTGAAAGCTGGACCTTCTCACATTCATAAGTTCCAACCACTTTCTGTAAACAAACAAACAAACAAGAAAAAACCCTCAGGGGTTAAGAGCACTAACGACTCTTCCAGAGGTCCTGAGTTCAATTCCCAGCAACCACATGGTGACTCATGACCATCTGTAATAGGGATCTGATGCCCTCTTCTGGTGTATCTGAAGACAGCGACAGGGTACTCATGTATATGGAATAAATAAATCTTAAAACAACAAAAACAAAAAACACACAAAACAAAACAAAAACAAGCAAACAAAAAAAAAAACTCTCTATTTTGAAATAATCCTTGCCCATGTTCAAATAGCCTGCCCCAAATACCTTCTACCTGTTGACTGAGCCTTCTATGCTTTTACTCACTGGGATGATTCTGAGTCATTTTTTAGAAATATTTTTCTTTGCTTTTACAGACAGATGTTCAATACATTTTCTGAAGACATTTCTTGACTTCAAAGAGATTGAACTTTTGTCAGACAGATCTTGCACCCAAGTTAAAAACATGCCTTGAGATCACTTAAGATTTTGTACTTAAATAAAATAATTAATTTGTTTAAAAAACTGTATGTTCAGCCTGTTCTCCTCCTACGTGCTCATCATTTTTAAGTTTTACTTGCTTTTAAGGAAAAAATGTAACCAACCTTACTATACATTGAATTTCCCATGCAATGACCTTTTATAATAAAAGTACATGAACTTAATCTTCAATTACGTATTCTTTTATGCCTCTGACCCAGAATAATGTATGTGTGCATTGTGGTAATCATTTGCCAATAGGTTGAAAGCAACCTGAAACAAAAATTAATGGAAGCAATATGTAGACATAGATGATAATATCTGTTTACAATTTTGAGTGCTATTCGAAGTAAAAAAGGAATCAATAAAGTGACTTCCTTTCTTGCAATACTCTGTTGATGATTTCTGTATAAAGGCCATGTTTATTTCTTTCCCATATCATGTTTCCTTGATAAATACAGATCCAAAGACCTGTTTTAGGGACAGGTAACATAAAGTAGACAGGCACCATGGACAGGAACATTTCCTCCAGCACAACTGACCACAGGAATAGATCACACAAACAAAACAGACACATTTCAGACAGCCAAGAAACCACAGACTATAGACAGATGGAAGATATAGGGAAGGAAGTGGTGAATTCAAATTCTGGCTCACTCTTGGACAAACTATTCCAAAATGGCATTTGTTTTAATTCTTTAATGCAATATTGGTGCAGAGAGAAATATTGCTTATTTCTCTTCATTTATTATATATATATATGAAAACTTAAATATACATTTATATACACATATATATTTCTAAATTGTAATATTAAAGCAAGAAAACTTTCTATAGAAAATGGAAGGTAATGAGAATTGAAATTATGGCCTCACATTAAACAAAGGCTATATTCCTATACTGGGAAACTTCCTATACATGTATTAAAGAGATAGGTGACAATGTGTAATAGTTGATCATCCTGTAGGCACATAGGATATAGATTAGAACCCCTGGATTACTTTTTCTTTCCTCTGAACACAAAAGTGGTCTAACATGATACTAAACTTATTAGCATTCATTTTTGGAAATATAATTCATAGGAAAAATTAATAGATAAGAGAATAATTTATAATATAAGCATGTTGATTGTATATTCTTATTATTTTAAGAGTTGAAAAATAAATTTCCACATTAAAATATTCTGAGTAAGAATAAAACAAATGCTAGGAAATAGAACAATATTTGATTTATGATACCCAAATGTCAATGTATTTTACATCGTTATATTTTATCAAAAAATATTATTTGAACTTTCAAATATATTCATATTTTAAATATCTACAGATCTAAAAGCTAAACAATGTATCTCTACATGCATAACTTGTAATGCTGATTTCAGTTTATCATAAGTTAAATGAGCCCTAAATGCTGTATTAAGATGCTTTCAATATGAATATGTATAGAGTAAATAATAGTATCATTTGGCTAAAAACATAGAAAGTTTAAGATATGTTAAATAACAGAAATTAACTATACTATGTCCACGTACATATTAAACTATTTTGACTATCTAATAGCTAAAATATCTGATACAATACAGTTAAGAATACAGTGCAAGTTTTGATTTTGAAGGCTGGTCATTTGTATAATGATGATTTAATGTAAAGGCTCTGGGTGCTCTTTTTATTATATTTTTTTACATGAAAAAGGAAGAGCAAAGTATACCCACAACCCTTCCATGTGTATTGGTAAGCTCAGAAGTGATAAATCATGAAGGCACTTTGACTTTCAAACAAGGTTGAAAATGACTCGGAAAATATTGCAGCATCTACTTCATTTTGCTGACATAACAAAGGAGACTTTTTAATTTTTTAAATATGAGAGTATCAGAGAACAGGGGAGGTCAGCTCACACAGCTAGGAGTGGCTGCTTGCAGACAGAAGCTGTCTTATGTGTGGCAGCCATGGGGGATGGTACTAAGGATCCTTCTTTTGAGATTTATGTAAATGAAGAGTTGGGCTCTTGGCAGGTGGTGACTTCTGGGAAGGTCAGAGCACACATGAGGGTTGGAATGGAGAATAGAGAGAGTCCATGAAAGAATGCTCTGTCTTCAAACGTACCAGTGCTATATATGTGTGCATGTGTGTGTGTGTATATATATATGTACATATATATATACACACACAGTAAACTATATGTGTGTGTGTCTGTGTGTATATATATATATATATACATATATATCTTCATATATATGAAGCCTGTATATATGTACATATATATATACACACAGTAAACTATATGTGTGTGTGTCTGTGTGTCTGTGTGTGTGTGTGTGTGTGTGTGTGTGTGTGTGTGTGTGCAGTTTAGTCTGCCAATGGAAAAAAGTCTCTGTAAGTTTTATATATGTACATATATAATTCACCATCAAAATAAAGTTGGAAATGACTGTGGATTTTAAGGATGTTACAGTAAGAAGGACAGCCAACATGATCATTGAATATTACTTTGTGTTTAGTAGTATACAGAAAATTGAAGCTGTCTTCCATGACTTATCATGGTAAACACAATGACATTAGAAAGATGAACTAAGCTGCATGAATTCCATTCTGAGTGCATATAGAACATTATTTATCTAGCAATATTTATACAAGTTATATATTTACATGTATAGCTAAAACTATATTTTGATGTTCCTTATCTTTTCTGTTAAGAAACTCAGGTTCTTGTACGTTGGGATCTGTGGTCACTTAAATATATTATATCCATAATGGAAGTTCACATAGTATTTTAAGATGCATATAACAATATCATCTCAACAAACACTATTAATATTATCCCAAAAGAACATAGCCAAGGATATATAAGAAATGTTGTATTCTTTTTTTAAAAAAATAAGGATATGCTTTATTGGGCAATCATATTGGTATTGAAGTTAAATACTTCTTCATTTACTAGCTTTTTGGACTTTGATAAATTTCTTAGAAAAAAGGAACATTTTCTGTGTCTTAGTCTTCACTCTAAATGTTAATGACCCATCTGATAACAAGATACATGCCCCCAAGTTTAATATAGATGCTCTAGTCCCTGGAACCTGTAATTTCCAGAATCCCTTCAAGAAAAGAAGGCAAGAAAAAAGGCCACAGAGATTTGAGAACGTTTATGGCATTGCACATTTAAATAGTCAAAGCAGTTGTTGGAAACCAATATAATACTAATGCATGCATCAGACAGATGCTGAGAGTGAATGGGGCAATAGAATATATTTTCTTCTAGCTCCTTCTATCACCTTGATGGTGGCATGGAAAGCCCCATTTCAGATGACAGGAGTTACTCCAGTCCAAGGCGATTTATCCTAAAGTAGAAAGTAGGAAATTCCCACCCTTCACACATTTGTCTCCCTTCTGCTGCTGCTCACAGATATACCTCTGACTGTTATCTCCTCTACAACTCCACAGTATGAATGTAAAGGCAAGTAAATGTAGAAGGAAAGAGTCATGAGACACAAACAAGCGTGAAGAATGGCAGAGCTGAGATGTGTGCATATTGTTCTTGAAACCTTGGTGAGCAGATGGAGTGAGTGATCAATGGCTTCAGACCCAGGGTCACGGAGAAGAAATCTGACATGGGGCAGGCAGCAGTATGATAAATCTTCCTTGTTCTAATCAAACCACCCTTGACTGGAGGAAGCAGGCTAATCTGCTTTCTCATTGATAAAACTTTATGGTTGCAGAGTTTGCTTCTTTTGATTAGAATATAAAATTTATAGTCTCTATCCATTGTTTTCTATTACTTCACGAGTATCTGTCACATGATAAACAGAAGAAAAATACCTGAATGATTAAATTGCTTGCATTTGCTATAATGTTTTTATATAAAAAGGCCACACTAGAAGGAAAGATTTTTCCATTTATTAAGTGGTAATCTCAGAAATTTTGTTCAGCTTAACTCGTGGTCTATATACTGTGCCGGCTGTGTGAGCAGATCATAGTCTTCTGTCCTGATAGTGTGAAATGTTTCTTTTCCCTCTGTTAGATTACTTTGGATTGTGGTTTTGTGACTAAGAAAAAAATCATTCTAAATAAACTTTGCTAAGAAAAGCCAAGTTTTGAATGCATCTTTAGATATTTCTTTTCTGCCATCAATAGGTATTGAAATAAACTTCATGGTTAATTTTACAGATACACACACACACACACACACACACACAGACATACCATACACACATGTATATATGCAGTGTGTGTGTGTGTGTGTGTGTGTGTGTGTGTCTGTGTGTGTATATGTGCACTGAAAAACTGAAGATTTCAAATAAGGTCATCAGTGACTTCTTTCAATATAATTGTTAATATTTTTGCACAATAAGTGAAATGTTATACAAACACATGGAGATAAATTCTGTTTCCTTAAGAATTATAACCTGTGAGCATTCGGTGGTCTAAACAAACCTGAAAGGGTTTTGTCATTTTAAGGCTAAAATTTGTACAAAGACAGAGAGTAGACAAGAAGATGCCCATACCTATACAAATCAATTTTTCACTAACAACATTGGTGACAGAAACAAAAATGAAAATTCATATATCAATTCCAACTTATTTATGTCACTGTTTTTCTTCTTTCTCAGTAATAGTATTTATAAAATACTTATAAATTTATAAATTTATAAAAGTTCAACTTGAACTTTTAATAATTTTACTACTTCCAGTGCTGATATACATAACATTATTTCTAGTGATTCTTACCATATAAACAACTGTCCTGATTTTGTATTGAGTAATGCTGGTATAGTTGTTTTATATCAGGTACAGGTGCTGGTCCCTGAGGCTTGCTAACCTCTTGCTTTCATAAAGTTCAATCCAAGACTCAAATTCAAATTTTCTAAACTCGCCTTACTTTTATAATTTCCGTAATTCTAATGGACTAAAATATCAAAGTCAAACCTCACTATTCCTTGGCAGTCATCTCACTGGCTTTAGTGGAAGCTATCACATGCCAAGGTAATATTGGAAGAATAGAATGTAAATTAAAGAAAAACATAACCACAGTCAAGTGTTTGAGTATAATAATTAAAGTAAGAAATGGGAAGCTAAATAAATACCTCTAGATTTTTTAAGTTACCACTTTCTTTTCACTGGTCAATTCAGCAAGAATCATATCCTTTGGTTACCAGCTCCATTTTTCCTGTCCCTTCAAAGGGAAATAAATTCTGAGGTTATCTTTGCATTCCTTCCTAGAATATAGCCCCTGTAGTGATATAAAAACCCTCAATTCAAACCCTTAGGGCAACAGCTGATGTCTTGTTGTCATGTTTTCCGGGAACCCTTCTTTACATTGTCAGTTGATGAAGCAATTACCTGCGTGACCCAGAAACTCTGTGTCTGTTTCTAAGAAATTCTCACAGAACATTTACATCCTTTCAGCTGGAAAGGACCCCCTTTGTGCATGTTATCTGCATGTATGGTGGCTGTCAGCGAATGGGGCCTGCCATTAATGAGGATCCCTGCTGCTGCCACCCTGAGTGATTTATAACCTTCACCTCTCACATGGGAGGAGGCCAGCTCAGTCAGAGGAGACCATTCATTTCAAGGTGGCATTTCTCCTTCCACAGACAGCACTTTAAGATATAGTAATTCATACTTAATTAATGCCTGTCTTTGTAGCATGATAGTTCTGTTCATTGAGGTTTACAATGCAAACTGCTCGTCTGGAATATAATTATTCAATGATATCACCATCAAGGTTAGAAGTATACTGTAGCAGTAAGAGTTCTACTCTGTGGAAGAATTCTGCTCAAAGGAAAAAGGTTAATTTGATGGATAAAGATTGAAGAGCCTTATGGTTTTATTGCCTTTCTAAGGTCTAATTTATACTCAGTGACATTTGTTTACCTATTCTCTTTCATTAACATTTATGAAAGCATACACATATTTTACAGCCCTAATGAATGAGATATTTAGCAATGCTTTAGGGGCTTCTGTTATCATTACAAGGCAGCTCAGTTATAAATCATTGTGGTGTTCAGAATGTAACCCCAAATCTGATCTTACCAGTACTGTTTCCTTATCACTGAGACATGAAATGTATAGCAATTGAAAATAAATTTATTACCCATGGAGTCTGTTTATCTAAGTCTGAGAGATCAAATTTACATCATGCATGTTCATTGGGTGTCCAATCATTATTAGAATAACTCCAATAGAGAACAATGTGTTGGTTTGTTTTTTTTTTGTGAGAATATCAAATAGTTGAGAACACCACTCATTTTTATAGTCCAATTCACAATTCACTGAGGTTTCAAATTTGTCTTTTTGGTTAATGCATTGGAATGTATTTCTCTTAATATGTGATGGGTACTTGTGGAACACATTTCCTTTAGAATGTATTATCTGTTCCCTTTATTATCACCTCATGTGGAGATCATGAAGAAAGTCACATGAAAACTCCTCAGGCATTGTTGGTAGCGTGAGAAATGTTCAAATTTGTGTACTGTGCTGAAGAATATTTTTTTAAGAAACATATGCCCTGACCAGTTTATGTGATATTCCATCTGTGCATAGAGAATTGCATAGATTTTTAGTTTTTAAAAATTGAAATCATAGACAAAAATACAGAGTGATTGTAAAACATCCCAATATTAAAGAAACCAGTCATGATCCTGAATATTTGACTTGGTCCACAGGGCTCTCCCCAGAAGCTACCCCTTAAAATATGCACCAGTTGCCAGACACGGAGCATGATTGAGACGGGCAATGTCAATATGTCAGGCACCTTGGTGATAGCTGGACAACTTTCTGATAGAAAAGCTAGATTTTTAAGGAACCAAGAACTAATCTATGTGCCTTTTGATTGGCCATTCCATGATGCATGTTGGCAGACAAATATTTTAAATGCTTTATTTTTGATTCAATATGGGATTTTCCATATATGTGGAGTTTATGTACGCAGTTCGTGTTGTTGAATTCTCCATCTCTGAGACGTCATCTCTCTGCCCATTTTCAGCACACCCCAGTGTGTCCCATTTCTACCACATCCTTTTGCATACAGTGTGTCCCTGCCATCTTTGTTTCCCTGTCTTATAGAGGATTTTTTCCCTTTTCTAGACTCAGGGCCTTCTTTTTAGTTTCCTGGTTTTGACCATATTTTTCATCCTGAATATCGATATGAGAGTCAGTGGATAAGAGATATATATATGCGAGCCTAGATTGCCTTACTAATGCTATTCACTTCCATCCATTTTCCTGCAGATTTAACTTTTCTCTATTGCTGAATAAAATGCATAGAGATCATGGTTTATAACGTGATTTCATTATGTAGTCTTAAGTTTATTAACAGCAGCAAGGAAATGACAGCGGCCTCCATGTCCACTGGCAGATGTAGTTAAATATTAATATGGTTGTCCTCCTAACATGATTATAAAAGGAGAGCTCTTTTTATTCTTTATGTAGCTGGTTTTCTGAAATTTTAAAGCAAGCATTCTATTGCCATGGAAAGTTTCAGACAGGTGTATGAACATACACAGGAATAAAATTAAAGAGAACCTCTTGTCATTGCATCAAAATATTGGATAATAGATACTCATTCATATACTTTCAATTAAAATATGTAGATGAACATATGTTTGAATCAATTTTTATGATACCAGGCTTAATTGTCATTTTAATTAAGTGAAAGCTGCACCCTCTTGGTATTGCCAATTGTTACATGTATCTTATATTTTGTATATAAATGATTATTTAAACTAAAGAGTTGCAAAGATTATATATAAAATCCCTTTAAAACTTTCATACAATGTCCTCTTATATTGACATCTTACATTGCCTTGGCACCTCTATCAGAACAAAGAAGCTAACCCTGATACGTTATAATATTTAGATTTTATTTGCATTTCCACATTAGCATGTTCCTATTGCACAAAGCATTTGGTATTCCCTATGCTCCTAACCATTTTGGGCTTCAGGATCTGTGTGAGTTGAGCCAGTTTCTCACACATTCTTTATTTTTAAAGATTTTTGTCTGTCTTGAGTAGCAGTAGTTTCTTGCACATTTTGTAAATTATTAATTTTGGTCTGTTTCATTTTTTTTTCATTTTTATCCTGTATGGTTTTGGTTTTATGAACAAATATATCAGAATCAAAAGATTCTCATCACACCGTATGAAAAGTGTATTTATTGACGTGGGAACACTAGCAGTGTTCATCTGGGTACGACACCACCAGGTTTGTCACAGGTCTCCACTGGATGTCTATTATTTCACCTTTCCACGCTCCATTAATTTGATAGGAAATCAGTCATAAAATGTAGCCTGTATTCTGGACATGATTTAAATGTTATCTTAGAGGAGGACAGGTGTCTAATGGATAGCTTTGAATTTTGTGTAAAAGATGTGTTCCTTCTCCTGTTTTTCTTAGAAACAATATGAAATTAGTGAGTATAAAGCCATGATTATATATGAACTCTGTCTTAGTCCTCCTCGTAAGTATGTCATTTACTCATGCTAACTGATCCATGAACTCACTAATTCGAAAGGAAAGTTATTGTGATAATTTGAGTATTTTAATATCAAAGAGATAGGTAGTCTAGTTTATAGATAGTGATTTTTACACTTTAAGGCACAGAGATTGTATCGAAAGGTGAGAATCTCGTATCTTCTCAGGAGGCAAGACTACTATTAGTAAGAAAATTCCTGAATACTTGTTAAGTGTTTTTGTCCTGTTTTGTGGCTTTTGTATTGTATAGTGCCATCTTTATTAATTGCTCTTTTTTTTCAAAGATGCTCTGTGAGAAAGCCCTAGGCATGAACATGAAGTTTATGCTTCTAGCTTGTTTCTTTGAGACTGAGTTTATGCTGATTGATTCACAAAGTTTAATGCATTCTTCTTAAGCACGTTGAAAGAAAGAAAGAAAGAAAGAAAGAAAGAAAGAAAGAAAGAAAGAAAGGAAGGAAGGAAGGAAGGAAGGAAGGAAGAATGTGGTGCATATAGGAAAGCCAAACATAGAAGTCAAATCAAACTTTTAAACAGGTACTAATATGTACATTATTAAAACAATTAGATATTGTTTGTGGATGAGAGTTTATTTTTTATCAGTGTGATATTTGTGGTTTAGTTTGTTTTATTTAAGTTCATAATTTTGATTTCTAGCACATCTCAAGGCCAGTTTAGGGGTGCTGGTGATGTTTGTATCAAAGACAGTCTTACTCCACCATCTTTGCTCCAGTGGCCAGGAAGTTGGGACTGCCAGGCTCTGAGACTGACAGGCATAATATCACTTGGGTCTCGGGCTGCTTGTGTGTATGCTGCTCCCGAGTGCTGGGCAGATCTGCAGTAACCAGCGCGCCAGCTCTGCTGTGGAACTTCTGCCTGGCAGAGGGACCCCTCACTGGGCGGGAGCCTACCAGCTTCCCTTCCGTGACCTCTGTTCCCGTAGACTGCACTGAAGAGACAGGTATCCAGGTTCTCCCCAATATAACATCGCTTAGGACACGGCCTGTTGGGGCTTCTGCCTTCTCCCAAGAACAGGACAGCGCTGTGGTCGTCTGGGTGCCAGATCTGCTGTAGGCCATCGCCTCTGCAGGGTGAGCAGCGCCACGGAGAGAGTGCAGAGTGTACTCCGCCATCTTTGTCCAGTGGCCGGGAAGTTGAGACTGCCAGGCTCAGAGACAGACAGGCATAATACCGCTTGGGTCTCAGGCAGCTTGTGTGTACATGGCTCCCAAGTGCTGGGCAGATTTGCAGTAACCAGCATGCCAGCTCTGCTGTGGGACTTCTGCCTGGCAGAGGGACGCCCCCTCCCCCCCTACTCTAGGAGAGATCACACACCCCTGCACAGGGCAGGAGCCTACCAGCCTCCCTTTGGCGACCTCTGCTCCAGGAATCCACTAGGCTGAGCCTTTGGATGTGCAAGGACTCCCCAATATAACATCACTTGGGGCAAGGCACATCAGGGCTCCAAAGTCACTCAGGGTCAGGGCAGGCCCCAGAAATCTGTACCAGGGGAATCCTGGTAAACCAGGGAGGGCAGAAATAGCTTTGCAGGCTCACAGGAGGTCCAACCAACAGTCAGTGACAGCAGGACCAACTAACATCAGAGGTAACCAGATGGCAAAAGGCAAACGTAGGAACGTTACTAACAGAAATCAAAGTAATATGGAACCATCCGAACCCAACTCTCCAACAGCAGCAAGTCCTGGATACCCCACCACACCCAAAAGACAAGATCTGGATTTAAAATCACTTCTCATGATGCTATTAGAGGATCACAAGAAGGACACAAATAAATCTAATAAAGAATTACAGGAGACCATGAATCAACGGTTAGAAGCCCTTACAAAGGAAACACAAAAATCGCTTAGAGAAATGCAGGAGTACATGGATCAAAAGATGGAGGCGCACAAGGAGACAACACAAAAATTGCTTAACGAGATGAATCAACGGGTAGATGCACTCACAAAGGAATCACAAAAATTGCATAAAGAAATGCAGAAGAATATGGGTCAACAGACGGATGCCCATAAGGAGGCAACACAAAAATTGCTTAAAGAAATGAATCAACGGTTAGATGCCCTTACAAAGGAAACACGAGAACTGCTTAAAGAAATGCAGAAGAATATGGATGAACAGATGGATTCCCATGAGGAGAAAACACAAAAATCGCTCAGAGAAATGCAGGAGAACGTGGGTCAACAGGCAGAAATCCTGAAAGAGGTAATGCAAAAATACCTTAAAGAAATACAGGAAAATACAAACAAACAAGTGAAGGATCTCAGCAAATCCATCCAGGAACGAAAAAAGGAAGTAGAAACAACTAAGAAATCACAAAGGGAGACAACTTTGGAGATAGAAAACCTTGGGAAGAAATCAGGAGTCATAGATGCAAACATCAACAATAGAATACAAGAGATGGAAGAAAGAATATCAGGTGCTGAAGATTCCATAGAAAGCATCGACTCAACAGTCAAAGAAAATGCAAAATGCAAAAAAAGTGTAACCCAAAACATCCAGGAAATCCAGGACAAAATGAGAAGACCAAACCTAAGGATTATAGGTATAGATGAGAGTGAAGATTTGCAACTTAAAGGGCCAGTAAACATCTTCAACAAAATTGTGGAGGAAAACTTCCCTAACCTAAAGAAAGAGATGCAGATGAATGTACAAGAAGCCTGCAGAACTCCAAACAGACTGGACCAGAACAGAAATACCTCCCGTCACATAATAATCAAAACACCGAATGTTCTAAACAAAGAAAGAATACTAAAAGCAGTAAGAGAAAAGGGCCAAGTAACATACAAAGGAAGACCTATCCGAATCACATCAGATTTCTCACCAGAGACTATGAAAGCCAGAAGATCCTGGGCAGATCTCATGCAGACACTAAGACAGCACAAATACCAGCCTAGACTACTACACCCAGCAAAACTCTCAATCACCATAGATGGAGAGACCAAGATACTCCCTGATAAAACCAAATTTTCACAATATCTTTCCACAAATCCAGCCCTGCAACGGATAATAGGTGGAAACCTCCAATACAGGGAGAGAAACAACACCCTGGAAAAAATGAGATAATAACCTTCTTGAATCAAACCCAAAAGTAGATAACTACTCAAACATAAAGATAGCATCAAGAATGGCAGGTGGCAATAATCAGTATGCCTTAATCTCTCTTAATATCAATGGTCTCAATTCCCCAATTAAAAGACATAGACTAGCAGACTGGATATGAAAACAGGACCCAGCATTTTGCTGCATGCAGGAAAGGCACCTCAGTGTCAAAGACAAACACTACCTCAGAGTAAAAGGCTGGAAAACAATTTTACAAACAAATGGCCCCAAGAAACGAGCCGGAGTAGCCATCCTAATATCAGATAAAATTGATTTTCAACCTAAAGTCATCAAAAAAGACACAGAAAGACACTACATACTGATCAAGGGAAAAATCCACCATCAAAAACTCTCAATTCTGAATATCTATGCTCCAAATGCAAGGGCACCCTCAGTCGTAAAAGAAACTTTACTAAAGCTCAAAGCACACATCACATCGCACACAATAATAGTGGGTGACTTCAACACCCCGCTCTCTGAAATGGATCGTTCAGGAAAGCAGAAACTAAACAGGGACACAGTGAATCTAATTGAAGCCTTGGACCAAATGGAACTAACAGATATATATATATATATATATATATATATATATATATATATATATATATATATATATATAGAACATTTCATCCTAGAGCTAAAGAATACACCTTCTTCTCAGCACCTCATGGTACCTTCTCCAAAATTGACCATATAATTGGTCACAAATCAGACCTCAACAGATATAAGAAGATAGAACTAACCCCATGCCTCCTATCAGATCACTATGGAAAAAGGGTGGTCTTCAATGGCAACAAAAACAAAAGAAAACCCACGTACACATGGAGGCTGAACAATGCTCTACTCAATGATAACTTGGTCAAGGTGGAAATAAAGAAAGAAATCAAAGACTTTTTGAAAGTTAATGAAAATGAAGACACAACATACCCTAATTTATGGGACACAATGAAAGCAGTGCTAAGAGGAAAATTCATAGACCTGAGTGCTGCCAAAAAGAAACGGGAGACAGCATACACTAACAGCTTAATGGCACACCTGAAAGCCCTGGAACAAAAAGAAGCAAATACACCAAAGAGGAGTAGAAGGCAGGAAATCATCAAACTCAGGGCTGAAATCAATCAAGTAGAAACAAATAAAACTATACAAAGCATCAACAAAATGAGGAGTTGGTTCTTTGAGAAAATCAACAAGA
The DNA here is from genome assembly GCA_036184795.1 of Tokudaia tokunoshimensis. Lineage (NCBI taxonomy): Eukaryota > Metazoa > Chordata > Mammalia > Rodentia > Muridae > Tokudaia > Tokudaia tokunoshimensis. The sequence continues at coordinate 34,093,088 of BTHU01000002.1, forward strand.
TAGATAAGCCCTTAGCCAGACTAACCAGAGGGCAAAGTGATAGTATCCAAATTTAATAAAATCAGAAACGAAAAGGGAGAGATAACAACAGAAACTGAGGAAATTCAAAAAATCATCAGATCCTACTACAAAAACCTGTATTCAACACAACTAGAAAATCTTGAGGAAATGGACAATTTCCTTGACAGATACCAAATACCAAAATTAAATCAGGATCAAATAGACCATCTAAACCGTCCTATAATCCCTGAAGAAATAGAAGTTGTCTTTGGAAGTCTTCCAACCAAAGAAAAGCACAGGTCCAGATGGATTTAGGGCAGAATTCTATCAGACCTTCAAAGAAGACGTAACACCAATACTCTTCAAACTGTTCCACAAAATAGAAACAGAAGGAACAGTACCCAACTCGTTCTATGAAGCCACAATTACACTAATACCAAAATCACACAAAGATCCGACAAAGAAAAAGAATCTCAGGCCAATCTCTCTTATGAATATCGATGCAAAAATATTCAATAAAATTCTTGCCAACCGAATCCAAGAACACATCAAAACGATCATTCACTACGATCAAGTAGGCTTCATCCCAGGGATGCAGCGATGGTTCAATATAAGGAAATCCATCAATGTAATCCACTATATAAACAATCTCAAAGAAAAAAACCACATGGTCATCTCATTAGATGCTGAGAAAGCATTTGACAAAATTCAGCATCCTTTCATGCTAAACGTCTTGGAAAGATCAGGAATTAAAGGCCCATATCTAAACATAGTAAAAGCAATTTACAGCAAACCGGTAGCCAGCATCAATCTAAATGGAGAGAAACTTGAAGCAATTCCACTAAAATCAGGGACTAGACAAGGCTGCCCTCTCTCTCCATATCTTTTCAATATAGTACTTGAAGTTCTAGCTAGAGCAATTAGACAACAAAAAGAGGTCAAAGGGATACAAATTGGAAAGGAAGAAGTCAAACTATCACTATTTGCAGACGATATGATAGTATACTTAAGTGACTCAAAGAACTCCACTAGAGAACTCCTACAGCTAATAAACGACTTCAGCAAAGTGGCCGGATATAAAATCAACTCAAGCAAGTCAGTAGCCTTCCTCTACTCACAGGATAAGCAGGCTGAGAAAGAAGTAAGAGAAATGATACCCTTCACGATAGCCACAAACCATATAAAGTATCTTGGCGTGACTCTAACCAAACAAGTGAAAGATCTGTATGACAAGATCTTCAAGTCTCTGAAGAACGAAATTAAAGAAGACCTCAGAATATGGAAAAATCTGCCATGCTCATGGATTGGCAGGATTAATATAGTAAAAATGAGCATCTTACCAAAAGTAATACACAGATTCAATGCAATCCCCATCAAAATCCCAACTCAATTCTTCATAGAGTTAGAAAGAGCAATTCAAAAATTCATCTGGAATAACAGAAAACCCAGAATAGCTAAAACTATTCTCAAGAGTAAAAGAACCTCTGGGGGAGTCAGTATCCCGGACCTCAAGCTGTACTACAGAGCAAGAGTGTTAAAAACTGCATGGTATTTGTACAGTGACAGGCATGTAGATCAATGGAACAGAATTGAAGACCCAGAAATGAATCCACACTCCTATGGTCACTTGATCTTTGACAAAGGAGCTAAAACCATCCAGTGGAAAAAAGATAGCCTTTTCAACAAATGGTGCTGGCTCAGCTGGAGGTCAACATGCAGAAGAATGCAAATTGACCCATTCTTATCTCCTTGCACTAAGCTCAATTCCAGGTGGATCAAGGATCTCCACATAAAACCAGACACACTGAAACTAATAGAAAGAAAACTAGGGAAGAACCTTGAACATATGGGCACAGGGGAGAATTTCCTGAATAGAACTCCAATAGCTTATGCTCTAAGATCAAGAATTGACAAATGGGACCTCATGAAATTACAAAGTTTTTGCAAGGCAAAAGACACTGTCAAAAAGACAAAGCGGCAACCAACTAACTGGGAAATGATCTTTACCAACCTTACATCCGACAGAGGGCTAATATCCAATATATACAAAGAACTCAAGAAGTTAAACTCCAGAGAGGCAAGTAACCCTATTAAAAAATGGGGTACAGAGCTAAACAAAGAGTTCTCACCTGAAGAATGTCTAATTGCTGAGAAGCACCTAAAGAGATGTTCATCATCCTTAGTCATTAGGGAAATGCAAATCAAAACAACCCTGAGATTCCATCTCACACCAGTCAGAATGGCTAAGATCAAAAACACAGGAGACAGCAGTTGTTGGCGAGGTTGTGGAGAAAGAGCAACACTCCTCCACTGCTGGTGGAATTGCAAGCTGGTACAACCACTCTGGAAAGCAGTCTGGCAGTTCCTCAGAAAACTGGGCATGACACTCCCGGAGGATCCGGCTATACCACTCCTGGGCATATACCCAGAGGCTTTACGTGCATGCAATAAGGACACATGCTCTGCTATGTTTATAGCAGCCTTATTTATAATAGCCAGAAGCTGGAAAGAACCCAGATGTCCCTCAACGGAGGAATGGATTCAGAAGCTGTGGTATATCTACACAATGGAATACTACTCTGCAATTAAAAACAATGAATTCACGAAATTCCTAGGCAAATGGTCAGATCTTGAAAATATCATCCTTAGTGAGGTAACCCAATCACAAAAGAACACACATGGTATGTAGTCACTGATAAGGGGATATTAACCCTGAATCTCGGAATACCTTAGACACAATTCGCATATCAATAGATTTCTAAGAAGATGGAAGGAGAGACCCCTGGTCCTGGAAAGACTGGATGTAGGGGAATGCCAGGACAGAGAAGGGAGAGGGTTGAATGGAGAAAAGAGGGAGGGAAGGGGGCTTATGGGACTTTCAGGGAGGGAGGAAACGGGAATGGGGAAATGATTTGGAATGTATATATAAAAAAAACTTAGAAAATAATAAAAAAAAAAGACAGTCTTTCCATATAGGCGAATGGTTATTGAGGATGTGTGAATATACAGAAAATCAGGAACCATTTGACAATATACATGTGCTGCTGATGGGTACAAAACCAAAAGGAGTGATTTTCTGTAGGCATTTTATGGGGAAAGTTTCCAAGGAAGTTAAGTTTCCTCCAATCCTCCCTAAGAGGTGCATCAACTCAAGGACTAATCATCAAGTATTGATGCTTGACTCTGCAGGAAATGGCTGTATAAAATGCAAGCCCAGTAACAAAACAGAGCACTTTTTGGGCAACAAATGGGTTTTTTTCTAAGAAAATATGTTTGTATTCATCAGATTAGCAGTTGGAGGGAAACAGTGGCAGGAAGGGAAAGCATCAGTTCCATGGGAAGAATCCCTGCCCAACATCCTAAAGACAAAGTAGTTGAGAGTGTTGAATAATACCAGGACTTGTATATTTTTTAAGGAACAGTTAAGGTGGCACAGTGTTCAGGGAGAAATGAGGTACAATGATATATGTAGCTAAGAAGAAGTAGGAGGCCTGATTATAGCACTAGAAACAGAGGTAGGTGGGCTATTTACTGCATTGCTTAGAAAACAAATCTGATATGATGAGGTGAATTGATTAAATTAAAACAATGAAGGACAGATTTCCCTTTGGGCAAGCTTGATTAAAATAGAGTAAAATGAAGCTTAATTTGGATAATGAAGGTGACTCAGACTTACTCATGGTAATTGGAGATGAAACTATTTTCACATTATGAAAGGTAATTTGTTCTTGAAAAACTCAAGGCAACACATATGGAGTAGTTTAAAAATATTTCCTATGGAAATTTTTAGCACATAAATAGTTTACATTTACAAAACTTGATATATTTGTAATATTTCTCTAATTCTTAATTCCACTTATTCAAAGAAAGAAGTTCAAAAATGCTGTCTAAAGAAAGTATCAAAAGACATGCAAATTATGTCCAGATTATGTAAGCTTTCAAAGTGTACACACACTTAGAGTCAAAGATGTCAGTTATAGTTAGTTACAGAGTCTTATATAATAAAATGTATAGCTCCTTTGCACCAGCAAAATATGTATTCTGTTACTATTACTAAAATATAAGCCTTTTTGAAAACATGTGTTACTTATAGAGTGTAACAGGGCAATACTGATGTGTGAAAACTATTAACAAGTAAGTCATATAAATGTTATCATTAAATTCACAGATATATAAATATATGCCTAATTATTTATATATTCACACACATATTTTCCCAAGGGCATGTACATAAATGTTAATCATCTAGATTTTAATAAAACAGAAGACATACAAAGAAATTGGAAGCTTTCACACTATTATGGAAAAACAATCAATAGAGTCTCAGTACAAAGAACCCACACAACAGTGTTAGTAGACACACACTTTTAAAACTAATTATCTTCAATAGAATCATAGAAACAAGGTAGAGAAACCAAACAGAGCATAGAACATCAGAATATTAATGAAGAAACTCAAATGTCCAATACTATAGAGCAGGACTCCTTAGAAAGTGTTGGGCTTTGTAGCCATGTTGCAATGAATAGGAAGAGACCTGTGAACTCATAAAGCCAGCACACACATGCTTTAGTAATTGATTGAATAAGGGAAGCATAATAGAGAAAACATAACATTGAGCATTGAGGTCCATATCACTGGAAGTATCACTTTTCTACTCTACCATTCCCAGAGTCAAAGCTCTCCTTCTGTGAAGGTAGCCCCTTGGGATGAGCTGTTCTTCTTGTGCTTGCTTTTGCTTTTATGCTTTAGTTCATATGCTTAGTCCCATCTGGAAGTTCTTGTATAAGTAAATCCTTGTCAAGTGCCAGAAACTTGTATCAACTGCTGTGTCTTAAAAAAGCATTTATTATCACTTCACATACAATAAGGTTGAGGATGTAGATAAATTCGTTCAAAGCTCGACTAGGATGTACAAAGGACTGGGTTGGATGTCCAGTACTGCTTAAAACCAGTCGTGTTAGCCCATGACTGTAATGCCAGCAATTAGGAGATGGGGTCAGGAGGACCAGGAGTTCAGTCATTCTTGGCTGTGTGATGATTTAAGGCCAGCTTAGTCCCTGTCTCATGACATATCTCATCTCTTATTTCCTAGGACATGATTGTCTTCAGAGATATTGTAGGTGTGTCTTTGACATTCTGCAATTGTTTTAGGCAGTGCCTGTCAACCTATCTTATAGACTGAAAACTCTGTAACCATAGAACTAAATTCAAATAATACCCTGAGAGCACAAATTACACAGGTTTCAACTGACTTTTAATGGGGGGCTCATTTGCCTACAGGAAGCTATTTAGCAACATTTTAAGACATCGGACAATGTCTGGAGGCTGGGGGACTAATCTTGTGAGTGGAAAGGCTGGGATGTGCCTCAGAGCTTTAGATAAACACACTCTCCAAAACATAACATACACAGCAGAAACAAACACTCCAAAGCAACTGAATATTTAGTCAAATCTTTTAATAAAGCCAAAGTTGGGAAACGATTATTTAGGGACATCGTGTCCAACAATCACATATTTATCTGAATACTTATGAGGCCTTTTTTAAAAATCTACATTGAATTATACAAATATCAGCTAACAACATGAACATAGAAACTTTAAGTGGCTACAAAAAAAAACTAAATGTGATGTCTTAGTATGGTTGTTTCATTTGAGTTATTGAGTATTCCATGAGTCAACTTCTGTGATAAGAACGAACATGATATGTCTTATTTAGTGGGAGGGGTATGCTCCTGATGGTTAAAAGGAAGAGCTTTTGCTCTTCATACAGTTAGTTATCTTGTCTGTGATAGGGACAGACAGGGAAAGATTTGAGTAGGTCATACCTTGGCCTGTACCATAAGTCTGAAGCTATTTCTATCAGTGTAATTGAAAGTGTTTGGACCCAAAATACCAATTAGAAGGATCACATGTCATACAGAGTTTCTTGGCTCTAGTACTCTACTGTGCAGTTTTTGCTAGGATTAGCCTATGGGAAGTGTGACCATGAAATCAACCATGTACAAAGACCCACGTGTGTAGCAGCTGGAGGATGTCAGTAGAACCTGCTACCCACATCAGAAGCTCAGTAGGAAGGAATTATGCAGCAAATCTCCATGACTTTCAATAAGAAGTCCATGCTGTGCTTATTGGTCTACTACTTTCTGCAATACAATTGGGAGAATAGAATGTAATGAATAAAAAAGAAGAGGATAATATTTTCAGGGAACCAGCTGTGTCATCTCCTTTAAAGCTTGATGATTACTTGATTACTTGGTATTACTTCTTCATTAACAAATGCACATAATGAAGGCATATGTGATGGGCATTTCACTTGTTATATCAAGTTAGAGATAAATTTTATTGCTTAAACTTATTATATACTCATTTGAAAATATCTAAATGGTTCCTCTTCACTTGAAATCGGGTAGGAAATCATCAACAGAGAATTATACATATTTTAGAGAAAGGGAAGAAAAAATTACTAATAAATTCTAAAATCTATTTTGAAAATATTTGATTTAGAATTAATTTTATATACACTTATATGCTTAATCTTGAGTTAAAATGTATTTAATAATGGTTGAAATTATTTAAATACAACCTATCTCAAGGAGATTTTAATAATTCATTTACTTCTAGATGGCTCTATAATCTATCTCCTTGATTCTGCACACTGTATCAAGTCATTTATTTTGGTGCTCTAGACTACTCTTTTTCTTCCATTCCAAGTAGCTTTCCCTTCCAAAAAGTCTGAGGATTCTACCTCTTAATTGGTTATATAGTCATTTTATTTCTGCCTGTCTTTCTGCCTTGTTTCTACTTTATTTAGAACATTTTCTACTTTGTGAATATTTGCATATAATACTAATCTCCTACTTGAAGGGACCCTAGCCAGTTTGAGCATGGCAAACGTGTCTCTGATAGGCCTTGCTCTTCTTCCCTATTTCCTCTGTCTTGCTTAAGAAACAAAATTAGGTTACATGTTTAAAGCTGGCCACCAAGGTCTATTCCGTTATTTGGCCACTTCTTCTTCCTGAGGCTGATGAACAAGGCCCAGCTATCAAAAAATTGCAGTTCACCAATCAAAAGCCCCCAATGACTCATCTAAATAAGATTCCCAATTAAAGTTAAACACATCATCCCTTTACCTTTCTAAACCATGATTTGGAATGGGCCCCATCTACACTTTTCTATTCAGAGGCAGTCCTTTGTTCCCTTCTGGGACAAATACCCCTTCCCCTTCTCCCTCATTCTCTTCCCCTTTTCCCTTGTCCTCTGTCTTGTCTTTGTCTCTTATTTGCTGCCTTTTGTCCCTCTGGTACAAATAAATCTCATTTGTGCTGAGAACTTGGTCTTGAGGTGTCCTGAGCTGATACTGATCCTTTTCATTATTCAAGTATTTCCTTCCACATATATGGTTGTCAGCATAACCTTGAGGAAGCCCATCCTTTCCTTTACAGTCTCCATCACGGGCTCTCATTATTCAGAACAGCTACTCATCAGTTCCCTGTGAATGATTTCCAAGGTGATATAGTCAGACCCAACTGTTCTCTGTACTTCCTGAATCACCTGCAGATGGCTTGCATGGTTTTGGTGTGGCAGAGTGGGAATCAAGTCAAAGATTTTATTCATGCTAGGCAAGAATAACCAACGAGTTAAATAACTGATTTCCTCTCTATTTTTATATGTTATCTCAAATTAAATAAGCACTTTAACAAACAAAACAATTTCCTCAATATACCTATTCTCACAATCTTCTTTTACTCATAAAGTAGAATTCAATTTTTTTCTGTTACTTTTATGCTTATTGTATTATTGCCTTGAAAAACCAGTATACTAACATGCTTTAAAACTTATCTTTAAAATATAGCAGGCTGGAGAGATGGCTCAGTGGTTAAGAGCACAGACTGTTCTTTCTGAGCTCCTGAGTTCAAGTCCCAGCAATCATATGTTGGCTCAGCCATCTGTAATGGGATTTGATGTTTTCTTATGGTGTGTCTAAAGACATATATAAAATAAAATAAACTTTAAAATAAAAGTAAAATAAAATATAGCAACTTATTCCTTCAAGGAATTCATAGCTAACTTTACTATAGAGTAATCATTATATTAAGTGTACAATTCTTCAGTGTCTAAAAATAAAGATAATTCTTATTTTCAGGACATCCCTTTGTAAGAATCTATGTAAAAGTCATTATAAGATTCTGTGTAAGATTGTGAAGATTTTATGTAAAAGTCATCAAAGAAGTCTGAAAATAATTTTTATATACTTGTCCAGATTCTTGCCAGTAGCCATCCTGTTTTAACAGGTCTAAAATAATCCTTCACTTTGGTGTTAGGATGGCAGTATTGTTGGATGTCAATTTGAGAATCTTAGGTGAGTTTTATCCTATACCATATGTGTGGAACTCTTACTTACAAATCCAGAAAAGGGAATATGATGAGAATAGGGGAGGTAGAAGGCTGAGACACAGAACAATCATGAATGTGAAGTTCTAATCATATCCTATACAAAAGAACATGGTTGAAATTAGGTAAATATTAAAGACAAGGATGAAAGAGGATATAGAGACATGGAGGGAGAAAAAGTAAATGACTATTGAGACAGAAGTGTGAGAAGGCTGAAATATTAAGTTATATGTTATGATGTATGTATTTGAAGAGTGGAATCAATCCATCGCTAATATTGTATGTATTGTACATTGTTGCACGGCAAAAAGTGTTCATGGCACTTTGTACAATGAGTGACCAAGTACAAGGACCCCATCTCAAATGATTTTCATTTTCATTGGGGAAACAATGTCAGTGAATATATACCAATTCAATGTACGGAAAAAAAAAAAGAAGAAACAAAGAGTTTGAGTGTAGAAAGTGGTAGGAGAATATGATATTTGAAGTTGGGCAGCTGCTAACAAAAGCATAGGGATAAACACTTGTGGAAATATCTTGATGGAAGTATACCTCGCTTTAGAAGCTATCAAGGGGGACAGATAGGTCTAGATATAGAAACAGATGTGCATCTGTCTGATGACATTAGAGAGGCAGCCACTGTCAATTTTCAAGGTCTTTAGAAATAAGTGCAAGAAATATTTTTTTTTTTACAGAAAAGCAAGAAATAGCTTAGAATCCTCAAAGATGATTGACTTTTATTTTAGAGAATAGTCTTTGTTCTTTGTTGATAATAAACTCTGGGGTAAGGACAAGAGTTTAGAAGAGAGGTCAAAAAGAGACGAAGGAAGGTGCACTATAATAAAGAAATGAAGGTGATATTATATCACCTTCAAACAGGAACACTTAAACTGCCTTCACAGACCATAGAAAACTTTAAAGAGATTCTCCTTGACCTGTGTCTTCAAAGGTTTATAGAAAATTTACAAATAGCCCTGTAAAGATGCAAAGCCCAAATGTGGTGTGTATATAAAACTCTTAAATGTAGTACTGTATAATGGCCAACATTTAGGGAAGCAAAGATGCTAATAGACCTTATATCCTAATGTGTTACTGAGTCAGATTTAGTTGTCAACTGCTAACATAAAACAATTTTGTCTGAAAAATATTCTAAAAAATGCTCTGCATAAAAAAGCTAATGAGATCTTAGAATCTTAGAATCTGGACATTGTCAAGACTAGATGCAGACAGACAAGACAGGGGCTGCCTCCCTGGTGTAACTCATGAGAAAGTGAGGGAATTCAAGAGAGGAAGACACCCATAAAAAAGGAATAATAGAAGTGCTTTGTGAAGTGAAGAGACATCTTCAGGGTCCCATCCAATTAGGAATGGAAAATGCGAAGTCTTCAGTGTACTTATGAAAAATATATAAATAATATTGGAAGTAGAGATTCAAGAACAAGAAAAACAATACTTAGGTAAATAAATCATAAAAACATTGAGATATGATGAAATATAGCAAAGACTAATGTGGTTTTGTTTGTTTTTTAAGCTCTAAAATAAACTACTGATGACCGTGTTAGGGAGAAGGACAGGCATGACAACTGTCCATGGAAAATGTAGAAGTAAAGGTGAATAGAGAAGGAAGAAGAGCTGCAAAGTATATTAGCAGTGAGAAAAAAATCTGAATGCTATCCTTAGCATTGAGCTTCAGGAGGGAGCCCTCTACTCTAGTGACTGGGGTCTACAAGCCTGACTATGTTTCATGATATTTCAGAGATTATATTGCTTTCCTAACAGGGAATTACTAATATACATTGTGCCTATTAGGAAAAAAACATAAGTAACAGTTTGATTAAAGTAAGACAAAGTTACTCACATATTATTTTTAGACTTACTTGGAATTTTCAACTCATAGTTATAGTTGTGAAGATTAAAATGACATTAAACTACATATTCCTGTTTATTATTATTTCAAATACTGTTACAAAGGAAGTGTTAATATACTAAATATATTCTATAATTCCAAAATACCAAGTAAAATCATTAGAGAATAAAAGGATGGTTTCTCAGACCATTCTTATTTCTTATATCTTGTTTTAAGATCTAATTTATTTTTCTTTTATCTATATGAGGGTTTGCCTGAAGTTGTTATGTGTGTATCTAATGTTAGATGAGGCCAGAAGAGTGTGACAAGTCCTCCTCTAATGTTGTGAGCTACACTGTAAGTTCTTGGAATGAAATCTGGGTCCTTTGCAAATACAGCAAGTGCTCTTAACCACTGAGTAGCAACTCCAACCCAGATCACTCTCATTTCTATGGAACTGTTAAACAATTAGAATGGAACAATTAAAAGTTGAAAAACAATCAACCATTTTTACAATACAATTCTTAGTAGCATGATGATCATGTATTTATTGAAATAAAAAAAAATGAAGTCAAAGGCATTTATCTTCTTTGAAATGTTTTGCTCAGACATGAAAATTATCCAATGTCAGTATTCCTTTGACATGTGATTATATAACATGTGGTTGTGAGGAAAATGTCAGGCAATACACAGACTGTTGGACTGTAGACATTGAGAGGATAGAAACTACTGGTGATAAAAGTTACACTAGTGATCAAATGTAACTACGACCTCTTTTCAGCTCCTTTCGCAGATTTTCTATAATTTCTTACTTAATTATAATAAAACACTTTCCCTTAACTCCATAATGCACCAAGACTCCTTTCTATAATTTTGAATTCTCAATAATCATTGAATTCTAATACATTTATACTATATTATGCAACATTTTCAAATTCCTTATCCAGAAAACTTATTAGCAGTTCTGTAATGTAGCAATAGCCATGTATCTGGATAAGCTAAACAAGCTTATCTAAGAATATTGCACACAATATTATCAATACTAGTCTACTTTGACAGACTCATGTCCGTATATAAGAGAATAATTGTTTATTTTCAAAATGCTATAAACAGGAATAAAGTATTGATATTCATAACATCTGCATGGATATATTGCACTGAATTTAGATGTAGGAGACTCCAGACTATTTGAGGTTCTTTTATTATACTCAGAATAGCTACATATGTAGGAAACATAGCTGACTCAAAGGAATAGTTTCCAAGCCATTGTCTAAGAGGGTGATGCAAACTGATCAAAGTCGTCTTCATGGTTAAATGTCGAAGAAAGAAAAGCAATAGGCCTACAAATTCCTGGTTAGAAAAAAAACTTCATAGTCTTAGCCAGAAACAGGGATGAAATTACTTTCTATTTACAATGTTCAGAGATTATTGCAAAGAACAACAATTTGATAAGACCCTCTGCATGTTATCAGACTCATAGTAAATGTTTCACATTGACACAATCTGTTTCTTCCTATGAGACTCAATACATAGGCGAAACTCAAGGATAAAGCTGGGTTTTTCTGCCTAATGACATTTTAATAATAAATAAGGGTACAATTTTACATACACATATACATATATCTAAATACATATCCTATATATGTTTAAATGTTTCTGTGTATGTATTTATTGGAGGTTAATGCCTAAATTTCTGTTTCCATCCTAGATTAGATTCAAGAAGATCCCAGTCTGCAGGCTCCCCTTTTGAGTGCCCAGAAATTGTCCCTTGGAAGGGATACAGATGATGTTGTCCGAATACAAATACAGACATGAGAATTTCTCTTATTCATCATTAGGGACCTTTTTGTGTTTCTGATAAAATGGCTATAAGTAAAGAACCAAGACTCAATGAAATTAAAATCTCAAAGTTAAGCAAAATAATGTTAATGAAATCAAATTAATCAATACATATTGTAGACAATTTTGCAAAGAAAAAGTAGAGAAAATATTCTTTCACATGCAGAAACACAATACTTTTCAATTGACTCTATAATACATAATTATTTTTTATTCTTGTCAAAGCTGTAGAGTCTGGTTATCTGAAACTATCCTCCCTCCATAAGATGTTATATATAATGTGTTGTCTGGCTTTCCTGTTTTTATTTTTATATTTATTATTAAAGTAAAAGCCAATGAGAAGTTAAAATAGTATTTTGTGTCAAAGAGGAAAATATTGCCTGAAGTTATTTTATTAGTTTTGTGAAACTTTAAAGGGAAATAATGTGCTTTTTCCTTATGGAGTATTGCCTTCTAACACCAAATGTATGAGGATTTTATTTATCTCTGGTTAGCAGAGTGTGTAAGCTTCTTAAAGCTGTAGTATTTTTCATGAAGTAGGTCTCACTTCTAAGTAATGCTACATTTGCTTTATTCCCAGTAAATGCTCAGAACATACTCAGTTACATAGCTTCTAACATAAAGCTACTATAACTGTAAAGCACTGTTGAGAAATTGGGAAAATAATTACAAGTAAAATGGTATAGCTACACCATGAAAAATTTGGAATAAATTTATTCAAAAGTTGTTTGTGTCTATCATATCTGCTTTCTGGTTTAAGCATAGTGATTAATCAGGTACCAAATGAAAGGAAAACTAGAGTCAATATGTCACAGACTCAACTTTAATCTAATCATCAATGCTTAAGCACTGACTGATGTAGTACAACTACTGTCCTATTGGCAGTGTGCACTTCCATATACTGTCCTACAAGGATGACAACAACCCTACCACCATTTATCAATGAAGAAATCCAGGAACTAATTGCTATGTATAAATTCTCAGACCTAATCCAATAGATGTTGATATTTTAAATGCATATCTTTTAACTTTGAGCCCATTATTTTGGTACCATGAATATTTATTAATAAATTAAAATTAAGAGAAAAGAAAACATTTTTTTGGTTTTCAGAAATTCAAATTTCAAATTCCTACTATGTTTATTCTAAACCGCCATATAAAAATTCCTGAATAATCAAAAACTAAATAGTTATATAGAATAGGAAAAATATTTACAAATTGTATATTTGGAATGGTATTTATACTTGGAACATGTAAGTAGGTTTGAAAACCTAATAGTAAAGTGTGAAGTAAAAATTTTTGGCTTCTTCAGAGTCTCAGTTGTCATATAGCCTCTGTTTCTATTCATTCTGCCATTGTGATATTTAATTAGACATGGAAAAACATTGCTGTGTCTGTTCACAAGGGAGGCAGAACACTACTTTGATCTATGGGCTATAGTTTGCTAAGCTGTGCCCAGAATGCTGTTTGATTGAGTGTTCGTCTGCTGCTGCTGATTCAGGCTCTAGGAGAAGTAGCATACGATGCCTCTGTAGACAGGACTCAAGCTCAGGTGTCAAAGAAGTCCCATAACAATGTTTCAGGAAATACAAGTTTCAAAAGAAAATAATCAGTACTGAAAGTTAATTTGAAAATTGTAGAGCTTTAGTGTGGAAGAACACACCCAATAATGGAATTCTAAGACATAATATATATATATATATATCTCCCAAGGATGTGTGAATATTTGAAAACATAACAGTACATTTCTAAAGTATTCCCAAATATGAGGCAATAAAATCACTAGTGTTTAAAAATATACCATAAGATGATCACAAGTAGAATAAAAAGATGTAACTAATTCTTGAAATTCAGAGAGAATACTAAACAGAACCCTGAATATAAGAGGACAGAATTAATGAGTTGTACTATTGATCTGTAGCAGTGATAGTGTGACACAGGGACACACATCAAGGAGAAAGTAATGAAAAGGCATGCCATATCTAGGGGACATTCTGTGTAGATACTACATAAAGAAAGACATATAAGAATAAATCATGACTCAGGATTTTAAGAACTTATCCAATATGTCTGTTCTGAGACTCCAAAAGTTAAATGAATCATTCTGGTAAAGTATATAATGAAGATCTTATACAAGGTTGGAAAAGCAATAACTACCTGTGGGTAGATGTCAGATATCTCTATCTCTCTATCTCTATCTCTATATCTATATATACTTTCAACACATTTATTTTAGGAGGGTAAAAACTTTAGAATTTGTTTCTGTAATGTACTTATTTTATGTTCACTCAATTTATTATTGTTGTATGTGTGTATATGTGTGTTGTGTTACATGGGCTTGTGTGTTTGTGGCATGCATTTAGAGGTCAAAGAACAACATTGTGTAGTCAGGTCTCTCACCTACACTTGTATCACTGGGTGTCAAGCAGCATTACCCCCTGAGCAATATTCCTGGTCCTTCAGATAAATATTTCTGACAGAATATCTTTGTCACTCTTTAAAGAAATTTATCGTGGTTTATGGCCACTGGTCTAATGCTTTGCCATCAGTGAAGAAATTGACATTAAAAATAAAACTTCCCAATTAGAAAACCAAGAAATTAATGGAATATTTGTGAGATTTCCATATCTACAAGTAGAATATTTTGCAGACACATATACAGAATGTTTGTGGAAGATAAGAACATTCCATGATATTTATTAGATAGTCATTTCAACATTATCACAGTGACTAATGCTGTAGCAGATAAAGGAGAAGAGATCAGAGATAATTCTCCAATTATATTCAAAGGACAGACCTACAAGAGTTAATGGCTGATCATCTTTATGTGAATGCTGCTAACTCAAAGTAGTAACAGTCAACAAATATAAACATTGTGAAATCTTATGAACATTGTGAAACTCTTATCTCCTGAATTTCCAAGAAAAATTGTAGAACATCAGATTCATGGGAAGGCAATTATAGCATGACCGCATCTAGGCTCACGCAATCATGACATCTATAAAAGTTCCCTTCATGGATGGTTTATAGTAAATCTTATTATGATGTTCATGGAGTGAAATTGGTTTCAGCACGTGTTGTGTTAATAACATCATCCAGGATGCAATGTAAAATCAGACAGTTAAAATAATGGCATTTAACTAGAACTAGCTTGCATAATTTAAATTTATCCTATGATATGGACACATGTTAATATGATACCTTCTGTACACTCAGTGCATGTAATGTTAATGTGTTACTTATCTGATAATTAATTCTCTAATTAGCTTTAGTTTGGAAGATAGAAACTCCTCAACTGAGTACTTATAACTTAATACAAATTTTCAAAGTAATTGGATTGAGAAACAATAAATATATTAAACAGAAAATGATTAAAAGATCGAAAAAGTAAATAATAACTGGAAGGTAAGTATTAAGATTTGACTATTGTTTCAAAAACTTGAAAAATTCAATTGCTTCAAACAATTTTTAAAGACTTTTATTCTGAAAACAAAAAAAAAACCGAATAAAACTTTATCTTACACTTTTCACTAACACTGATCCGTACTTACCAGCAGCTACAGAGATGTAAAGTGAAGGTATTTTTAAGAGAAGAGACCTAAAGTCTATTAATCAAAGGTATGTGATATAATCTTGTCCTAGCATTATGAATCTCATCATAGTGTAGTATCTTTGCACTCATAGAGAAATTTATTTTCCTAGAATTTAGGTGATAAAGACATTTTATCGAGGATCTATTTCAATAAAAAGGTATAATCTCACTGAATACAGAAAGGGTTTCCACCATATTAATATAAGACAGAAGTTTGTGCATTACTTCTCACCATAAACATCTATAGCTGAAAGACTTCTGAGGGTTACAAATTGACCATTTCTAAGTGCCTTTTACTTTTTCCAAGGACACATTTAAGTTATGTTTGGGTAACAGAATTGTTTTATTAGCATCTAATCAATTAAGTTCCAGAGAAACAACAAAAATGAAAACATTTTTGTGTAACGCAAACGTCTGTTCAAAATTGTTTTAATACAATCCCAATTATTCATGAAAATAAACTTTAAGGTAGATTCTTAGTGGTAAACAGGCATCTCAAGCAGACATGGGCAGACACTGTTTTTCTCAGCTGGATAAAAGCCTTCTAACAGAGCTACGCTCAATTATATTAAGATATCTGTTAACAACTTACTCAATTTACTCTCTTAAAATGTTAGATCTTGAGTCATCCTATGTTATAAATGAGCTGAGTTAGATGTTCTCTCCTCTGTATTTCCTGATAACAATATATTTCAGTAAGTCTTAAGTATATATGTATCAATACATATATATATACATTTGAATAAACATGTATAGATATTTATAAATAAATGGGTACATGTCTATATTTTTGACACAGAAACGAAACATAAAATGCAGCAGCATACCTAAAAATGGTCAAGTCAAACGCATAAGTTTGTGGATAATTAAAGAATGTTAGCAATTATTTTTTATCTTTTTGTTTGTTTTTTGAACTTATTTTTCTTCAATGATTATGACTGATCATTAAATATATATTCTACATTTCCAGGAAAATTATATTTAAATAATAGTGTTAGCTCTTATTAAAAGTTTCATAAGTTGCATATTTTATTGGTACTTAAAAGTGACATGTTGTACAAAGTTGTGTTAATTGCACCAATACCCTAAAGTTTGTTTTGTGGATGGAATCATTACAATAATAATATGAATAATATTAACTGTGGGTGAGTATGTCAGATTCTATCAAACTTTTAAAAGAATTGAAAGAGGTTAACTATTGATACTATTGTTAACTTTAATCTCTGTAATATTTTTCTTCTTAATTAAAAAGCATACAAATATGGAAGATAAATCTTATGGATAGTTTTAAAGACATAACTACTAACTTGTTGGTTTTAGAAATCTTATATACTACAGCAGAATTATTTAGTCAGACCTTATTCAGACAGACCTTAAACTGTATAATGTATATGAGGCAGAAAAGTATGGACTTACAAGATCAGTGTTTGGAAACATGGTTATCTTTGTTATCAAGCACCATTTGAAATTAAACAAGTGTTATTTACATATAGTAAATAAGCTAAATAGATGAAGATATAAATGAAAAAGAAAAGACTTATAGTTACATAATTTCTCCTATAAACATGAAAGAAGAATCGGGCCCATCCTGATTTGGTTTAAAATTATAATTTTCAGTGATTAAGGGCTGAACTATTGTAATAAATTAATTAATGTAGGAACTAGAAGAGACTTGAGAAAGATAGTTTTTCAGGTCCAGCCTTCTGGAAAATATAGCATTTCTAATAAAGCAATTAAAGTAAAGTGAAGTAAATTTTCCTAACTCATTAAGTCAAATGGAATAGCTATAAAAATAGAATAAGGATTTCAAGAGGGCAATTTGTCAAATCCTAATGTACCACCTAATGGCTTGAAAGTACGTAGTACTACAGAAAGTCAGTAATGACCCTAAAAGGTGAGAGAGATGGGAGACAGTGCTAAACACCGAGGACTATGTCAGATAAATAATGTATATATTCTTTTAAAGAATGGATAACAGAAAAAGATCCACCAGAAATTAAATTTCACTTTTATAATATGCACATATTTGAAAATATGTATGTGAGCTATAGAAAAATATAGTTCAGGCTTTATTCAATTTTACTACAAAGGATTAACCTACACTTTACTTCCCTATTTTTCAGCTTTACAGATTGGACTTTTGATCTAAACTTGTCTTATTTCTGAAGCTTCCCAACAAAATTATGAATTCACTTTATAGTTACGAAGACCCAGAAAGACTTGACAGAATCAGTGTTTCATTCCAGTCAATACCTGAAAGAATATCACCTTTCATTATTCTTACAACTGCCCAGATGACTTTTGATAACAGTAAATGAAACAGGTTGGAAACTATATATTTTAGTGCCTGGGACACTACTCTTTGTTTGCACCTATATGCATGTAAATTAATATGTGATTTGTATCACCTATGTAGAGGAAGACTTCTAGCTAGCAGTACTTTAATTTGATTTTGAGAAATTTGCATGACTATATACATTCAATAGGCTTTTTTTGTCCCTTGAAAGAAGGCTGTGTTCCTTGTACAGCTTTACACAACTGTGTTACAACACTCTTCCATCATGTTTCCAAACTGGCTGTATCTCTATACTTTTGTCCCTCCCATCTGCAAGAAACAAGTATGCCTCTGTTGGAAAGTAAGTCTAATTTTCCTTAGAAATATTCAGAAACTGCACAGTTTATTAAACATTGGATAGTTTCCCGGATTTGTGTTCCCATCTTTAAAAAAAAGATTCTTTTCATTTTACAATATCAGTTAATATTATAATGACAGAATAAATGGTACTCTCATTCTTCCTGTGCAGTATGTTTTTAGTGAGCTCTGGTCTGTGGGTATGTAGATAAAAGATAAAAATATGTAACTACTTTTGTATGAAAGGACACTGAATTTTAAGGAGTTTATATGCTTCTGCCCCTTGACTTTCTCTTATTATTATTGTGTGGTGAACCAGTTCAAGATGAATGGTGCATATTTTTATCTATGACAGTCTATTTAACAATCACAATATTTCCTATAACTTAGATAAATTGACCAGTCACATAACATGAAGTAAGGCCAACATCAGTTACACCAAAGGTCACTCAATCCAGTTTTGCTCTATATTAAATTGTCATCAGATTTGAACAGTGATTTCATCAATAATGCATCTACCTTGGATGTTCCAAACTTTAGAAATCAACTACTTGCCCCAAGGGATAAATAAAGGAGATAAATAAGATACAACTTTCCAAGGCAAATTTACAGGTTATTGAATCCCAGATTATACTCCCCAAGATCCTCATTTATCATTTAAACAAAGGAAGGCTTCAGAAAGTACTGTGTTGCTTCAAACATTTGTCCTAATAGAGATCACATGAGCAACTGTCAATGTGGTCTCTGCTCACACAGATTTGACCCTCTCTGTCTGTTCAAGCAATTAATATATGGAAAAAGTAAAGCAGGGTGTAACTGTATCTGTGCCACACAGGTCTATTAGAATAAAGGGTGACCTACAGGACAAATGACCTGGATTATTTCAGAGATTAAGTACCATTAAGAAGAAAAGGAAAAAGACACCTAGTGAGGAGAATAAGTATTGTTTAGGGTTGCATTAAATGGGTCTTGTTTTATACAAGGTTGGCAAAAATGTATTGCAAAATCCTTCAGGGAAATTTAAAAACTGCATTGAAGTGGTGGGTATTGTCCTAGGTGTAACGTGATGATGTGGTTGTGTCAGAGATTTTCATTTCTGGAAAGTATAAAGCATACTATTCAGAGGTGATGGCCTATCTATGGGAAACTTTCAGTGACTTGTGTTTGTGTGTGTGTGTGTGTGTGTGTGTACCTGTGACTGTATCTAAACAACCAGGGGACAAAAAAAGTCAATAGTTTGTGTGACAAAAATGGAGTAAAGGAGGAGACATTGCATATTCTTTTACCATTCTGTAATTCTGTTATTCTTTTGCTCAAAATCCTCAACTGGCAATACATTATTTGGATTCAAAGTGCCCATCTCTCCATGGCTATGTGACCAAAAACTTTGTCCTCTCTGGTTGCTTTGCTATATCCTTACATATTCATGGTTCTTTCCTGATACTGGAGCGCCATTGATCTATATTCGTAAGATCCTGGAGCAGAATACAGTCTTAATTAATTTCTGTTGAAAATTTGCTGATTGAAGAATGCCTGCCTTGTAGTTACAGAATGGAATATGTAATTTTAAATGGCTTGAAAAAGAAATAGAGTAAAAAAAAAAGAAACAACTCATCATGGGAGGAAAAAGAAAGAATATTCAACAGTGAGTTAAAATGTGTGATGACTTTAAGATATGACAGATAGCTTTACTTTAGAATACAATGAGATGAAAACAGTGGTCAATAAATATATGTAATTTAAAAAAGATGTGTCCATGCATATGTGCAGGTGCATGAGTGTGTGTGTATGTGTGTGTGTGTGTGTATGTGTGTGTGAACATTGCTAGAAAATCTGTACTCCATTTCCTTTGCTTCCCTTCCCCCTCCATCTATCACACCATTATTTCCTGTAAATTTCCTGTGTTCCTTTTTAAAGTCATTTCCATATAATAAAGTTTCATTGTATTCTTTCTCCTCCTCCAACTTCTCATGGATACTCCCAATCACTCTACCAATCCAGTTTCATGTTCTTTTACACTCTGTGCTCAGAATATTAGATGTACACAAGCAGAAGAATGAAATTAGACCCATATTTATCACCCTGAAAAAAAATAGTTTCAAGTAGATCACAGACATCGATTTAAAATCTGAGACAATAAAACTACTAGTTGAAAATATAATAAATACCACACAAGATAGAAGAGTGAGAAAAAACTCTGAACATGACTCCATTTGCCAAGAGTTAAGGTAAACAATTGACAACTGGGACCTAGAATTCTAAAATACAAGCTTCTAAAAAGTTAAGAAAAATATCCATTCAGTGAAAAAACACATAGGATAAGAGAGCATCTTTGCCACTATCCAGGATATACTAAGAACTCAAAAGGCAAAAAGTCAAGGAACAGATTGTCCAATTACAATGTATAATATGGATCTTCAGGGAGAATTTTCAACAGGAGAAACAAAAATGGTTAAGAAATACCTCAAAAGCTTTCATCATCCTCATCAGTTAGGAAAATGTGAACTGAGACACTTTTGAGATTTCATTTTACCCTAGTTAACATGGCCAAGATCAACAAAATAACTGACAGAAATACTGATGAATTTGTGGTAAAGAGAAACTGCATTCCTTGTTTATGAGACTGCAAATTGGTATACCATTCTGGACATAAGTATAGAGAATATTCAAAAATCTACAACTAAATCTACCAGCTATACATTTCCTTGGCATACATCCAAAAGACTGGACATCGCATCCACAGATGCTCACTCAGTAGTAATCACTGCTACCATATTTACAATAGTTAATAAATTGAAACAACTTAAATATACTTTAACATGGTTAAATGGATAATGGAAATATGATACAGGTACACAATAAAATATTATTCAGTGGTAAAGAAAAATGTAATTGGGTAAATGGATGGGCCCTACAAAAGATTATATTAAATGAGATAACTCAGACAAAGAAAATAAATGTAGAGATGACCTTCATTCACATTGTATATCTCTGTATATGAGATTACTATTTTCAAGTATCATTAAAAATTAAAATTAAATAATGTGAATAGTCAATGGTTTTGAAAATGATTGTTTCATTTCTCTCTTAAATTGTGCTTTGCTTTTATTGTTACATTTCACGTTAATATGAAAATTCTTGAACTATGTCAAGAGACATGCTAGAACCTGACTCTGAAGGCAGTGATCTAAACAGTCACACCAGTTTGCCACGTGTTCATGGCTTTAAAACTTGTGTTGGTACCTAATTCTTTGATCTTAACACAAGTAGAGCTAAAAGATAAATGGCAAACAACAAAATGTTATCATGACTTACTTATACCTGTTTAAAAGTTTGTTTTGAATTTTGTAATACTCAACATCTTATTTCATCCATTATAGTATCATCTTATTGATTTTTAACTGATAAAAATGTTAATTAATTATTTACCAAGAAAAAAAGAAACAAAATTTTTATTTTCCTAATAGAGAAATCTATCATTCTGAGAACTGTGTTTTAATTACAATTGCACAGTAAACTGGAATATGCTTTAAACTTGGGTTTGCTCAAAATGTGATCTAAAAATTCATTTTATGTACAACATTACACAATGTGTTTTCTAACCTCAAGAATATGCTCTAAAGAGCAAGGTCACTCTGACAGCAAGCCACATTTACCAGGGTTCCCTAGGAAGAGGAGCAACTTTATCAGGTGGAAGCTGACAAATGATAGCTTCCACGTGACTTGTGAACTTTATCATGACTGACATCTTAGAACTCTCTCTTCAACCCCAAGAACAAAAGACAGCACAAAACTACACAAAACTGAACATAACCAAGACATTCAGATATTCTAGTTTGTGTGATCTGTATGTCATTACTTCCTTTGAAAAATATCAAGTGGTTATGTACACTGAAAAAATGCTGAAGTAAAGTCAATATTATGGTCTAATACTATTTATACCCAAACATAGTAAAATATCTTAGATATCTAAAAACATTTATATTGTTTGTAATATTAACATTTAAAAATATAATTTTCAGTATTTTTAAATGTCAAATGAAGTAGTTGAATGTAAAGGAATAAACCCATTACTTTTGAATCAGTATGCCTAATGTTATTTTAAAATATATGTATTAATATTATTGAAACAATTATTTCTTAACACTTGTGCTTTCAATATCCTTTGATTGGTAGATCTTTCAAATGTGAGAAATTATATAAAAAGAATTTAAACAAACATTGACTACTAAAAATTCTCTATCATACTGAATAGAAAATTTATATGATACAAAATATCTAGTAGACATATTTATAATTATTACTCCTCAAATATGAAACAGAACATTGTAAATACTAGGCAAATTTGAATTTTATAAACAAAATTTCAACAAATATGAAGATTAATCAATTAACAATGATCAAAGCATTCCTATTTAATATTTATTAAGAAATATTAAATAACAATATTGTCTTTGAAGATGTTATATCTAGTAAAATGTTTAGTATTTGAAAATTTTAGTGTATATTCAACATATAAAAAACTTGTCTTAAATACTGAAAAACAATATGGTTGTTATCAGATGATAATTTATGAATAATGAGATGTAGATGTCTTATTATAATGGTAACCATTATTTTTAGGTTCCTTAATACAATGCCAATATAGATATCAGTGACTTTCCTTTTCCTAGATAAATGAACAAATCTAATGTTTATCATGAAGTAAATTTAAAAATAGCCCAAAAACATTTCAGAGAAGTCCAACAATGAAGCCACATTGGGTTATTTCATAAATAGTAAAGACAATAAACTGCAATAACTAAATGATATTACCCACGAAGAACTTAAGAATTATATTAATAAAATAGTCTAAAGAGTCTGAAATCCAGTTTGTGTAAGAATTTGGTATCTATTTACAATAAAGACACCATTGGTTGTTAGCGTGAAACAAACGGATGAATCTTCTTGAGATGTTAAAAGATCTCATTTCAGTCAGAGTACCAAAAGCAGCTACACTGAACATGAATTTAGTAGTTAAGTATAAAGTTGGAACTTAAACAGTTACTGGAGAAATTGCTAATAGCCGTGATAGATGGTGAGAAATTCTATACCAATTAGAGATTTAATAAATGATTACCCAAAAGAGAGAAATCACATGTTTGAACACAAAGAGTTTGAGCTTTCTACATGAAATAATCGAAATGAAAGAGTATTAAGCAGTGGTCATTACTGATGTGGACAGGAAGTAAATATCCTGCAGGAAAAACTGAGCAGGGGGTTGGAGAGGTCATTCATAAAGTGCCTCTCAGGTGAGTTAATGAATGAAACTTGTTAGACTTTATCCTAACAATAATTAGCATGTTAATAATATTTTAACAATAAAACTACACAGATTTCAATATTTGTATTAATCATTGTAGGAGAATGTGATTGTGACAATTTAACACTGTAAGTAAGAGCATGCATTAGAATGGGAATTTTGTAAAAAGAATTTTCCACAAATGCTATAGAGCTTTCAAAAGTGAGAAAATTCTATTATGTGTAATAATAAGGATCAGCACATGACGTGAAATAATCCATTGTCAGTAACAGAGACACAGTATGATTTCACTTATCTGAAAATAGACAAATCTTAGAAGCAAAGAACAAAATGCTTGATGTCAGGGACTGAGAAGAAGGAGAAAGGTGGAGTTATTTTGTTCACCCAATTGCGTCCTAAAAGCATCCACAATTAATAAAATGGTCAACACGGCACTGTGCATTTGAAGTGTACTAAGGGAGAGATCGTGTTGAACATTGTGTACACACACACATGCACACACACACACACACACACACACATATATACAGAAAACTTTGGAGGTAATGCATATTATTCTATTTTAAGATTGTAGTATTAGTGGCATGCTGTGTGCTTATGTTCAAACTAGAGTATGCGTTTATGATAAGGTATCTCTACTTGGAGATGTACTGTAAAAAAATACGTTGGAGATTATTATACTTTTATTTACAACAAAAGTTAGCAACCAATGTGATGTGATAAATATTATTTTTAAAAATATTCTGAAAATAATATGAGGTAAAGAGGATATGAAGTTGAAACTCTTAAAGTAAGTATAGTTACGATAAAAAAAAAATAGAAGAATGACCAGGCAAAAGAGCACAACTATTTTTCTAACATTAAAAATAGGATGATCATATGATCCAGCAATCCTACCTTTGGGTATGAACCTATGATAATGAATAAGCTCAGATACTTTCATGTCTGTGCCCCCGACATCATTATTCCAAATAAACAAAAGGCAGAAATGTTATTTGCACACTGGTGGGTAAAAACAAATGAATGTGCAAATACATTCAAAATAGTATTATTTATATTATAGTAGAAAGGAGTTTGAGCACATATTGCAATGTGAATAAGCCAGAAAGATATTATGCTAAGGGGGAAAGGAAAGAAGGAAGGAAGGAAGGAAGGAAGGAAGGAAGGAAGGAAGGAAGGAAGGAAGGAAGGAAGGAACAGAGGAAGGAAGGAAGGATGGAAGGAAAAGCCATTGAAAACATAAGTATGATGATTCTATCCTCTTGAGGTAAACTATTCAAAAGAAACCATAAAAACTAAGTCGAATGGTGATTGCTAGGGATTTGGTTTAGAAAAGAATGGATATGTATTGTTTAACTGCTACTATGTTTCAAATCTATTGAGCGAACATTTCTGAAGATGGATAGTGTTATTTGTTCACAGAAATGTGAGCAGGCTCAATGCACAAAACCATCCACAAAAGCTGCCTTGCCTGGTGCCACATGCCTCTACTCATTGGCAAACGAGACTGAACTAGCAGACCTTTGAAGTAAGATTTAACTACAGAATCCTTGTCTTAAAGAAAACCTTAATAGCGTGGCAAGACGGTTCAGTGTGTATACCGCTTGCCGTCAGAGCATGATGATCTGAGTTCAGATATTTAGATCCCATAGGTCTTAGGATTTTGTTGTTGTTGTTGCTGCTGCTGCTGCTGTTGTTGATTTCTTAAGTTTTTGTAATAAAATCCTGCCACAAAAACAACTTAAGAGAGGAATTGTTTACCCTGGATCATGGTTCAAGGGTATCCTACTTAGTGGGGAAGTCAATTTGCAAGATTCTAAAGCAGCTGGTCATGTCACATTGATGAATGAATGCTACTGCTCAGTTCTCTTTCTCCATTTAAACAGTCCAGAATCAAAGGCAGGGAATGACACCACCCATAGTGGGAAGGCCTTCCAAACTCAATTAACACAATTATGAAAATCCCCCACTGGCATCCTAAGAGGGCCATCTCCGAGTGATTCTAGTTCATCACTGACAATTAATACTAACCATAATGCCTTGTAAAGCAGACAAATCGGTGAGCATCTGTATTCCCAGTACTCCTCAGATGAGATGGAAGAAGACAGGAGAGGCCCTGAGAGCTTTGATGGCAATTAGCCTAGGTAACAATGGCAGAGAAGAGTTCCAGTGTCAAATAAGGTGGGAGGTAAGGACTGAGACATATGATTGTCCTGTGAACTCAGTATGTATGTTGTGGCATATGTGGCCCTGCATCCACAGATACACTCACACACACACACACGTACACATATACATATATGCACACACATACAACACACACAGACACACATAGACATATACACAGATACACACAGATACACATCATGTATATACACATATGTATATATGTATATATACATATACACAAGAGATAAAAATGAAGAAATTAATAAAAATAAGATTATAATAGTATTTTCTATTACATATACTTTGCCATGGTTCAAAAGAGAGAAAGGAAACAAAATAAATGTCTCACAAAATAAAATTTAAAACAACTGCGAACATTTGAAAAGTTGAAACATTTTCATATTTTCAAATTTGTCTGCAAATGCCACCAGTATGTAATTATAAAGATACAGTTATTTTTTTAAGTTAAAACAAAAATGTCTGCCTTTTTTTTACACATAAGCTGGTAGCTGAGCAGCCTCCTTTGTGAATCTTGTCTGATGGGGAAGCAGATGTTTCATGGCTGGCCCAGGGGAGCTACAATTTCAGAGAGGCAAACCACACATGGTTCTCTGGGTAAGTGTCTACTTGGTGTGGAGGGGCTGTCTCCAGTCCATCAAAGATCTGAAACATGAAAGTTGGGACATATGTTTCACTTTCTCCTCCAGGGCAGCAAACACATTTGTGGAAGTAGCTGCTCTCACTTACGAAATTTTTCCCTAGAGACTCAATCTGCATAGAAAAATCAGTCTCAATCATGGGACACACCAATCTGCTGTGGTTACAATGCCCAGAAGGAAAATGTTGAATGCTTTATAATTTTTAAGAATTCCCAAAGAGAGAAAAAAAAACAAATAAAAAGAGTCCTTGCTTTATTATCTGGTCAATTTTCTTGGCCTTATTTGTTAATAGAGATGGTGCTCCCTTATAATCAATCTCATTTTCTGTTCCATGACTTTATACACGATCCACTTGAAATTCATATTACACTGGATGAAACACCACATCTGCTTTGTCTCTTACTTTTCCCCATTTGGCAGCTAGATAGATTTTGTAAAATGAGATTTTATCATACAGCTTCTCAAGAACAATTTGCAATTTTTGAAAAAAAAAACCTTTCGAAGATATAGACACTTTATCTACTGGATGAAATGGAAAAAAAGAAACCACAAAAGTGTCTGAAGAGGGCTAAGTATGCATTCTGTCCATCAGTGGGACTGTCTATCAAAAACCTTAATAACTGAAGAGTTTGAAGTAGTCTGTAGAAATTTGAAGTTATTAAGTGAGATTTCTAGATGTCCTCCCTCATTACACCTCAAATAAATACGAAGCACTTCAATCATGGCCAGCTTTTTGCACATCACTGTAGACTTTGTTCTTGATTTAATCCAGAGAAGTAACTGGTGCACATTAGTTCATGTAGGTATTCTTTTGGTGGATACCCTAAGTTGTTATATGAAGCATTATCAGATATGTTTTATGATTCTGAGCACTGAATGGAAGGCAGTGTTTATTTAGCATGACAGGAAATCATCAGAGATAATGCATTGTAGGAAATGTAAAGTGAAATCTGAAGTTCCCAGGTCAATTTCTTTAAAAATTAATTTCTCTCACCACATGTGATGTCACAGTCACACTGACCAGCAAAAGGGACATTTTTTTTTTTGGTTTTTTTTTTTCTTTTTAGTTTTTCGAGACAGGGTTTCTCTTCATAGTCCTGGCTGTCCTGGAACCCACTCTGTAGACCAGGCTGGCCTCGAACTCAGAAATCTGCCTGCCTCTGCCTCCCAAGTGCTAGGATTAAAGGCGTGCGCCACCACCACCCGGCCAAAAGGGACATTTGGAGTCATGTGATAACAGTTTTGAGATATTCACTGTAGTATCCTGTATGAGAAGACCAAAAGTGTATAAAGATTATGTTTCTGTGCCTTACCACAGAAAGAAGAACACACAAGCAAAAAAAACAAACAAAAAAAAAACTGTCAGAAAAAAAAGATAAATATTTTATTTTACTGGGTTGGTATAACAAAGCTGTGCTTTATATGCAAATTAAATAGCCCCCCCCACACACACACACACATACACGCATACATGAACTTGTATCCATGGATCTATTTCAGCCAGAATCCATGAGTAAGTACATTTTGCTACGATTCAGTCTCTCCCTGTTATTAAATTCCTCCCCCTCAATGAGGACTCATAAAAGGAAAGAAGATCTTGACTTCTGGATCTTATTTGTGTGTGTTCTAAGTGATTAATATTTATAAAAAACAGCAGTCCAGTTGTCAAATTCCCACCATTTAAAGATCAGGGATATAAGCAGGATGTTAATTTTTACAAACCCAGATTAAATTAAGATTTACCAAGGATTTAAAAATGATGGAGGAATTGTGCTTTGATAACTTTGAACCCAGCATATCTTTTCCTGTTATAATCCTTAATTCATGACTGTATGGAGTTGTTTAAATTGTACCCCCTACTATATTTACACTCATGTGTTAGATATAATAACAGTTTAGGGGCATAGTTTTAACAGGCTTTGAAAAAACATTTGGAAATCAGAATTCACCAAATGGTTTCTTCTTATTATCTTATTTTAGTGTGTATGCATGTTTGTCTGAGTAAGTTTCAGCCCCATGTGCATGCCCAATGGCCTCAGAGTCCAGAAGGGGTCAGAACCCCTGTAACTAAAGTTAAAGTCAGTTTTGGCTTTTGTTGTTGTTGTTTCTCCACAGTACATTTGCTTAGTTTCTTTTAGGTTTCTTTCTTTTTTTTTTAACATTTTTTATTGGATATTTTATTTATTTACACTTCAAATGTTATCTCCTTTCCTGGTCCCCCCCCCACGAAACCCCCTATCCCATTCTCACTCCCCCTGCTTCTATGAGGGTGTTCCTTCACCCACCCCACTCCCACCTCCCAGCCCTCAATTTCTCCACTCTGGGGCATCTATCAAGCCTTCATACAACCAAGGACCTCTCCTCCCATTAGTAAACCCCATAAGTATCTCCACCACCAACACTAAATAACTGATTTAGGCATGCCTGTAGTGAGAATTTTGGGTTCTTTTAAAACATAGAAATGTTATAGAAATATGTTTTTGTTCTAATCCCAGGTGTGGACACAGGGCTGCTTTAGACTGCCCACAACAGGTGATTATGATTTACATTGTGCTCTGGCAGAGGTGTGAAAATTTAGCCAGTTGCAGATAGTTCCTGCAAGTTTATGACATTTGGAATTCTGGGGATTCTTTAGAGCATATAAAAATGCTATAGCCCCAGGAGCAGTGGTAGCTGCTGCTGCCCGTCCTGCTCCTGTTGCTCTGGTTGCTGGTTGGAGATATCCTAACTACAAAGATCAATCCTGTCCCAAGGAACTGAACTGCTGTTTTATATAAATGCCCCTAATCAGCAGGAAGGAGCCTAATGAGATCTATGCTTCCTTCCTTTCCCCTCTACCTTTCTTTCTCTCTTACTTGGTGTTTGGCTTTAAGACAGGATAAATTCAGAAAAAAAGTTGGTAGAGAAGAGAACCCATATAGTATCCCAAAGTTCAGCTACACATAGGCCTTCATGTGAAGAGTCATAAGAAATACAGTTGAGATTGCAACATCATATTCTAGGAAAATTTGTTATAGGCTGTTTCCTTTTATTTTCAAGATATATTAGTATGGGATGTGACTCACAGAAGGCTTAAGAGCCCCCCAAGGAGACATAGACTTGATCAAAAGTATCTTTTCCTAAAGTATTTCAGCTACTGGTCTTAAATTACAGTTTAAAGTGTAACATTTCCCACAAGTTTAGATACCACATAGGATCCTTTATGCACACAGTTTAATACTGATGTCTGGAAATCCATGCTGAAAATGCAGTTCCTTTCCTAAGGAGGTCTTTATCAATTTAAGTGTGCTTTCTTTCCATTCCCTTATAGCAACGAGATTTTAATGTTTTCACAACAAATACTGAGGTTTCTCAGTGGAGGGATTAGGAAAGACAACACTAGTGTGGTTCACTGAACTGCAGACTAGAACACTTTCAAAAGGAAGTAGCTCTAGGGGATAGAGTATAACTCATCAGCATAGTGATTGCCTAGCATGCAGGTGGCCCTGAAATACTTTCCCCAGCACCTGGTGCCATCCTCCCTACATAGCCTTTTCTTATAAGTTGAAACATTAAACATTTGCCTAATATTTTAGTTTAATTATATATACTTCTAAATTTTTATTGTATTTATTAGTCTCTTCGTGCGTGGGGGGGTGTGGGTGTGTGCGTGCGCACGCACATGCATGTGTTCGTGCATGCTCACAGGGCCATGTACTTGTCTATTGCACATGTAAAGGTAAGAGGACACCTTGTGGGAAGTGGTCTTCTCAGAATCACTAACCTTTTGATAGGAAAGTACTATAAAAATATTTTAGGTTAAATCTATAACATATGTGAAGAGAACAGTGAAAGTAAAGGATTTGCTGAAGATCAACCTGAGAAAGGTTGATTAAAGAAAAGTATTGTTCTCACTGAACTTGTTTATTTATTTCAATTAGGAAACAATACATATTTTCTATAACTTACTACTAAGATGTAGTCCATCCATTTCTCAGAAATGGAAATGTCCACTTCCATTCAGGGTCTCTCTCTCTCTCTCTCTCTCTCTCTCTCTCTCTCTCTCTCTCTCTCTCTCTCTCTCTCTCTGTCTCTCTCCCTCCCCTTTCTTCTCCCTCCCTCTCTCCCTCCCTCCCTCTACCTCCCTTCATCCCACCTCCCCCAACTCTTTCATTTTCTCCATTTCCCTCCCTCTCTTCCATTGTTCTTCCTTATCTCCCTCTCTCTATTCTCTATTCACTTTAATAATCTCCAACATTAATTCATTTGAAACTTTGTTCTTTAGTTCTGTTCTGTATTTTTCTCCATGTTTTACACTCCTCTCTGGCTCCTGCTCTGAACTTATTTGTCTGATGATACCTCATGGTGGTATGAAAACTAGACTCATTATTGAACACTGCGTCTCTTCATACGTTTAACTATTCTTTTTTAAAAGTGCACTTACTTTCTATAAGCAGACCCAGAAGCGTCATCAGAAGTTATTTTTTATCCAAAGCTTATCTATTCACTTGTGTGTCTCTCCATCTTTCTCACCACAGAAGGTCTATTTCTGTTCCATATGAATGGTCTTCATTCTCTTTTGAGTATTATTTCAATTTTAACTTAATATTTATATTTCCATTATATTATTATAGAACATGTATAACTTTATGTCTATAATTTGAATATTAGCTTTCATATTGATTTCTCTACTTCTAGTCCTTTTCCTTTCCAAGACATCAAGCATTGAGTTACAAAACTATTATAAAACACAACTAAATAATTTATGGACATTATATATAAAAAATTGAAAGCAAAACCTTTGTCTATCATAACATATTTTATGTCTATCACAGTATAAGTATTGGTACCAAAATTGCAAGTGATTTTAGTTATAGGCACCTCATCATGCTAGTTAGCTATGCCTTAGTTTATACTTCTATAACAAGCTATCATAGGTTGATTTCACAATAAACTTGCATATTGTATAGTTCAGAAGTCTAGGAAAAGCACTTTCAAGTCGTTTATAAATATGGCTTCCAGATCTAAGTCTACTTTTCTCAGATCCTAGTTTTCAGTCATAGTATCTTAGTTGTTGTTCTAGTGCAGTGAAGAGACACCATGACCAAGGCAAATTGTATAAAAGAAAACACTTAACTAAGGAGTTACTTACAGTTTTAGAAGTTAGCCCATTATCATGGTCCTCAAAGTTCACCTCCAGTTTAAATTTTCTCGGAAAAGACCACATCACCTAATCCTCACAATCTTGTCAAAGAGTTCTACTCCCTGGTAACTAGGCATTCAAATATATAAGCAAATGGGAGCCTTTCTCATTCAAACCACTATACTTCATTCCTGGCTGTAAAGGCTTGTACCCATACCACTATATAAAAAAAATGCATTTAGTTCAACTTCAAATGTCACCATAGTCTTTCACAGTTTTGATATTGCTTAAAAGTTCAAAGTCTCTTCTTAGATCAAGGCAATCATTTTTAACTGAAACCCCCTTTAGAAACAAAGAGCAGATTATATACTTGCAACACATACAATGGCATTGAATATACAATATCATTCCAAAAAGTGAGGAAAGGATTTGTAATGAGGAAATACTGAGCCAGAGTCCAAAAACCAGCAGGGTAAACTCCAAAGTTTGCATCTCCATGTCTGATGTCAAAGCACTTTTCAGATCTTTAATTCCTTTTTAGTTTTGTTGATTACAACATACTTCTCTCTCTTGAACTGGTTCCAAGCCCAGTCTACAGCTTTCCTTAGCAGGTATCCTGTGGTTCTGCCGTGCCCAACATGTTAGGGTCTCCAATCCAATCCAGGCTTCCTCTCCACAACTTCACACAAGTGCTTCTGATTCTCCATAAAGAAACAGTTTCCTGGCCTCGAGGGCTTTCCTTAGTCATGGAGGACATTCCACAATGTCTTTTTTTGTATTATCGACTCTAAAGGCAGAACCACATGGCCAAAGCTGTCAAGTTCTTCTGCTTGGTGTGGCTGAAACTTGCCCCTTTCATTGAAATACATTTGCATCAACTTTCTGGTTTTGATGGTTTCCTTCAGAGCTTAAGTTTTCCTTTAATTCCTTTTTAGACCTTGGAAACTGGGTGGGATGTTGTCCAAGGACACCACTCCCTTTATTCCACTTAGCATCAAGCTTTTTATTAAACTTTATCTCCTTGAGCACTAGGCTTTATATTTCCTGGTGTCCATTTTATTTTCAAACTGTACATTTTATATTTTTACTTGCTCAGTTTGCTCCTTTTCATTATAGATCTGGATAAGAGTGACCACTAGTAACCACATGGCACAATCAATATTCCTTTGTCAATGCCATTCATCCAGAACTCTTCAATTTAGCATCAGGGAGACTTTTAGGATAAGGGCAAAAAGTAGCTAGCCACTTTCTTAGCCAAAATATCACAAGAATGGATTCAAGATCACTTATGTATTTTTTCCTCTCTGAAACTTCTTGACATGGCCTCCCGTAGTTCAAATTGCCCTCAGCACTGTCTTCTATGCTCCTACTAAGATGGCCCATTAAGCCTCACTTAATGGTCAGGCCTGTCACAGCATGCTCAAGCCTGTCACAGCAATACCCCACTCCTGCCTGGTACCACCTTCTGTCTTAGTCACTGTTCTATTGCTACAGAGACACCATGACCAAAGTAATTCTTATAAAAGCATTTAATGGGAGGGTTGCTTACAGTTTCAGAGGTTAGTCCATTATTAGCATAGCAGGGAGCATGGAGGCACATCAGCCAAAATGGTGCTGAAGAAATAGCTAAGAGCTCTATATCCCGATACACAGGAAGCAGGGGAGGAGAGAGAGAGAGAGAGAGAGAGAGACAGAGACAGAGACAGAGACAGAGACTGGCCCTAGCATGAGCTTTTGGAACCTCAAACACTATGATACACTTCTTCCAACAAGGCCACACCTCCTAATCCTTCTGTTCCTATTAAATAGCTCCACTTCCTGGTAACTACTCATTCAAATATATGAGCCTATGGGAGTCAGGCCATTCTCATTCCAACCACAGCATACAATTTCTCCTTGCATCCTTAGTGGCCTCAATCAGAGAGAAAGTGAAAGGCTTTGTGTCTTTTTATAGTTAGTCTATTCATGAAGGCACCAGACTCCTCCTCTAATTAACTGTTTATCTGCTAATGGCCACACCTCCTAGCACCTATATATTAGGAAATGGACATATGCACTTAGAGAACAGAAACATTTAACATTTAAGTGTGTTTTTGTACAATTTCCTTTCACATAGAATAAAAGTAACTCAAGTAACTAGAGAATATTATGTAATTTATGTATATGACTCGTGTTTAAGTCATAAAATATATTCTGATTTGCTTCCCTTTCTCAGGAAAGAATTGTTCTGAGGGAATCTAACATCATGTTTCGAGGATGCTTAATATATATGTCCATGTGTTAAGCCTGATTCTTGCTGACAGATAGACAACTATGACTTACTGGGAATCAGAGTATGCCGTCTAACAGAGGAATTCACTCAGATGACATTTTCCCATCTTGTACTTTGAAAGCAATTTCACAAATTTCTATGAACCTAAATCTAAATTCCAAATAATTTACCATTGTAATTCCTGAATCAGAGAAACTATGACATATTAGTTTCATTGTTTTAACCTATTGATTTTTTTGGTGTACAGGTAAATGAAAAATGTTAAGAAGACTTTTAATTTTAAGCACATGCCATGTAAATCAGTTCTCTAGGTGGAGAAATAGACTATTTTGAAACCACTACTTCAAAATAAAAGTCCAATGCAATAAAAATTGGATTCCATGATGTCATAAATTGTTCATATGTTTTCTACAATTATAGTAGATATTATCAAAACCCAGGTGTATTCTTAATTAAAAGGATCTGTCCAGTCACACATTTCTCTTGTTTGTAGGGTCATTGAGCATCTGTTTTCAATGAGCAAAAGTAAACAACAAAATGCCATTTAGAATCTGACTCTATATTAATAAAAACAACCCAACTTCTCTTTTTGAGAAATTACTTCTAACAAGTTCCAATTGGAAAAGTTTCCTTCAAAAATGTTTCTACATTTTATCAATCACCTAAAATTAAGAGAATAGCATACATTAAGAAAATACAAAAGACCAGGACATTTTAACTTCTAATCTATGCATTTTGAGTCTGACAATCCTTATTCAGGACTCTTTTTGGTGTACTGTAGGGTCCTCAGCAATACCCCAGGCATCTACCCACCCGGTACCTGTAGTGCTACTCCTAAAAAAGGCGAGGGTAAAAATGATTTGTAGAAATTAGCAGATGAAACCAGGGTGGGAGGCAAAATCACATGTGGTGATATAATAGCTGCAGGTATAATTACCCAAGGTAAATTATTTACTCAAAATAATGTTTTTTGACAAGTAGAAATGTTCCCATCTGGGAACCATTTCGATTCTATGAAAAGAAAATTCAGAACCTTCAGTTTGAATTTTTCTGATAAAAAATTTGATGCCATCTGTACCGTTCTAAAGATTTGACAGATTGCCACAAATTTTCAGTCCACGTTGCAAATCATTAGGAAAAACTAATTTTAGATATGAGTCCATGATAAAATTCTTACTGCAGAAGATACAAAGAAAGGCTTAACTTTTACAAACATACACACACTCACACACAGGTACATATTTGCTCATAATATATACACATGCATAGCCTCACTCATACACACAGGAGGCAGGGGGAGGTGCAGAAAAAGCATCCATTCTTTCCTACCATCTTCTAGAGTAAGTGTGTGCATGAATTGGAGCTTCACTTAAGAAAGAAGAAAATCAATGACTCTTAAGCTACAGGAATGACTGACAGTGCAGAGCCCAAGGCTTCTGTTATTGTTGAAATTTTCAAAAATGCAGTGGACTGTAGTCACCAATTAAATTAACCAAGTCTTTGAGTGTGTTGAAGAAACTTTGTGAGTCTTTTGTTTAGCATTATTAAAGATATTTCAGCTGTGATATGTCGATTGTATTTTGTGTGCATGTGTGTGTGTGTGTGTGTGTGTGTTTGTGTGACACTATTGTTTACAAAAATCAAAAGCGATGGGCTTTTCTCTGTCACATGTTAAGATACTATGAAATTCTTTGCTACAATGAATGCTGAAATGGTATTTTTTTCCACTTTGTGGTCATAATTGGTTACTATTTTACTGGAAATTTGATAGTGAAAAAAAGAAAAAACTGTGCTATTTTGTTTTGAGGGGGGTACCTGAAGAAGCAGAAGTTCATACAATGATGTGTATATAGTTTATTTTCTGATGAGGGAGCAGTGTGCAGGGATAAGAAACCGATATACAGAAGGGGACAGTCAATAATGCTTTCGTAATTTAGCCATGACTGGAAGCAAAGTCTAATCCCACTAGGGAAATGTCTAAGCCAGTGCAAATACACGATTCAGTCATCCCGAGTACAGGCCTGTGCAAGTTAGATAAGAGGTTAACCAAGAAAGCCTCATCTGTACATTGGTAGCTGTTTTGTCCAAATCCTTTGTTAAACATGCGTAAAGCTGCAACCTGATTCTTTGCATTATATCAGAAACTAATGTTCCTGGACCTTTCCCAACTGTCCCATCACATATAACCTCTAGAGAGGGCCTTCATCTTCAAAACACCCTGGCTTCATTATTGTATACTTGGCATTTTACTTTTGAAACTTTTTTTGGGAACTAGGTCTGGTGGTTTATAACTGTATTCCCAGCATTTTGGAAGCTGAGGAAGTGGGGATTATTATGAGACCCAGATCATCCTAGACTATGGAGTGATATTGTATCTAAAATGAGCAAGCAAGCAAGCAAACATACAAACAAGCAAAAAACAAGGACTATGGAAAGGCACACTCTAAAAGGAAACTCCAGCCCTATCATGATTTGGAATATGCCATCTGTTGATAAATACTAAGTACTAAATTTCCTTTAAATGGAGAAGAGGCCAGAATAGGAGAAAGAGTTAGGTTGACAGCGAGCAAAGGAGAAAGTGAGAGAAGTAAAGGGAATGCAGAAAAATATGGAACTAAATATTCACTTTTTTTTATTTAATTTTATTTTTTTAATTTACATTCCAAATCACTTCCCCTTTCCCGTTTCCTCCCTCCCCGAAAGTCCCATAAGCCCCCTTCCCTCCCTCTTTTCTCCGTTCAACCCCCTCTCATTACTCTGTCCTGGCGTTCCCCTACATCCAGTCTTTCCAGGACCAGGGGTCTCTCCTTCCATCTTTTTAGAAATCTATTGATATGCTGATTGTGTCTAGGGTATTCTGAGATTCTGGGTCAATATCCCCTTATCAGTGACTGCATACCATGTGTGATCTTTTGTGATTGGGTTACCTCACTAAGGATGATACTTTCAAGTTCTGACCATTTGCCTAGGAATTTCGTGAATTCATTGTTTTTAATTGCAGAGTAGTATTCCATTGTGTAAATATACCACATCTTCTGAATCCATTCCTCCGTTGAGGGACATTTGGGTTCTTTCCAGCTTCTGGCTATTATAAATAAGGTTGCTATGAATATAGTGGAGCATGTGTCCTTATTGCATGCAGGTAAAGTCTCTGGGTATATGCCCAGGAGTGGTATAGCCGGATCCTCCGGAAGTGTCATGCCCAGTTTTCTGAGGAACCGCCAGACTGCTTTCCAGAGTGGTTGTACCAGCCTGCAATTCCACCAGCAGTGGAGGAGTGTTCCTCTTTCTCCACATCCTCGCCAACAACTGCTGTCTCCTGTGTTTTTGATCTTAGCCATCCTGACTGGTGTGAGATGGAATCTCAGGGTTGTTTTGATTTGCATTTCCCTAATGACTAAGGATGATGAACATCTCTTTAGGTGCTTCTCAGCCATTAGATGTTCTTCAGGTGAGAACTCTTTGTGTAGCTCTGTACCCCATTTTTTAATAGGGTTACTTGCCTCTCTGGAGTTTAACTTCTTGAGTTCTTTGTATCTTGGATATTAGCCCTCTGTCGGATGTAAGGTTGGTAAAGATCATTTCCCAGTTAGTTGGTTGCCGCTTTGTCTTTTTTTTTTTTTAATTTAATTTAATTTTATTTTTTTAATTTACATTCCAAATCACTTCCCCTTTCCCGTTTCCTCCCTCCCCGAAAGTCCCATAAGCCCCCTTCCCTCCCTCTTTTCTCCGTTCAACCCCCTCTCATTACTCTGTCCTGGCGTTCCCCTACATCCAGTCTTTCCAGGACCAGGGGTCTCTCCTTCCATCTTTTTAGAAATCTATTGATATGCTGATTGTGTCTAGGGTATTCTGAGATTCTGGGTCAATATCCCCTTATCAGTGACTTCATACCATGTGTGATCTTTTGTGATTGGGTTACCTCACTAAGGATGATATTTTCAAGTTCTGACCATTTGCCTAGGAATTTCGTGGAATTGCAGGCTGGTACAACCACTCTGGAAAGCAGTCTGGCGGCTCCTCAGAAAACTGGGCATGACACTTCCGGAGGATCCGGCTATACCACTCCTGGGCATATACCCAGAGACTTTACCTGCATGCAATAAGGACACATGCTCCACTATATTCATAGCAGCCTTATTTATAATAGCCAGAAGCTGGAAAGAACCCAGATGTCCCTCAACGGAGGAATGGATTCAGAAGATGTGGTATATTTACACAATGGAATACTACTCTGCAATTAAAAACAATGAATTCACGAAATTCCGCTTTGTCTTTTTGACGGTGTCTTTTGCCTTGCAAAAACTTTGTAATTTAATGAGGTCCCATTTGTCTATTCTTGATCTTAGAGTATAAGCTATTGGAGTTCTGTTCAGGAAATTCTCCCCTGTGCCCATATGTTCAAGGTTCTTCCCTAGTTTCCCTTCTATTAGTTTCAGTGTGTCTGGTTTTATGTGGAGATCTTTGATCCACTTAGAATTGAGCTTAGTGCAAGGAGATAAGGATGGGTCAATTTGCATTCTTCTGCATGTTGACCTCCAGCTGAGCCAGCACCATTTGTTGAAAAGGCTATCTTTTTTCCACTGGATGGTTTTAGCTCCTTTGTCAAAGATCAAGTGACCATAGGAGTGTGGATTCATTTCTGGGTCTTCAATTCTGTTCCATTGATCTACATGTCTGTTACTGTACCAATACCATGCAGTTTTTAACACTATTGCTCTGTAGTACAGCTTGAGGTCCGGGATACTGATTCCCCCAGAGGTTCTTTTACTCTTGAGAATAGTTTTAGCTATTCTGGGTTTTCTGTTATTCCAGATGAATTTTTGAATTGCTCTTTCTAACTCTATGAAGAATTGAGTTGGGATTTTGATGGGGATTGCATTGAATCTGTGTATTACTTTTGGTAAGATGCTCATTTTTACTATATTAATCCTGCCAATCCATGAGCATGGCAGATTTTTCCATCTTCTGAGGTCTTCTTCAATTTCTTTCTTCAGAGACTTGAAGTTCTTGTCATACAGATCTTTCACTTGTTTGGTTAGCGTCACGCCAAGATACTTAATATGGTTTGTGGCTATCATAAAGGGTATTATTTCCCTTACTTCTTTCTCAGCCTGCTTATCCTTTGAGTATAGGAAGGCTTCTGACTTGCTTGAGTTGATTTTATATCCGGCCACTTTGCTGAAGTCGTTTATCAGCTGTAGGAGTTCTCTGGTGGAGTTCTTTGGGTCGCTTATGTATACTATCATATCGTCTGCAAATAGTGATAGTTTGACTTCTTCCTTTCCAATTTGTATCCCTTTGACCTCTTTTTCTTGTCTAATTGCTCTAGCTAGAACTTCAAGTACTATATTGAAAAGATATGGAGAGAGAGGGCAGCCTTGTCTAGTCCCTGATTTTAGTGGGATTGCTTCAAGTTTCTCTCCATTTAGATTGATGCTGGCTACTGGTTTGCTGTAAATTGCTTTTACTATGTTTAGATATGGGCCTTGAATTCCTGATCTTTCCAAGACCTTTAGCATGAAAGGATGCTGAATTTTGTCAAATGCTTTCTCAGCATCTAATGAGATGACCATGTGGTTTTTTTTCTTTGAGATTGTTTATGTAGTGGATTACATTGATGGATTTCCTTATATTGAACCATCCCTGCATCCCTGGGATGAAGCCTACTTGATCGTGGTGAATGATCGTTTTGATGTGTTCTTGGATTCGGTTGGCAAGAATTTTATTGAGTATTTTCACTTTTTTAAAAGAAAAAATACGTTTCTTTAAGTATCTGCAACTCAAAACCCAACAAACTGCTACCCTCTTCAGGTCAACCTGCTCCAATCTCTGTCTCTCTGTCTCTGTCTCTGTCTCTGTCTCTCTCTCTCTCTCTCTCTCTCTCTCTCTCTCTTTTTCTTTGCCTCTCTCTGCCTCTCTCTGTCTCTGTCTATCTGTCTGTCTGTCTATCTATCTATCTATCTATCTATCTATCTATCTATCTATCTATCTATCTATCTATCTATCTTCCTATCTATCTAAACTTGCCAAATAAAGTTCTGCTTGAATTGTGTGTGTGTACTTCAGCCGAATAATTCTTTCCTTTGAGAAGACAAGAATGAAGAAGAACCCTCTATCTGGTGAAGATGGTTCCAGTGAGGAGCAGGATAGCAGAGACATTCCATACCAATCTTCATTAGCTGCTATTTGAGTTCTGTTCCAAGCAGCATTTCCTGATATTTGTAACTTAGGGTACAGCCAGGAGAAGCTATTCATAATCCAATAAAAGTTTTCAGAAAAGGCGAATACATAGAGATTGACAGTTTGAGATTATTTATCTAGTGAACTAAATGGTAAGTCTGATTGGACATGGACATCACCGGCCAAATTACACCTCATATTAAACAATAAATGTAGTTAACCAAAAATATGAAGGCAATATTGCCTTTCATGGTGTTACAGTTTGAATGTGAAATGACTTTCATAGACTGGTGTGTCACACGCTTGGTCCTACTGCTAGAGGAGTGGTGCTGGTTTGGTAGACTAAGAAACATGTAGATAAGGGCCTAGCTGATGGGGAGGGGAGGTATTGATCATATCTCAGCCTCTGTTTGAGGGCTAAGAGATTTGCTCCCTGTTTGTGGACATGGGATCAAGCAGCCTCCAAAACCCCTGCCATGAACAAGAGTCACTAGTACAGGATAAATGCCTCAAAAGAAACTGTGAGCTGAACTTCCCCTGGTGACTTCTGTGAGTTGCTCCACTACAGTTTGCAGAAAAGCAGCTGTTGCTGAACCCAGTTAATCCTCCTCAAATTGATCCGCCCTGAGTGGGGGTTGTCCCTCTTCCTCTCCTCCTCAGTCCCTTGCCTGGGAATTATAAAAGTCCTGCCTCTGTCTGCCCTCCCCAGTCATTGACTATCAGCATCTTAATTTACCAATCAAAACCAACTAGGGGTAGACTTACCTGCAGGACAGCAATTAGGATGAGAATACAAGGAGCTGCAAGGAGCTAATTGAGATTTATTCATAGGAAAAAAATCTTTGTCTCACCCTACAAAAACATACTTTTTTATAAAGAGAATATGAATGAAATTAGAAATAATTCCTGTTCGGTTCAAACATTTATTAATACATGGGTTATATAATTTATTCCAGTTAGCTAACTGCTTAGCATTATTTTATGTCCTTCAGCTTCTACAATAGTTCAAGTCCTGCTGGCCAACCAAACTCAGGTTCCCTATTAACTTCATGACTGATTTTCAGTTGTATTTCACTTTGA
This sequence comes from Tokudaia tokunoshimensis, assembly GCA_036184795.1. Lineage (NCBI taxonomy): Eukaryota > Metazoa > Chordata > Mammalia > Rodentia > Muridae > Tokudaia > Tokudaia tokunoshimensis. The sequence goes on from BTHU01000002.1 coordinate 34,134,175, forward strand.
CTTTTAAAATTATCTTTTCCTTCATATTATCTCATTCCTATTTTGATGATGACTATATTTTATTTAACATTTATGTTTGGGAAAGAGAAATATCCTCTTAAACAATGTTCCATGAAGTTTGAAACATTCTGTGTATGTTGCTTTTATTTCCTCAAATGAAGGGATGAGATGAGAGCTGTACCCAAGCTGTTTGAATACACAGCTTGAGCTGAGCCAGAGAGTTTCCTTCTCTATTCTAACTATCCCTAGGCCTAGGCCTGAAAACTTCTATCCTCCATACAATCTAATCCTCCCATCTGACTGATTCAATCTGGCTTCTCACTGAATTTCTCTGCCTGGCTTCATACCAAGTTTGGCAATATGTTGTAATCTTATGGCCTTTCTCATTCTTTAGTTCCTTTTGTCTTCAGCTGTGTCTAGCTTGTCCTATCTGTACCCTGTCCCAGTAAAACTACCATACATACTATACACACACACACACACACACACACACACACACACACACACACAGCCCACCTACCACACACTACATACTTATATACTTCCTTTTTTTTAATCTCTTGCTCCTCTTAAGTAGCCTCTGTTCCTCTACTGTTCTTTTGTGAGTTGGATGTATCCTATATATGACTTATTCCGTCAAACCTTTCTCTGATTCATCACTTTCTCCCACAACTAAAAAACTAGATGTAATTTTCAAACATGACTTCTTCCTTCTACAAACCAACCTTACCTTCACTGTTAAGGAATAAAAGGTGCATATTCCTGTATTCCAGCCTGATCATACTGTTATCCAGGGCATGTCATACTTTTGAATGTGATTTCTTGCCAGAGCAGCCATGTTTCTGGACTAAAATTCCTCCACACCATTCTTTTTCATTGCTTTTTCCCATCTTTCACCTGGGTTTGCCTTTCACTCTTAATTGTTCCAACAACACACTCATTCTCTTACTGCTTTATGTAACCCATCATGCTTTTATTCCTCTACATTCAAGACGTGTATGACCAGTCATTAAAATCATACCATTACTGATTATCTTTGTGCCATGGCTGCTTTCACAGGCACAAATACTAAGTATACCCTGAACTCCACTGAACTTCACATGCTGTCAGTATTGGTCTACTGAGCAACACTGGAGAAGATAATAGACTAATTGTTCACTCTGCAAAATAATTCCCTAAAACTCAGATGTGCTCCTCGGGTAATTTGTAATCTTTAATTCATCTCCCACTAAATCTTCAAGACATTTTTCTACTTCCCCCTTGAATCTCCTTTCCCATTTCAATTTAAAGTAATTTCTTTTAAACTGGTTTGGCATTATGGAATAACTCTGCATAAATAATCTAACCTTCTTTTCCTTCTCTTCCTAGAGAATAATTTGTGTTGCTAATTATTATCTTTTCTTTTGAATCTCTCATTGTTCCTTCTCAAATAGATTCTTCATTTTGTGCTCAAATGCCTTACTTCTTCACAATCATTCTTTTTTCCAGCCCTACACAGTGGCAGACAATAGCCCAACCAGGAAAAACCTACCAGAAGCCCCTTTCTTTCTTTTCTTTTACAGAAGCAACAAAACAGATAACTCAATTCCACATCCCACCTGCAGTCAGAAACAGTCAAACCCAGCTATAACCAATAAAGTACTGCAAAAAAACAAAAACAAAAATAAAAACAAAAACAGGGCAGGTATTCATTCATAAAGATAGAAGGAGGAGCTTAGTTAGGAGAGGTTATTTTTGCGCCCCCCCCCTTTCACTTTTTCTTCTTGGAAAATGTTTATTAAGCCTGTCAGTGCAGCAACTCTCTTAGGATAGTTTTTGCGTTAAGACAAAAGGTAAAATGTGAGTCTAAAGCTTTGATGAAGATGAGGCTAAGGTGGAGCTTAGTAGGAGATTTTGCAACAGCAGAACTCCTCACCCAGACATAGTCCTGATAAAACAACAACTACCCTTTAAAAAGCAGTGTATAAACAGAACTTAGTGTAACATGGTTGTGGTAACTTGAAGATCCCTTCTTTGATCTTTTTCTAACTAAAATATTACATGAACCATTGCATACATGTTATCCCTATTTTTCCCAACCATTCACAGTCACTAAGTAGTGGTCATGAGATAGCATTCTCCAGGCAAATTAGTACCAAGAGATATAGTGCTGGGCTCTACATTTTCTACGAAGTTTGTATTATTTGCTAACACTTGATCTTAGTTACTTTTCTATTGATGATCAAAACAACATAACCAGGTCAATTTATTAAATAAAGCATTTTTGGGGGATCATGATTTGGGAGGGTAGTAGAATTCATGGGCATCAGGATAGGAAGCATGCATGCCAGTAGGCAGGTAGGTGTGTTTTTGAAGCATTAGCTCAGGGTTTATGGTTGATCCACAATCACCAGGCAGAAAGAGAGAGGCTCACTAGGTATGACATGAGTGTCACACTCCTGGTGACATCCTTTTCCAACAATGCCAGGCCTATTAATCATTCCCAAATCATTCCTCCAACTGTGGGTTAGAGGTGTGGGGATGAGACAATCATTCAAATATAAAAGTTTATGGAGGCCATTCTCATTCAAACCACTACATACTTCAAATTTAGAAAATTTAAGCTTTTGAATTTCAGGGATAATTTAAGAAATGGATAAGGGAACATTGAACTGACCTATGCTTCCTGAGAGGCAACACTGCCAACCTCATCGTGGAATTGTGTGATGTCTGTGTTTAAAATAAAATAAGAATTTCAAGAAAGGGGAAAAAAAACCAATCTTTTGAGTAAATGCTTCTCTACACACAAAAAACAGAAATAAAAATTAAGTAAAAATGTAAAATATAAAGCATTAAGATGCTTATGTAATAACAGAAGAAAATCTAAGTAATGTTTCATTAAAAATCACGTTTGAGATACAACATTAAAGATAAAACCTGTGGAAAAATAACAGACAATCCTGACTTCATTACAGTAAGTTTCTTTCCTTTTGCTGTCAGTACAGGGTGAAGTCAGCTGCTTCTCAGAATAAAATATTTTCAAAGTACATTACTAATTGTTACCAACTGTTTTCACTTTCTTTACTGTAATAAACACAATAGCTAAAAGCAACTTGGGAAAGAAAGTGTTTACTTAGCGTATTTGCTCCAGTTCCAAACTATCATAAAGAGGAATCAGAAGAACTCAAGCTGGTGAGAAGAAAGAGCTACAGATAAAATACGTACTGACTTGGTCTTCTTGGCTCATTCAGTTTACCGTCTTGTATAACCCAAGATCATAGTAGGTTGCATTTTTTCATATCAATCATTAATCTATAAAATACTCAACAAAAAATGTCCATAGGACAATATTATAGAGATGGTTCCTCAATTCTGCTCTCCAGTGACTCTATTTTCTGTCAAGTTGACAAAAACTAACCAACGCACCTAGAATATGCAGACCTTTTAAAAATCAATGAGGAAGCAATGTAATCTTAAAATGAACACCTACATATAAATAGATAACTCACTATAGCAAATACAAAAGTTTGCAACAAGCATGTAAAATTTTCTCAGTATTGTGGTGTCTTAGGGTTTTACTGCTGTGAACAAACACCATGACCAAGGTAACTCTTATAAGGACAACATTTAATTGGGGTTGGGTTGCAGGTTCAGGGGTTCAGTCCATTAATCATCAAGGTGGTAGCATGGCAGTATCCAGGCAGTTGGAGCTGAGAGTGTTACATCTTTATCTGAAGACTGCTAGAAGACTGGCTTCCAGGCAGTTAGGATGAGGGTCTTAGGCCTATGCCCACAGTGACACACCTACTCCAACAAGGCCACACCTCCTAATAGTGCCTCTACATGGGCCAAGAATATACAAACTATCACACATGTTATTAGATTAGAATGATGCGATATTGCTATAAGGTGATTAAGAATATGCTTACATCAAAATAACTAAAGAAAACTTAACATATGATAAAAACAAACAACCAATCAACAAACAAAAAACTTCATTGCTGGTGAGAATGCAAAATAATACATCAACTCTGGAAGGTAGTTTGACAGTCTCTTACACAGATAATCAGAATCAGCCATTATGAGAGTCCTGTAAACTCTGACTTCATGTTTCCAGTGCCTCCTGGAATTGAAACTGAATATCCTAAATTGCTACAAAACTGTAATATATAAAATTAAAATTACCACCAGCCTACATAGTTTGCTTGCAAAGTTTGTTTCCTTTGGTTTCTATTTCCCTCTGATGTGTACTTATGTCTTACAAATATGCATTCTCAGGATAATCTTTGTGTTGAATAGTCCAGGTATTTCTATGAATCCACTTCCTCTATGAGAGTGATGTCTCTCATTTTCTATGTAAGTGGTACAGCTAGCTTTATTTCTACATTTCTGCCATATTATTTTCTCCCATTTTTAAATATTTTATTAGATATTTTCTATATTTGCATTTCAAATATTGTCCCCTTTCCTGGTTTCCCCTCCGAAAACCCCCTATCCCTTCTCCCCTCCCCCTGCTTCTATGAGGGTGTTTCCCGACCCACCCACCCACTACTGCTTCCCTGTCCTGGCATTCCCTACGCTGTGGCATCAAGCCTTCACAGGACCAATGGCCTCTCCTCCCATTGATGTCCAACAAGGCAATCCTCTGCCTCATATGCTGCTGGCGTCATGTGTACTCTTTGCTTGGTGGTTTAGTCCCTTGGAGCTCTGGGGGAGTCTGGTTGGTTCATATTGTGGTTCTTCCTATGGGGCTGCAAACCCCTTCAGCTCCTTCAGTCCTTTCTCTAACTCCTCCACTGGGGATCCAGTGCTCAGTCCAATTGTTGCCTACAAGCATCTGCCTCTATATTTGTCAGACTCTGGCACAGCCTCTCAGGAGACAGCTATATCAGCTCCTGTCAGCAAGCACTTGTTGGCATCCATAATAATGTCTGGGTTTGGTGTCTGTACATGGGATGGATCCCCCAGGTGGGGCAGTCTCTGGATGAACTTTCCTTCAGTCTCTGCTCCACACTTTATCTCTGTAGCTCCTCCCGTGGGTATTTTGTTCTCCCTTCTAAGAAGGAGTATCCACACTTTGTTCTTCCTTCTTCTTGAGCTTCATGTGGTCTGTGAACATATTAGTTTCATATATTCATCCCTCTCTCCACTTGGTGTGTGTGTGCACGTGTGTGTGCGTGTGTTTTCTCTATGTAGAGGGCAGAAGAAAACCTTGGGTGTGGTATTCTTTCAAGGACCATGCAACTTTTCCCGAAACATGCTTTCTCGGGAGCCTGGAACTCTCTAAATAGGCTTGCCAGCCTAGCCAGGGATCCTCAAAGATCCACTTTTATTTATATCCCTAGCACTGAGATGCTTAGTTCTTTGTTTGGGGCTGGTGGTGGGGGGATAAAAATTGATTTCTTGCACTGGCAAATCAAGCACTTTACAGACCATAGTATTTTCTCAGTCCTCTGCCACATTTTTTCTTTCTTTCTTTTTTTTTTTTTGAAGTATAGAATAGAGTTTATTTAGGGCATGGGAAGGGGTGTTGAGAAGGGGAGAGAGAGAGAGACAGAGACAGAGACACAGAGAGAGAATGAATAAGGAGGAGGGGGAGAGGAGGAAGAGAAGGAGGATGAAGAGGAGGAGAGGCCAGCCAGGAACACATGGAGAGAGGGGGGAGGGGAATGGGGAGAGAAGGAACAGAGAGGGAAGATAGTAAGAGTAAAGAATAAGAGACATTGTTTTCTTTAAAACATAATTTTTAAGCTTTTACTTTCCAATTCAAATATATTGACTATATTCTCACTACCTAATCTTCTTTGAAATACACATCTTTATAATCTGGCCTATTCAGATTTATACTTATGAACTATTCAATATTTTCTGCTCATGCCCCATTTTTCCCTGAGAGCCATTTGGTTTTATTTACTGCCAGCAAAATCCCTTCCCTTCAGCCGCTACCCAAGCTGCTTATACCCTTGCCTGTTATTCAAATCCTAAATAGGTTTGTTTTTAGTATAAATAATTATCAGAGTGCATATAGTGAGGCATGATCTTTCTTATACATTTCCAAAGGAGTCACTCAATAGAATTAAAGGATAATGTGGAACTATAAGCTCTGAAGTTCCAGAGTCAGGCTGCTCAAATTTCCATTCATGTGGAGACATTTTTAAATTTTTTGTTGATCATATTTTATAACATATATACACATGCATACATATATGACAATAGCATAAGTAGGCATTTGATGCTCTTCCAGACTAATTAAACCAATTCATATATACTTGTAGTGATTCACTGGATAAATACAAACTAAGTACCAGAAAATAAGTGGGCAATAAATGTTTGCTGTTATTTTTATTGTATTCTAGGGAGGAAAATCTGTCAAGAAACGCATAGTAATATAAACAAATAGCTCTGAAATAGCATTAAGTTCCATAAGGAATACTATACCAAGGGAGATAATGGGAAATAATTCTGGGTGAGGAGGCAATTAAATGGAAGGCCTCTCTGAACAGGTAACACTGCCATGGATTTCTGCATTATCAACTAGCCTCAGTCCCCCAGAGAGATGAAGGAATACACTCTCCAGCAGAGGGAAGTAAGTGCAGGAGCCTTAAGTGGTGCCACTGAACCACATAAATGCCAGCATGCTGAGCCCAGAGAGGAGACTAGAGAAATTAGATAAGATGAGCAATTGACCCTACGTGTAGGACATTGCTTTCACTCTCAGGGAACAGGAAAACCACTGGAGAACTTTAAGTAGGGCACACTGTGATGCCTGACTGTAATGTAGGAGACAAGAGTAGATAAGGAAAGACCATAGAAGAGGTTAGGGAAGTTAGTCAGATTCATGATCGACTGCTGTCTTTTGTTTTTCTATTAAGAAAATGCATTGATCCGATATAAATGATACTGGAAATGTATTTACCTATTGACTATTTTTTTTCTCTTTATTGTGGAACAAATAATCTATTCTAACTAATTTTAAAATGTGATGCAGCACCTGTCAGGAGATCTATTCATCTTGTTTAGTTGAAGCTTCACATTGGCTGAATATCAATGTGACCATGTTTTGCAATCAATTCAAAAAGTAACTTTCCTTTGAAGACTCACCTCACCCCTCTCTAGCTGACACACCTATGGCACACAGAGGCTCGCATGCCTTGTAAGCTTTCCTTGCTATCAGGACATGTGTGCTTTGAACTTCAACTTCTACAATTTGTGTTGCAATAATTTGCTGGAAAAAAAAACCTGTTGGTGTTTATTTATTGTAAACAAGTATTAGATACTACAAATAATAAAAACACCTTTGCATTTCTGAATTTTGCATTTCTGTCAAGATCTATTTGAAAGTAAATCTTATGAGGATAAAGGGAGAGGTAAATAAAGGAGACACAAATTTGAATGACTCGTTGGGTTTAAAAAGGCAAATTAACATTTTATTGACCTTTAAATCAGAGGCAAAATAAAAGCATGCACTATTTAAGCTAAAAGTACAGAATGTTTTATAAAGAAGATAACTTAATGGTGGTTGAAAATAAGACTAAACAACCCAACTACTGCTGTATTGTATGGAAAATTCAAGAAAATAAAAAAGGACATTGATTTTCATTGCATATTTATTAACTAATTTCTTAAGGTTACTTTTGCTTTGATGATACAGTATGAAATAAAATCAATGTAGCGAGGAAAGGGTCTATTCGTCTTACATATCCTGAGTCACAGTCCAGTGACGGAAGCCAATACAGGAATTCAAAGTGCTGCTGGGAACCTGGAGGCAAGAGCTAAAGCAGAGGTCATGAAGAAGAGCTGCTCACTGCCTTGCTCTCGGGACTTGGTCAGCCTGCTGTCTTATAGAAACCAGGACCAGCAGCCCTGGGCTAATACCTCCCATAATGGGCTGGACTCTCCCCCACCAATAACTAAAAAGGCCTTACAGTTGGATCTTACGGAGGCATTTTCTCAGTTGAGGTTCCCTCATTTCCAATAGTTCTGCCCTGCTTCAAAGTTGACATACAACTAGCCAGGACAACCAGCAAGATAGAAAAATAAAACAAAGCTCTATTCAAGGGAATTGAGATGTAAGCTGATATACTCTGAATGGCAAAATTTAGGCAGGAGGAACAATGGGCACATTGTGCTGAATGTTGGTGAACTTTTGCAGCAGACAACCAGTTCTTTACCTTTCATAGAATGAATGCATGCCGAAACTTTAAAGATTTGTATGTTATATCATTAAAAGCCTTAGTCCAACATGCAACTGTAATTTGTATAAAATATTTTCATACAGCAGGAACATTTCTGTAAGAAACAATTGAGAGCTACATTAAGGTGACATTTTCTACTTAAAAGCTATTGCTGAGGACTGTTAGCTTGATATATATGTACATCATCAAGCTGGGTAAACTTTTCCTAATAGTTTTAAAACTTTAGTTTCATTTTGTGTAAGGACATGTGAGCATTCATGAGTGTATATGAGGGGGTAGGAGAGAAAGACAGACAGACACAGAGACACAGACACAGAGAGAATGTTTGTATGCTACATTCCATGATGTACATGAGGAGATCAGAGAATAATTCGTTGGACTTAGTTTCTCTAACGTGTGGGTCACAGGAATTGAACTCAGGTCCCTACTCCTGAATTTCATTGACCTGCTAGAATAGGCAATACATAATTGAAGATCACCTAAATTCTTGAGTTTGCATGGCTTTCACGAGCCTACTCCTAAGTGCTGTTTCTGATTTTCACCAGGAGCTGCCATCCAGTTTCCTTAGCAACTAGCATTTGTTAACTCCAGATAGTTTAGAAATGTTGAAATAGTTTTCTGGCATTCTGACAAGCAATTTATTATACCCTATCTCATCTTTTTTTTTCTCCCTCAGAAGTTTGTGGAGTCCAGGTATCCGATGCACCCCAGTGCCTGGTGGAGATTAGTGACAAGTCATAGCTTCCAATGGTGCCTTAACAGTCTTTTCAGCTTTCTGTAAGGTGCATTATACAATGAGTTTTCTAAATAAAGTTCCATGGTAAATTAACAGTCCAGGTATTCACTGTAGTCCTCCCTTCAAGAATCTACTTTAGGAAAAATAAAATATTACCAATAGTCTAGTTTTTATTTAATTTTATATTTTCATGTACATGGCCTGTGCTGCCCCATTAGGTCAGGTTGATGCCAGTGGGCCATGACATTGCTGGGACAGTGGGCGGGTAAGCAGAAGTGAGTAGATTGTACAGCTACCTGAGGCCACGTTGATATCCATGGACTATGACGCTGCTAGTACCCATGTCTGGGTCCATGGTCCTGCTGCAGCTGGGGGCCATGTTGATGTCTCTGGCCTATGTCACAACCCTATAGAGAACTGTGCCGCCACCTTAAAGGATGTTGATATCCCTGGGTAGGGCTGCCACCGGAACATGCTGAGTTCTGAATTGTGTTCTGAAGCTGGGGGTTAGATGGATGTTCGTGGTCCACACTTTGTCCAGGTACCCTGAGGAAGCCCATGATGTCTTTCTGTGGAAGGCAAGGGAGGCTTCTTTGGTAGTGATGTTGATGACCACAGACTCATGGTTGAGATGGGTAGACAAGAAGGGCTTCTCTGATGACCCTCATTCCTACACCCATAAAGGGGATTAACAACCTAGATGGGAAGTCATTAAAGAGAACTCTGAAAAATTGTGATAGGAATACTAAAGTATAGCAAACCACAGTGGAGGGCTATTGGTAGGAGTTGGGGTGGGAAAGCTCACTTTTCCTTAGGGAGCTGACCATTGGGAATTTGACTACTCTCCAGTGACTATGTAGATTGAACTTTTTAAAAAATCTTTTTGGTGAGCACAGGATTTGGTGGATTTGGGAGGACTAGGAAGTAGGGGTGATGGGGATTTGTTGTATGAGGTCCCCAAATAACCAATAAAAGTATTATGTTGAAAGACACCATAAAATGGGAATATAATATTTGAGTCGTTAAATGAGGTAATAATATGTTCAAAAGTCACGTGCAAGTGCTACAACAGTTGACTTCCCAGGTAAAAAAGATATCATATACAAATGTGTGCATATTGTCTTTGAACTATTAAATTAACCTTAAGAGCATGGCCTCCAGTGTTTAAAAATGCTATCTATATTAATTTCATCATGTACTCTTTAAATATTTTAAAAACAGAAAAACAAACAGAAGAAATAAAATCAAGAACATGTGCATATTTTTTCTCCTTCAGGTCATTCGATTACCCATAAAAACAGAACCTAAAGTTCAGGATGTTGGGGGAACAGGGAAAAAACATCACATTGTCCACCAAGGATAAATGTCAAATAATGAGGTAGAAGAAGAAAATTGAGCAAAAAGAAGTTTCTAGGTGAATTAAATCTTATTTTCATGTGCTCCACTGTATTGAGATGCATTTCATTCTATTAAATTAGATGACACAGAGGTCAGAAGATAAAATATCTGCAAAATTAATATAAATGGATAAAACTGCTTACCTCATTTTCGACCATATAAATATAGCGATGAGCTACAGAGCTGGAAAAGAACTGTGACTTTTCATAGAAGCTGAAAACTTAGTAGTATTTCACTGCTTGCACGGCTATTGGTAGGTTGGTATAATTTAATTGAGAATTTTTTATTAAAGTCAAATTGAACAACAATCCCTTGGCCTAAACTCAAATCCATCCAACCCTCTCCTCAGGAGCTCATGCACATTAGCACTGTCTTTTCAAACAGATATAGAGGAAAGTACACTCCTTTATATACATCTACTCCACCTACTGCTCGACTTCTATTTTTATCAGGCAACATGATACAGAATTTAATTCAGGTCAATCACTCACTAATCCACAGCATGATGAACGAAGCAGCATTGCCAAGGGGTCTGCATCAGTATTTAAGCTTACTTAATTTCCTAGTGTGCTGTAATACTGTCGCCTAAGACTTAGAATCAATAGTGAGAAGCTGATCCCCACAAAACCACTCAAAACCTCAGTCTTTTGGCTAGAAAGACAATTTTCAGTGGCAACCCCAGTTCTCTTCCATTGTGTCAGATCACATGCCATTTTGGCTTCTTCAAAGAAGATGCAAGTTCTAGTTATCAGAGCACTGCGAACCTAGAGTTTTCTTTATTTTCAATCAATCTATATGTAGAGACACACAAATGGAATAGAAATATGATTTCATTCTTATAAAAATCAATAGCAATTGAATCAATTATATGTCTCATAAATAGTATCATTGGTTTTTGGAGCCTTTAGCCCTTTAAATAAAAAGTAATTTACATGACAAGTTTTACTTTTATAACTAGAAGTTAGAAGATTTGTAATAAGCTATACTTCACACATTATAATTTGATAGCATGCTATTGGACTTTTGGTCTTAAATGATAACTTTTTATAAAATGCTATAGGCTTTATTGAACATTAAGTATCTTCTCTCTCATTTAAAATAATTACAGTCTTCTGGAGAATATTGATTATATTTTCAAAATTTTAAAATTGTCCTCCTGACTTGCTTGACAAACTTGGGAAAGATAGGATTTATTTTTTATGGGTTACAGTCCCTCAGTGGGGGAAGCCAGGGCAGGAGTTCAAGGTGGAAACCTAGATTTTGGAATTGAAGCAGAGACCATAGAGGAATGCTGCCTACTGACTTGTTCTCATGGGCTTGCTCAACTACCTTTCCTATAGAATTCAGGACCACATGTCCAGAGCTGACATGGCCCACACTGTGCTTGGTCTTCCCACTTCATCCATTGATCAAGAAAGTGCTCCACAGACATGTTCAAAGGCCAGTGTGATGGAAGTTATTTCCTAGTTGAGGATCCCTCTTCCCAGGTAACTAGTTTGTGTCAAGTTGGCAAAAACAAACAAGCACATACACACATACAAACAAATATGTACATGTACCACACACATATACGTATTAGTCGTCTTATGGAAAAAAAATATATTTTAGATCACAGTAAGATTTTAATAACCTTGAGCGCTTCTTCCACCAGCATCACTTGTGGCTCTTGAAAAAAAATGTATGACGATGATACTATCCTATACATAGGAAATCACACAGTTAAGTTGGCAGCATATAAATAACAGATGGTTTTAGATTATTTTTCTGTGGTTGAGCAGATGAAAACGAAATTTAACAGCTATCATCATCTATAAACTCCATTCACTATAACTTATGATTTACGGTTTACAAGATAGTCCTGGAGAATGAGGATTTGTTTATAATTTAAGCATATTGTGTTATCCCATGAAATGAGCAAACATTTACAAATAAATGCCCTAGTATTTTACCATTACCTGTTACATTTCCAGTCTGCTTCCTGACAGGAATGACAAAATTCATTCAAACTGCCACAAAGTTTCAATGAACCGCTGGAGCAAGTGCCCCAGATGCTGGGGATATAGATCCATGATAAACCCCATGCCTAGTCTGAACAAGGGCTTGAGTTTGATTCCTAGCACTGACAAACAAAACCCAGAAGAAACAGGTCCTGGGAAATATAAAATTTTGGAAGACAAGAGTAAAGCTATGGGGATAAAAATATCTAATTGAAGAGACAGAAAATCACTGAGTAAATCTGACCAACTTCAAATTTTATATATGTCTAATTACTTGAAAATAAAATTAAATCATTATATAACATACTACTTTTTATTACGTTTGTGTGATATCATAAAACTCTACCAAAACAACTTTCTAACTCGCTTTAACTGTATTGAAAATGTGTCTATGATAATGATTTGTAAAATAGTAACAGTACCTACAAAGGTTTGATAATGTAGGCACATTGGCGAACACAGATAAGCTCTTCTGTTTATTTCATAATTTAAAGCATGTGAATTCATAAATGTATTGCCATGGCATATCTTTGAATGTAATTCTGGACTACACCTTTTCTTCATATACTTTTATGTTTTTATTGTTACTGTAACAGGGCCATAATAGATCTTACTAGGCCCTGAGACCTTGACACAACTGGTGGAAATACTACTTAGGCTGTAAAACTCAGCATATAGACAGCACCACCTGACAAAACTAAATAACCTAAAAACTAAAGAACAAAACAAAACAAAAAACCCTGCAGTATTGAGTTCTTGTTAACTGGACATGTTTTGCTTTGTTCTGTTTGTTTTTCTGTGCAGTAAACCCAGAACAAGATTGTTTGTTTGTTTGGTGTAACTGCTAGAATTCTCATGCAAATTCCACCCCCAAAAAAACTGTTTATAGTGTTCCACACACACTGAAGGACCCTGTGCAAAGTTGGTTTTGATTAGTAAATAAAGATATCTATAGTCAATGACTGGAAAGGGCAGACAGGGGTGGGACTCTTAGTATTGACCAGCTGGGGATAGAGGAAGAAGAAGGGGAGATCCACCATGCAGGGGAAGGAGACTCAAGAGGCCATGACAGAGAGGTACAAGAAAGAGAACATAGCCACCATGTAGAAGTAAGGGGATTGCAGTCCAAGAGGGCTGCCAGACAGGGTCTGGGACAACAAAGACAGAATATAGATTTTAATAATAACTTGAGAAAATTGGAGGGAAGAGTAGCTATGTAAAGGTTAAAAAGTGGCCCAAACTTTGAGCTGCTTAAGACATATCAAAATATAAAGGCTGAATGTGCGTGTATTTTATTCGAGAACCCAAAACGTTGGGATGGGTATCAAGGAGCAGCACCACAGCCACAGAGATCATTTGAGTGACATTAATTGGGTACTGTTGGATACTGTTACAGTTTGGTGTGTGTGTGTGTGTGTGTGTGTGTGTGTGTGTGTGTGTGTGTGTGTGCTTTCTCACTCTGAGAAAGACTAGAGGCTACACTGGTATCATGAACACCCTGTAGTCTCCAGCAGCTAATAATAACCTTCTATTGGCTTAAACCCTTGTCTGAGCAATCTTATCTAGTGAATGACCCACAACACTTATACCAAAATGTATTTTATATAAAATATATTCATTAAATGTTAATATATAGTAAAATAAAATAACTATTCTTCAACTTTTCTTCTTAAATTGTACACTGCAGGTGCAGGTGTCTTGCACTAACTCTTACATAAAATTTCAAATTAACTTTGTAGAAAAATCCACAGTAATTTGGATTATATGCACCATAATTTCATGTGAATTTGAAGGTGAAGATTCATTTCTGAGACATATCCCATCCTGGATCCAGTGTATTTTACAGCTGTAATAAGTTCTTTCTTTTTTTCCTTTTTAAGCATTTTCAACAAAATGTAATAGATTTTATCATTGAATTCCTGCTTTGTTTCTAAATTATTCCCATACATAATATTTATGACTATTGTTTTTATATTATAGCTTTTGAACAAAGAGATTATTTTCCATTTTCATGTATGTAATTATTGTAAAAATAACAAAGGCAACTTTGTCTAATAATAATAATAATAGTAGTAGTAGTAGTAGTAATGATAATGATAAAAATAACAACAATAATAGCTAAAGTTGAATAACAATTTTAATGTGTAGCATATAACATTTTTAATGCTTAATTTGTAATTTATTTAATTATTTTATGGTTTTAATAGCAACAAATCATGTCCACAAAATATGTCCAAAATAAGTGCTATTGATAGATACTCATGAACTGATATGGATTTGTATGTATTTTCAACTTATCTGTTTATTAAAATCTTATTAATATTTACATTTTTTGACTATTTTAAAAACTAGAGAGATGCCAAGTGGTAGTGGCCTTTAATCCCAGCATTTGGGATAGATCTCTGGAGTTCAAAGCCTGCCTGTTCCATGGAGTGAGTTCCAGGATAGTTAGGGCTACTCAAAGAAACCCTGCCTCAAAAACAAAACAAAACAAAAATAAAGAAAAGAACTATAGAGATACATTCTTTGTATTTGGGATATGCATTAGAAAATAAGATGACGCTGCTGAATGAGGAGGTATGTAAATAACAATACTGTTGAATGAGGAGGTATGGAAATAACAATACTGCTGAATGAGGAGGTATGTAAATAACAATACTGTTGAATGAGGAGGTATGTAAATAACAATACTGTTGAATGAGGAGGTATGGAAATAGCAAATATAAAAGCTGGTGTGATGAGGCCTCCAGTGTCTGCAAAGGAGGGACAACAGGAAAGCAAGCATGATGTCAGCCTGGGCTACCTAGAAAAGATTATCTCAAAATAATAATAGTAGCAACAGGAATAACATTAATAACAGCTAAGTGTGAGTAACAATTTCAACGTATGCCAGAGACCCTTTACTGACTTTTAATTTGAATTCTAAATCCAAAAGCAAACATCCCTTTCAAATGAATTAATTAATCCATCAATAACATTAGTTAGGCCAAAACGTAGACTTCCTACAAAACCCAAGAACACTCTCAATTACAAACTTAAAGTCATTCAAAAACAATGCCTTGATGGTTAAACAAACACATACATATGTGTGTCTATAAGTGTAAAGTTTATGTAGTTTACTAGAAATACAAAACTTTGTTATTATATTTAATAAACTTGTATTCTGTAATACTGAGGTTAATTTGGATAATACATTAAAAATAATATGCAATTTTTGCTCATTTAATTTCCACATCATTGTGCTTTCTTAATGTTAATCTCTAGCAGTAGATGCTTATAGATTTCACACTATTTAAAATGCTGAATTTCATGAAAAATAATGCAAATAAAATGGTATATATAAAAAAATTACCAAGTTAATTGAAAGAGGAATTACAAACATTTTCTGATAAAATTGAAGATTTACATGAAAAATAAAAAAAATGCTGAATTTTTTATATAGAAAGATTATACATCCTATATATTACATAGATATGGACTATATTTCCCAAAGTCACATCAGCCTCAAAAATAATTAGTTTACATCTTTCTCCACATCCTCACCAACATGCGCTGTCACCTGATGAAATGCCCTACAGTGAGGGGAGGAAACTTGTAGAGTCCACCTCCAGTAAAAAGGGAGGGCATCAAGTTGAGGGACAGGGTTGCCATCCCACAATCAAAAACTCTGACCAAGAATTGTTCCTGTCTGAAAGAACTGCAAGAACAAAAATGGAGAAGAGTCTGAGGAAAGGAGGTTCAGTGACAGGCCCAAGTTGAGATTTAGCTCAGGGGGAGGCCTCAAGGCCTGACACTATTATTACTGCTATGGTGTGCTTACAAACAGGGGCCTTTCATAACTGTCCTCCAAAAGGCCCAACAAGCAGTTGAAAGAGTCGGGTGCAGATATTTGCACCCAACCAATGAACAGAAGCAGGTGATCCCTGTGGTTGAATTAGGGAAAGACTGAAAGAGGCTGAGGAGGAGGGCAACTTGTAGGAGAACCAGCAGTCTCAACTAACCTGGAACCCCCGAGATCTCTCAAACACTGGACCACCAAACAGGCAGCATACAACAGCTGAAAAGAGGCCCCCAATATATATACAGCAGAGGACTGTCATGTCTGGATTCAGTCAAAGAAGATGCACTTAACCCTCTAAAACTTGGGGCCCCAAGGGAGTGGAGTGGTCTGGTGGGGTGGGGACATTCTCTTGGAGACAGGGGGTGTGGGGAGAGGTGTGGGATGTCAAACACTTGAAGTGTGAACCAGGAAGTGGATAAAGTCTGGACTAAAGAATAAAAAAAAATTATTAGATTATTATGACTAACATTAGAATTAACAGACATCTTGTACTACTTACTTATTAAGAGTCCAATACTTTTAACAAGTTAGCACAGAAAACTTAACTCAGACATCTACACATCCAACTTAACTGAATGAAACAAAAACAAACCATGATTAATGTCTAGGCAGAGGATACCAGGCAGAGTCAAAGACACTGGACAGAAACAACACACATTAGGATGAGAAGTCTGTGTAACACTGGACAATATTTTTTTCTATAAAGATGGCCAGAAAAAAATGTGATTACCAGCCGTCTTACTATGTTTAAAACTTTGCCATTTTATTATTCATTGGTGTTTGTAGCACTGAAACATGCACAAAAAATGGACACATTTCATGTGCTTTTGATGGATATTCTTGTTTCTAGAATCCTTTGCTATCAATATTTAGGTGATCTGAGCAATGTCTTTATGCATTTTTGAAACATAAACAAGGAAGAAGCTCGGGATTATGAGTACATTTTCTGTCTTCCTGTGAAGTTGGCATGAAAGCTGGAGAATTGGGTAAGAAGCTTTAAATCTTTGCATTCACTTCATCAATTCAAAATTAATCAAATGTATATGTGGTAACAAACCAGCT